>CM054823.1:8967511-9400859 GCA_028984105.1 Lavandula angustifolia | reverse complement strand
TAGATTGATACTCGGTGTTCTAGGGTTAAAAGAAATTGGGGAAATCATAGTAGTCTTATGGAATTGAAGATCCCAAAGGGGCGATATCGGTAGATTAGTGTGTCGATAGGATTAGGCGATGTATAGGTTAGACTTGATGTAATGCTTATTATTTTTGTGCTAAGTCACATGCGGGGTAGTTGTTGAGCCGATCTTCGGTGAAGATACTTTTGAGGACCCCAGCGTCGTCCGGTGTAATCGCTTGCATTCTTCGTCGGGGTGATATCAAGCTTCGATTGAAGATCATCGCGTCAGTTGGCCCGGACCTAAGCATTCTCTACAAGGCTGATGGTCATCGGTCAGAAAGAACGATGCAGCGGTATACCTTCGCGATCGACAATCGACTATCGAAGCTCCCTTTATCGGTCGGGCGACTTCGGTCGAAGAAGACAGAACTTTCGAAATCTTTGTGTGTCAAATAAGCGACCCGGCACTAAAGTCCCTTCAAATGTTACGGCGAAGGCATACGAGAGTAGTTTGAGCGGTCGGCTCGACACTCACCAACTACAAACCTCGACCCGATGAGAAGCGAAGCCAATTACCTACTACTACAGTAAAAGTTTGCTCTCATGACGAGTGCATTAAGCGCCTTCTTTGCAGCAAAGGTTGAATAGTGGCCGTTTTCTTTGGGCGCTTGTGACACGTGGCATCGTCGTCTCCAACGGACATATGTCACAACTCACTGACTATAAATAGAGAAGGATTTGAAGATTTCGACAAGAGGAATATACGCGAAATCAAGGAAATCATTCAAGCTCGCACGCCTTCTAGAACGCTTGAAGCTTATCCGGAGACGAACTAGTTTTCATAGAACACTTCTTGTAGTTAAATCTCTCTACAGAAGCACTTTGATCCCTATCTTCTCTAGACTAAGCTCATTGCTAGATTCGTAGCTTAGATCCAGGAAGGAGTTCACATTTAGTGAATTGTTCTTGTTGTAAGAACTCCTTCTCGGTTGGAGAATATTCCCTCCCTTCTAAACTTAGGTTTGGATTGTAAAGTCGCTAAGGGCCCTATAACTTAGAGGAAGCATCCCGGTCTGCAGGTATCCCTGTTTGAGGCTTGCTCGGAATAATCAACAAGTTCTCTGCCTTGTTCGGGGCCGTGGGCGTAGGATCTTGCGTATCCGAACCACGTTAAATCGCTTGTGTTCATTTCTTGTTTTTATTGCATTGCATTCAAGCGACTTGAAAATCATAAGTTTGCATAAAACGTATTTTATAAAGTGCGCGGCCAAAAGATTTAACTTGCAAAAAGCGCGTTTTCAAAAGAGCGACTCGGGCTTCAACAACTTATCCGCACTTCTGATCTCGGCGGAGTTTCGTATCTTGACATCGATCGGTAGAAAAGCTCAGTGACTCGCTGACCCCAGTGATCGAAGGCTTACTTGGCGGCATTCGTCGATTCTGCAAACATCGGCTTCAGTGACCTTGGCCGAAAAAGAACGAGCTGCAGTGTATTCACCCCCCCCTCTACACGACTTTTCGTCTCGGACCGACAATTGGTATCGAGCTTTCGGTGTTCAGCGTCGCCGGTTACGAAATCTTGGTCCTCTCGGGCCCGATCACGAAAACCGTTTTCATTTGCGTAAGCATCTTCTCGGCATCCTTATACTCTTACTCTTACGATATGCGATATGTCGAGGTATTAGGATGGTGCCGATGTTCTCGATAGAGAACTACACGGTATAGCGCGTACGTATGGAGGCACACCTAACGTCGCTCCACGACGGCATGTCGAGATGTCCTCAGAGTCGGGGCCGATCATTCCCATGATCGGCAGCGTAGTATTCTTCTTTGGAGGAGCGTGGGAGCACAAGCTGGTGCTTTAAGGTTCCCAAAGACAAATGCCTTCACGCATTGAAGAAAAGAAGTTGCACGACCTTGGCCAAGAGTTGCACGTAATGCCCATGCGGCTACGCTCGGTGACTCGCATCTCGGAAGGGTACAAGATTGCAAAACGGCCGAAAGAGCTATGGGGCGCCTTAGGCTCATCTTGAGCCATGGAACCCCTCGGAATCAAAGAGAACAAGCTCGAGCTAGAGCTTGAGAAGTTGCGGCCTTTGCAATGGAACTGCTTGAAACCGTTGGTGAGTGTCGGATTCACCAATCAAGTCGATGTTATCAATGGGTTGGGGAGGTCGTTCACCAACAAGGAGATGAACACCAAGATCTTGAGAGCGTTGCCCAGAACGAAGTGGCTTCCATTTGCTACTTATTTACGTCGCTACGATCTAAATGCTCTAACTCACGATGTTATATTTTGAGATTAAAATCGGAGGAATTCGAGCATAGCCTTACCCCAAAAGTGCTTAAGCGCTCCGGTGACACACGGTTCGACCACGCCTTCAAAGCGGCGATCGGCAATCTCAGGACGAGCTATTTCCTCAGCAAAGGCTGTGGCCGCATCGGTAGCAAAGTCTTACGAGACTTGAGGCCACGACCGGCTAGCGATGGCTCTCAAATATCGGAGGGAAAAGGAGAGAGTCGAAGGCGAGGAAATACAACGAGATTCTTCCTCGAGGTAAGAAAGACTATCATAAGAAAGAAGAATCTAATCCTTCTGCTTGAATGCGGGGAAATCGGAGTCTGGCGCCGGTCCGTCTAAAGACTCGGTTGGTAAGAAGCGGCGGAACATCTACACTGCTACAAGCGCAGAAGGAGGGACACTATCCGGTCACGATTGTCCCGAACTCTCGGCTGCTCAAAAGAAGCGAACGGCGAGCCGGGAGAAAGAAATTCGCCGAGAGGCGAGCGGGCTATATAGCCGGAGAGATATCAGGCAACTTCAGGTGAGGAGGATACATTCATGTATTCTTCGAAGATGAAGCTTGCGTTAAGTCGCCGGTTGAGATCGCGAGAGGCGGTTCTGATGAGTCGGCCGAATCTTGTCGATGGCGGAGAAAGAGGCGAGGTAAATTCTAAGCAGCATTATTACCTCTTCTTCACATAGCCACTAAGACGCGTGCTCGGTCGCGAGATGATCCTCTAGATGTGGTACGAGCTACGATGATGCGCTGGAGAGCAGATTCGGTGAGCGGGAGAGTTCGTGAGAACCGTCAGGGAACTTGAGCGGGTAAGAGGCGAGAATCGGGGACTTTCTTCGATTGTCGGGTCTCTGCTTAGTCGGTGGATCTAGTTGCGAGACTCGAGGAAGAGATTGAATCTCTCTGGCTAAGTCTCGGCTTCAAGAGACTCGAATCTCGGTTCGACCAAGGACAGTACGAAAAGAAGCCGAAATAGCCAAGCTCGATCGGAAGCTCGCGAGGCGTGCGGGAATGACTATGACTTACTCGAAGGAGTGGCGAAGTGCGGAGAGGATTGATGGTAGACAATGCACAGGGAGCTAAGGAGAAGCTTGAAAGCATGCTTAGAGCACAACGGTCAGCTTACGTGAAAGAAGGTCTAGGCTATACCCATGAAGCTTCTACCTCAAAGCTCGGCAACCACTGGGCGATAGGTTCGTCGGAGGAAAGGTGCAAGGCTGCGACACCACACCTCGGGCGAAAAACAAACGAGAAAATAATTACACCTCGGTAGAGTAGCAACAAGCGGTGACCAAAGGTTCCGGCCCCAGGGCACGCGATCAAATTCGGGGGGAATCAAGAAGGTCGGATGGGCGGGAAACGGTCTGAGGAGCAGCTTTGTATGAGCACCGGCTCGGTGCGGCTCGTACTACTATGAGCCCGGGAGTCGGGAGAAGCGCTAAGACTCGAAGAAGAAAGCTCCTCGAACCCCGAAATTATCGCGAAAGTCGGTATCTCCAAGTCTGTGGAGAAGAAAGGCGATAAGGTTCGAGAAGAAGAAGTGCTGGAACTTCTAAGGTCAGAGGCAGATCCGGGTTCCGAAATCACCCGCTAACATTGTAAGGACCCAGGCGAACCAAAGGGTACCTAAAAATGCCTACATTTTGCGGGTGCATGGGACCGTGGATAGTGGACGGCGGGTTTGCTCGAGACAGCGTGACCTACCGAGAAGAGCTGCTGACCAACTACGTCCGAAGATGGTCCCGAGAGTGGATTCGGTGACAATTCCAAAGGCTACACAAGGGGATACGGACGGCCGGAACATTGGGGCTGCCCCACGGTTCAAGAGTAACATATGTTGAAGGACTTCAACATAATCTCCTTCGATCGATCGGTTACGTGATAATCTTAACGAGTAATCTTTGTGGCTGGTTTTACGTGATATTGTTGACAAATCTACGGGGAAAGCGGTGTTATCGAGGTTCGCGGAGGAAGAACATCTATGTTGCTAAGGCTGGAATACCCGAGAACACGAGGCTTGCTTGCTCGCTTGAGACTAAATCGGGTAACAAGTCGGTGGCTGTGGCGCGAGGGACTCGGCCGCTTTGAACTTCAAGACCATGAACAAGCTTGTCAAGAACTCCAAAGTCGGAAGGGCCCCTTGAGCGAATCGTTTATCAAAGGCGAGAAATTGTGAGGCGTGCACGAAGGGAAAGCAAACAAAGAGTAGCAATCCACTTTATTCAGTCGCCTTCCACGGCTGATGGAATCCTTGGTACTTCACATGGACTTATTCGGGCCGGTCTCTCCGGTGGCTCATAAGGGCGAAAGTATGCCCTCGTCGTCGCATAGGCGACTTCTCGAGATATACTTGGGTCGTCTTCATGCCATGACAAATCGATGTTGGGCGAGTTACCTAATCTGCGAAGAAACTCGGTGTGGAAAAGAACATCAAGATTAAGAAGATACGCTCGAGACGAGAGGAGCGAGTTTCTAAACTTCGGTAGTTAAGACATCTTTGCGATAAAGAGGAATTCGGCACGAGGCATCGGTGCGCGCACCCTGGCCGAGCGGACTTCTTTGAGCGTAAGAGCGAGAACTCTCGAAAGAAGCGGCCAAGAAGCTCCTCGCGGATTACGGACTACCCCCAAAGTTTTGGGCGTCTTCTTGACACTGCTTTGTTACACTCGGAATCGATCACTCGGCACGGCCACAGACACATGAAGGCGCCCATCGAACTATGGAAAGGGAGAATTCCTTCTATTTCTCATTTTCATGTTTTTGGTTTGTCCCTTGCTTTATCCCTGACAATGGGAAAGATCAGTTGAAGGTCTTTGATAGCAAATCGATCAAGGAGTATTCTTAGGATACTCCAGTCGATAAAGCCTTGAGGTTTTTAACTATCGAACTCTTTGCGTGGAGGAAAGCCCACGTGTTGTTTTTGATGAATTTATTCTTGAGAACGGGAAAGATCCGAAGGTCAAGCTTGCTGAGGATGTCGGCGACAAGCTACGGGATCTCGAACTAAATGACAAGGCTGAAAAGATCCGGCATTGTTGGGATGATGAGTCGGGAAGATGAAGAAATTCGGACTCGGCCGACAAGCGATGTAGCTAACCTAGTTGATTCCTATCGAGCAGAATCAACAACGGGTAACCGGTCGATGAGGAAGCCCTGTGTAGCTGAGACCTCTGCGAGAATATAAACTCGGGGGAACGATTAATGTTCTGAGTGAATGCCCCCGAACACGGGAGCTCGGTAGATCCTAACCTTCTTCTTGAATTACTACGGTCGCAAAACGGTACTACTTGAAATGCCTAATACACCTCTGGCGTATGCGAAGTAGTATCGGAAGAAGCAGAGCTACTCGGGCGTTCGTGGCTCGATGCTCATTCTTCGAGATCTTATCATTGGAGATCCATTGGCAACTATAAGGGCGAGATCAAGATTAATTCAAGGAGAAAGCTCACTTTACTCTTGTTTTACATCTCTGAGAAGAACCTCGATCGATAGAGGGCCGCACTTAAAGATCTTTGGCCCGGGTCGTTGCTATGCAAGAAGAAGTTGAACCGGTTCGTCGAAATGAAGTTTGGGAGCTTGTCGGCGGACTGGACATCGGCACGTGATTGGAACTAAGTGGGTCTTCAAGAACAAGCGAGATGAAAACAACGTCATTGTCGAGAAATAAAGCTCGACTAGTTGCTAAAGGATACTGATCGGGCGAGAGGAATTGACTTTGATGAAACATTTGCTCCGGTCGCCGGATTGGAAGCCATTCGTCTTTTCTAGCTTATGCGGCACATCGCAGAGATTTAAGGTATATCGAGATGGATGTGAAGTCGGCTTTTACGAACGGCGTGCGAAGGAAGAAGTCTCGTGGAACAACCGCCCGGCTTTCGGCGGGGGCGTCAGTGTACGAGACTTAGGAAAGCTCTGTATGGGTTAAAACAAGCACCCGGGGCTTGGTATGATACCACTATCGGACTTTCTACTTGAGAAAAAGGTTTTCAAAAAAGGGACGGTGGGTCGCACCCTATTCGGCGTAAAGTCGAGAAGATGACATTCTCTTTTAGGTGCGAATCTACGTGGACGACATCATTTTTTCGGTGCGAAAGCGAAGTTATATGTCGGCGGTTCGAGAAGATGATGAAGGAGAAATTCGAGATGTCCATGATGGGAGAGATGAATTATTTCCTTGGATTTCAAGTAAAACAATCGGTGAAGGAATCTTCATCAATCAAGCCGAATACGCTCGAGATCTTCTCAAAAGATTGGTGCGTGATTCCGACAAACCGATCAGATCCCCATGAACACGAACTTTAAAATCGATCTAGACAAGAGGGAGCTTGCGTTAACTCTGCGATTATAGAGCTATTATTGGTTCTTTACTTTATTTATTAGCTAGCCGACGACATAACTTATCTTTGTAGGTGTATGCGCTTGAATTTGGGGCGAATCCCAGCGAAGTCATCTAGGCTCGGCGAAGAAGATTCTGCGATATCTAAGAGGAACACACGAGGTTTGGGTTATGGTATCCTGCGATGATAATCTAATGCGGCGGGTTATTCGATGCGATTATGCGGGGATGCGGGATAGATCGAAAATCAACTTAGGAACATGTCGGTTCCTAGGCGGCAAGGCGTATCGTGGTTTTCAAAGAAACGGCACTTTCGGTAGCTACGTCGCTCTGCGAGGCGAGTACATGGGCTGCGGGGAAGTTCTTGTACCCGGATCCTTTGGCTTCGGCAATTGAGAGATTATGGTATAACTCGGGATGAAGTGCCCATCTACGCTGTGGCTCCACCGGTCTGATAGCTATAACTTCAGAACCCAGTTCTACATACCGAGATCAAGCACGTGGACATTCGACACCACTTCGCCGGGAGACCATGTCGAAAAGAAGGACATCGGGATGGAGAAAATCCATGCTTGACAAGCAAAGGGCGAATATGCTGGCCAAACCGCTGGGCGAAGCGAGTTGAGAGAACTACTCCGGTTGAGCTAGGTCTGCTTCAGATCCCTCTTGAGACAAGTCGGTAGAAGCCGACTACGATAATAATATACTTAACAACAATGTGTATCGGTATGGAATCGGCACGGCGAGGTCGAGAAAACTTAGTACTGATGACTCGGTTGGGAGATGCCTGCTGTGCACAACGAGGAGAACATGGTCATCGGCCTGACCATCCTCTCGATAAATGATGGTAACCGGTGATAAGTTCGGTTGAAGAGGTTTGCGTAGTATCGTTACTTAATTTGTTCGAAGCATGCCGCATTTAATGCGTCGATCGCTTGCATTCGGTTGCCTTTAGGAGCATTTATTCCTTACCATTTATTATGTTTAAGGTTTGAGGAAGGTCGGCGGGACTCCTCGCTGCGTAATTAATGCTCTTGCATCGCGCATTTAATGCATGTCTTCTCCATTAGCTTTATTACGTATATCTATATTTTTTGGCGGCTATTGTAATCATTCTTTTATAACATTTAATCTTAGCCGCCCACTTGATTTTGAAAGATTAAATTTGAGCAGGTGCGATTGAGCTAAAGATCAAACTCGATATACTGAAAATCTTTCATCTTCTATCAACTCCTCACTTTTCGCCCGTTTCTCATATCTTAGAGCTTTTTCTTAGCGATTGAGTTTCCTTCCTTACATCCTCATTCTAAGCGCATTGCTATATCTCTTTTCAAGCTCTATTTCACGGTAATGTATCGGATATGCGCTTTAGCAACTACTAACTTACTCTATTTTCAAGTGCTTAATATGTTGTTTTGCGAGATTTCAATAGCGAGCGTTCAAACTCCGAGACAACATTGAGGAGATTGTAGCCTCCCGGGTTTACATTTGAACCTACCTTGGCCTTCCGCCAGTGGAGATCTCTTTCCTTGAACCGTGTTTGGCGCTTTGGAGCGTTCGGGGTTGGAGATCTTGGTTTTGAAGCACCCCGTGCTTTTCTCCCTCGGCAGTTCGGCGAAGTTTATTTCAGTTGGAAATCTCTAGCGTCGGGAGGAGAGGAATCGTCCTTCTCTTATCGAGAGGAAGTCGATCCAAGATGAGTGGGAGTGCATTTGTTCTTACCTTCGATATTCAAGATGCTCTAGCTCTCTCTTTCGATCTTCCCAAACTCAGGCATTTCTCAGATTGGATACGAGGAGAAGGAGATCAATGCGTATGTGCGAGAAATTACGTGGGCGCGAGGATGTGGCGTTAGCAAAGACTTTCTAGGGGAATATGTTGCTACCTCGATCCGAGAGGTCTAGCTTACGTGGTATCGCACGTTCGACAAGTTCGTTGGATCATATGATCAAGCTTGTCCCGAAACTGGGTTCGGTGATGATGGCGATAGACGATGGGGTTGAAGTGAGCTGGGCGAGTATTATACTACTCGAGATGAAGCGCGGGCTCGAGAGTTCACCACATTACCCGGCTGGCGAGAGGAGGATAGCCGGTGTGGGTAAACTTCTATTCGGAACAAAGATGTACGTTACGATAGAATCGTAGTTCGGAGGAACTGTCAGTGTTGAGAACTTCGGCCTTTGAGGACTCCAAGTACTTTGACAAGAAGTCTACATCAAATTTATGACAAAGGTGGAGCGAGAAAAGTCGGTTGGCAAGGGCCCACTTTGAGCCCAGAAGAGGCGGCGTGCTGCTCTGCCCCCGCATCCAGTGCCCGAAAGAAGAGGAGGTTGGCTAAGAATCGACTGCTTTGAGGTCGCGGTGGCTCGGCCGCTTACCATTATTCGAGCCGGCTCCTCCTTCTACTCGAGAGGAGCGGCTACTCGGTTCGAATCTTTGAATCGAGGAGCGACGATCAGGGCAGAGTCCCAGTGATCGGCTACGAGGAGCGAGTCGACGAGAGGGAACCGTCACCTTGAACCCTCTGCTTTGAGTGGACAACAAGCGACACCACTCATTGCGTCTTGCGGTGAGATTCGGCTAGAGATACCGAGAAATTGCTTGAGCACGCGGATCCCTGGTTGAAATAGCGGTAAGGGACGAGAGCTCGGGATGCTCTTAAGGTTTTACTGCTTTTGGGACATTCTTATTGACTTTGCCAAATCCCAGCCGATCGCGGAGATGAGCTGCGACGGAGGAGCAAGAGCTCCAAGCGCAGGTGGATTCGGAGAGCCGGTGATGTGGCGTCTTTCGAGGATTTGAGAGGCTGCGATGCTCTATTCTTCGAGCTTGAGAGCTCGGTGAAAGCTGACTCGCCCCGTCTCCACCCTCGATAAAGGCGATAATGATGATCAAGATGAGGAGATGGATGGCCAACCAAGGGAAGCGGAGGCCGGGGGAGAATCTGCGGAGGGACAAACTCCCCGAGAGAAGAGCCCGACACCACCCGTAGTCACATCGGGTGAGGCTACATGCGCTTCACGAGAATCTGATGGGAGGCGATTGATCTCGTTCTACGGCGAGAGGCTCGGAACCGGCTCTTATCGGATACTGACCCGTCGGTTCAGTGTCCTCACGTTACTCGTCGCAGATAGGGCTATCAAACGCCAGGGTGAGAAAAATCGACTCCTAGCGAAGATGTTCATTTTAAATGGGAGAAGTACACCGAGGCTCGGAACGAAGCTCTAAGTAAGTTGGCCGTTGACATCTCCACCCCCTAAAGAGGCTTCTCGGCCCGGATTTCAAGGAGATAGTTGAGCGGGCCACTAAGTGCTCAAAAGGCCGGTTTAACGGCCACGAGTCGGCGTTTGCTTGCCGCTCGGCCATAAAACTTTCTCGGAGCGGTGACTCGAAGCCGTGAAAACAATTGAGGCTTCATTGATGAGAGAAACAAGATAGCAACCACCTCTCTTCAAACGGCCGTCAAGCGGCAGTTGAGGCCTTAAAAGCCGTTCGAGAAAGAAATGACGAGAATCAAATGATCAAGCTCTGCTTTGAAACTCAGTCGAGAGTCGGCCGCTCGATTGAAGAAATCTAGAGGCGATCGGGAGAAAGGCTGGGAAAACTACGTAACTTGGTCGGTGATTTTGATGACCGATTACCCAGATCAAAGATTACTGTACTGTCCCGGGAGCGGGGCGTAAAAGCTATCCGCACCTCCACGGCGAATATTGCGATGCGAAAAGGGGAAGATATTGTGAAAGATGAACTGATACGGATACGGTGGCGTCCGGATCCTTGAGGGCGGAGCTCGGGAGGCGGGACCCTCCTCGGCGAGCCCTCGGCCTTGCGAGAGGTCGGGGAGCGAGGCTCGGGAGCGGGACCAACTACTCGAAAAGGTACATCTGCGAGGTCCTTCTCCTTGATTTCCCACTACAAGCCACCCCGTCTCCTCTTCGGTGTGCGCATAGGCGAAATCGCTCCAATTCCTTGAAGAGCCCGGTGAAGAAGAAGAGTCTCAAAAGGCTGCCCGCGAGAGGTCGGGGAAGGAAATCGCTCTTGAATCCACTACTCCTTCCTCCCCGATCAAGAAGTTTAAATCAAAAGCGGAGCAAGAGGCATTCGACCTCGGAATAGCCCAAGAGCTTGCAAAGACAAGGCTGGACCGGGAGCGTCGGCTAGAGGAGCGGTCCGAAGCGTAGCTGAAAGTGGGCAAGGCGCCGGGGGCGAAAGGAAGAAAAGGTCATTAATACGGTCGAAGAAGCGAAAGAAGAAAGCCCCGAAGAATTTGCTAAGGCTCTTCAGTCGAAATCAAAGCTCTTGCTCGAGTATTCCCATATCTACTCTTACACTTGAGCGGATAGCGAGAAGATCAAACGACACGGGAGGCGGCGGCTGGGGGGCGAGTCTCGGACGAGGAGGCATTTAGAAGCCGGCCGCTCTCAGTGAGAAGAAAGGATGGGCGACACAGCGAGAATGAAAAGCTTTACCGATAAACCGGCCGATCGAAGGCGGATCCAGGAAGGATCTAAGTTCATCGAGGGCCCAGCGTCAAGCAACAACCGATTCGGCATGTGGATAAGTGGGTGCCGGTGATATGAATGAACATTGGGAGAGATTGAAAGAAACTTTTATCAAAGGCTACTACGTATGGCGCATTTACCCACTTGGCTTGCCCGGCCGATCGGCTCTTTGAGGAGTTGATTACGAGATTTAATGTTGAATTGCGGTGAGCAGTGAAGCAAGTCATGGAATCACGAGAATGTAACCTTGGTGCCCGACTTTAGACGTATTCCCACCAGAGACTTGCTAATGGAGCTGCGAGCGCTAAGGACATAGAAAGAGAAGTGGAGGAAGCGCTTCTGATCGAGCTTTGCTCCCGAAAGGCCGGATGATAACTTGGAGATCCGGGAGATTCGAGCTAGAGTGTATAAATACTATTACTGGATCCTCAGGGAAAAAATCCGGCGACTTCAAGAAGAAAACGCGAAGTTCAAGAAGCGGCGGCGGTGATTTTTTCTCTCATCTTTTTGTAATAGCATAGGAACTCTGTAATTCTTGATATATATATCGGTTCCTGCGCTTGCTAGACAATTACTCGTTGTCTCTTCGGCGCTTTTACTTTGTGTTTACACTGCGATCACCAAGTGATCGACACGCACTCACATCGGTTTCTCACGATCTTGCCTTTCTCTCGCCTGCTTGAAGTTCATTTACTATTATCGGTTTTCCTCGAGATGCTTTAAGGGGGAAATTGTTGTCGATAGGGCAGTATCTTTAATAGATATTAGAGTATAGAGGTTTTGGCATCATCAATTAGGGGAAATTGTTGGATATGAGTCGGTAGATTGATACTCGGTTGTTACAGGGTTAAAAGAAATTGGGGGAAATCATAGTAGTACTATGGAATTGAAGATCCCAAAAGCCGAGCTGATATCGGTAGATTAGTGTGTCGATAGGATTAGGCGATGTATAGGTTAGACTTGATGTAATGCTTATTATTTTTGTCTAAGTCACATGCGGGGTAGTTGTTGAAGCCCGATCTTGGTGAAGATACTTTTGAGAACCCAGCGTCGTCAGTGTAATCGCTTGCATTCTTCGTCGGTGATATCAAACTTCGATTGAAGATCCCTATCGTTGGCCCGGACCTCGATAAAAGCATTCTCTACAAGGTGATGGTCGTCGGTAGAAGAACCGGTGCAAAGCGGTATACCTTCGCGATCGACCAAGCTGACTATCGAGGCTCGCTTTATCGGTCGGGACGACTCGGCCAGAAGAAAACGAGACTTTCGAAATCTTGTTGTCCAGATAGAAGCGACCCGGCACTTAAAGTCCCTTCAAAATGTTCGGGCGGAAGACATCCGAGGTAGTTTGAGCGGTCGGCTACGACACTCACCAACTACAAACCTCGACCCGATGAGAAGCCGGCCAACGCTTACCTACTACACGTAAAGTTTGCTCTCATGAGCGGTCATTAAGCGCCTGCTTTGCAACAAAGTTGAATAGTGGCCGTTTTCTTTGGGCGCTTGTGACACGTGGCATCGTCGTCTCCAGCGGACGTATGTCACGACTCACGACTATAAATAGAGAAGGATTTGAAGATTTCAAAGAGGAATATCACGAGCGAAATCAAGGGAAATCATTCAAAGCTCACAGCGCTACAGAACGCTTCAAGCTTATCCGAGAGGCGAACTAGTTTTCATAGAACACTTCTTGTAGTTCATCTCTCACAGAGCACTTTGATCCCTATCTTCTCTAGACTAAGCTCATTTGCTAGATTCATAGCTTAGATCCGGAAGGAGTTCACATTTAGTGAATTGTTCTTGTTGTAAGAACTCCTTCTCGGTTGGAGAATATTCCCTCCGCTTCTAAACTTAGGTTTGGATTGTAAAGTCGCTAAGGACTATAACTTAGAGGGCTGTCCGGTGCGCGGTATCCTGTTTGAGGCACGCTCGAGAATAATCAACAAGTTCTCTGCCTTGTTCGGGGCCGTGGGGCGTAGGATCTTGCGTATCGAACCACGTTAAATCGCTTGTGTTCATTCTTGTTTTTATTGCGTTGCGTTCAGTGACTTGAAAATCATAAGTTTGCATAAAGCGTATTTTATAAAGTCTGCTGGCGAAAAGATTTAACTTGCAAAACGGCGTTTTCAAAAGAGGCGAATCCGGGCACTAACACTTATCCGCACTACGGTCTCGGGCGGGATTTTCGTATGCGGCGTCGGTCGGTAGAAGAGCTCGAAGGCGGCTTCCCTTTGACCCAGGTGATCGAAGGCTTACTTGGCGGCTTTTTCATCGGTTTCTAAACATCGGCTTCGGTGACCTTCAGCGAGAAAAAAAAGCGAGAGTCGAGTGTATTCACCCCCTCTACACACACGACTTTTCGTCTCGGACCCAACAACATGTCTGATTTGGCGGTTGAGTCGACATCGAACGAAAATTTGGTCGGCGTGTCTTGTGAATACATAACTTTATAATAAATCTCATTTTGCACATAAACTTTGACCTTCGATTGGGCGCATAAAGTTCATTGTGTATAAATTTAAACAAATCAAAAGTTTACGAGCAAATTTTGATGTTCTTATGCAAAACAAAAGAATTTGGGGGAAAAAATGTATATTCCCTCTAGTCCCATTATTAACGTTCTCTATTCTTTTTAGGTTGTCCCATTTATTAATATCTCGTTTTTTAAATGTGATATTAACTCTACATTGAAAAATGTGGTGGATCCCTCCCTCATTCACGGCTACTCACCCCAGCATTCTTATACTCTTATTCTCTTCAAAAGTTTCTCTCTCACATGATTAGTTCCAAACTCAGTTAGAACTCGAAATTATGATTTTTAAGATTTTTTGAAACTTTAGATTGTTTCTTTAATTACAACATAAAAAATTGAAAAAAAAGCAATTGTCTCAACTATAGACTTATTAAAACTTGGATGAATTCTTAATCATTTCCACCTTGGTCATTCTTCGAAAATTGTGTTAATTTATTAATACAATTAAAATTCATAAAATATAAATCTAAATAAAGTTTCTTAATCTTGAAAAGAAAGGAGACGTTAATAATTGGACGGAGAGAGTATTTAGGGACAAATAACCAAAAAAAAAGATGGAGATGACTTATCTTAGAAGAGTTGGGGACCGAATTGATTTGATCCTAAAGCCACTAAACCTAATTGGCTAAATCTCTAAAACCGTCTCAAAGGTCTGGCAATGTAAGGTTGGGGAATCCCTATATTTTTACACTTATTCCTCCCCCAAAGCTACTCAAAACTCTCCCTATATAATATGGGGAGGCGGTTTTTCCCCTACTTTTGGGGGAGGGAATTATCTCTCCCCTATCCCCTTTTTTCCTTTTAAATTTAATGTGAAAAAAGTTACAAATTTAGCACAATTCAGTTTTCGGTTACAAAGCGTGAAATCAAATGAATACCTCTTCTTGAAAACCATATTTTCCGAACTCCTTTCTTCCTTCTTCATCTTCTTCACAAATGGCAACCTAGAGTGGTTACAGCCACTGCGAGAGGCGACGGTGGAGGAGAATCGGCGAGCGTAGACGGATCTAAAAGAAGGGGAGGGAGAACTTGATGAGGGAGAAAGCTTGAGGGGAGAGCTTGATGAGGGAGAAAGCTTGAGAGGAGGAATCGGCGGTGGTGTTGGAGGTGTTGGACGATGAAGGCTGTTGAGTGAGGGATGATATGAGAGAGGGAGAGCTTGATGAGGAGAAAGCTTGAGAGAGAGTGAGACGGCGGATGAGAGAGCGAGGAGGTGAGTGAAGGGTAATTTATATGTAGGTTTAGATTAATAATGATGTTTAATAATGGTTTTTTAATTTAAAATAAATTAATTACTAATTAATTTTATTTAGAATAAATTTAGATAATTAATATAACATTAATTGAAATTACTTAATATTAATAAAGGAAAATGCATGAGTCGACATTAATTAAAATTACATAACATCTTTGAATATTGAAATTATATCTAATAATTATTAAATAATCGGGAATATCATCTCTGGATCCTCCGGTGCCGAGAATAAATTCGAAACAAAGTTGGACGACGAGACCTTGAATTGAAATAGATGGACAAGATTTAATGCACGTGGATTGTCTTTGGTTGATTGAAAGCCAAAGGCCCAGATCTCTTTTAGCTTTTTGAATTGAAATAAATGGACAAAATTTAATGCGCATGGATTGTGCTTTAATTGAATTGAAACCAAAGGCCAAGATCTCTTTTAGCTTTTTGAATTGAAATAGATAGGCAAGATTTAATGCGCATGGATTGTGCTTTTAGTAAATGAAACCAAAGGCCAAGATCTCTTTTAGCTTTTTGAATTGAAATAGATGGACCAGATTTAATGCTCATGGATTGTGCTTTTAGTAAATGGAACCACTATATATTAAAGCTCTTTAACTAATCTTTCATCACATTATTTCTTCATCACAATGTTCCATCACAATGTTTCGTCTTCATCGAGATGAAGATGAAGATCAAATTCTTTCCACGAGACATTTCAAAATTATAAGCTTTTAGTGCCTAATTTGATTGGGAAAATTCAAGGGCTCTGGCGCTCGGTTCACGGGCATAGGACAATCTTTCGTGATCGAGAAGGAGGAGTCTTTGCAAATCTCTTTCAAGATTATTTTGCTTGAAAATCCAACCTACGGTGATGAGCGGTTTCGCCCGGCGCTTTCGGATTTCCCGTTATTTATTCGTAAGAATAGTTGAGGCCGTCAAAAACCATGATCCTTGGTTTTGCGGCGAAGAGATGCGATTGGTAACCAATGTTTGTCTACTTTACAAAAAATTATTGTTGCATTTCGTATACTTGCATATGCGCTTCATGCGAGATGCAACTAATGAAGTAATAGTATATCAAAATTGGTGAGTCGGCTGCAATTGAGTGTGTGAAGAGGTTTTGTCGAGCAGTTCGTCGAATCTTTGCACCCACGATATCTAAGCCCCGCTCGTGTTGGCGTTGCTAGACTTCTTTATATTGGTAGGCAACGAGGATTCGGGGGATGTTAGGGAGTTTAGATTGCATGCGTTGGAAGTGGAAGAATTGTCCGACATCATGGGCGGGGTAGATATGCGAGGTCGAAGTGGGCATCCAACAATTATTCTCGAAGTTTGTAGGGCGATTAAGATCTCTGGATATGACATGCGCACTTCGGGATGCAGTGCGAAACAATGATATTAATGTATTGGAAACTTCCCATCTTTTTCAACAACATTGCTCTCAGTTGCTCCTCCTTCGATTTTTGTTATAAATGAAAAGGAATTCAATATGAGTTATTACCTAGGCGATGGTATATACCCTAAATGGACAACTATTGTGCAAACTATACGTGCACAGGTTGGTCCCAAAAAAAAAAAGTATTTCACGGCGAAACAAGAAGCGTGTAGAAAGGATGTTGAACGTGCCTTGAGTCCTCGAAAGTCGTTTTTGCTATTGTGGCAAATCCAGCATGTTTTTGGGGCGCAAGTTATTTGTGAGATATTATGACTTCTTGCATAATAATGCATAATATGATAATTGAAGGCGAGCGAGACCTTGATGCTCGATTGAAGTTGCAAGAGGCGTGTCGGCCATGAGATTTTGAATTTGAAGAACCTCAACCGACCGATTTAGAAGCTTTATTTCTCGGTCTAACGAAATTAAAGACACGGATGTTCATTTCATGCTTCGGAATGCGGCTTGATTGAACATTTGTGGAATGAGTATTCATCTTCTAGAAATTAGATATTATGTTTAATTTAATTATATAATTAAATTACAATTATAAATATTATATCATTAAGTTATAATTAAAGATATTATATAATAGTTTTTTTTTTTAATTTGATTTATAAGAGTATAGGGGAATAACGTTGGAGACGAAGCAATTTGTTTTAGTACAAAAATAGGGATACGGGAGCCTTAAAATAAAGGAATACATTGGAGATGCTCTAAATATACTTGGTCAATTCTATGCACGTAGCCAGTAGCCACTATTCCCCTGTCAACCATCCCCCAATCGTGTAGTGGACACTTGAGTCCATAATTTCTAATTTCTAATTTTTTCATTTTGTATTTGTATATGTATTTATTTTTTTTACATATATAACATGATTTGGTCTTTTAACATGATTTTGTATTTCGAATTTGTATTGTGGCTTAATCATGTTCAAATTTAATACTTCCTAGTTAAATCCACGTTAGTCTACTTTCTTTTCGGCATGGAGATTAAGAAAGTTATTTGTTTTTTTTGTGAAATAGATAGAGTAGTGGAGTCGACTTGAATATATTAGAGTATTATTTTAAGTTAAAAAGGGAAAGTGGGTTAATGGAGTGGAGCGGCCCAAAAGGAAAAGTGGGTTTAATGAAGTGAAACGGAGGGGAGTATTAAACAAGCCATGAAATTTTGTACAAGAAAAATAACATTATAAATTTATAATATAAGATACAAAATGAAATGCACTATTACAAACATCTTAATGAATCATGATTCATCTACTAAAAATGTTTATTAATCCAAAGGGCCGAAGAAAAAGAACTTAAAACAGTTAAGAGGCTAAATCAATATTATTATTATTATTATTATTATTATTATTATTATTATTATTATTATTATAAATATTATTAATAATAATAATAAATAATATATTACTATATGAGCCAAACTTTGAACTCCGCACAAAGCATTTAAATTGTCAGGACGGGCTCTGAACTTAACATAGAATATATATTTTTCCTTGAAATTCATTGATGAATTCTAAAATTAACACAATGAGAATTTTAATATTATTATCTTTAATATATCAAATCAACACGTGAGCAAACCCTAACAATTCAGCCAAAAAAATGCATTTTTTAATTTGTAACCTTTCTTAAAGAAAAAGGAAAAAGGAAAAAAGCGTGCGAGTGTAACTACAAAATTGCAAGCGTACGTTTTCGTAATTTGACCGTCGTGGGATAACCGATAAACCTGTCGGGAAAATCACCGAAATGTCGGTCGGCGCCGCCGCATCCTTATATTCAATTCTCGGAGGCAATGCCGTCGCAGCACTTATATCCGCCTCCAGTTTCAGCCGTAGCTTCTTCTCTCCAATCAGCCTCGCTCGAGCGGTAGCCTCCGCGGACTCCCCTTTCAAGCATATTCACAAACACGGCAGCTACGATGTGGTCAAAAGAAACTTTAGCTGCAGAACTGCTGCACCTGTAGATTTTAGCACGGATATCTCGGTCCCTACTTGTAATAATAGGTACTCTACAATTTTCTGCTACTGTGCTTTTGATTCTGAAAATTCACTGATTGTAAAGCTCATGTCTGTTGTTTATTTATCTTATTTTGCTTCTTTGATTTTTGAATATGCTGTGTTATGTTCATTAGGTCTGTAATAATGTCATTACGTAAAAGAATGGATTAAATATTGCTTTCATTTTTCAAACTTGTGATTGAAATAGCAACTAAAGATGTAGTTTCTTCTTAGATGAAATTAGTTAATTCCGTAATAAATGATTCGCTTAGCATAGTAAGTGCTATCTGTAACTGTATGACTGGAAGACCAGCTATAATTCTGTCAATACGTTCTAGATATTCACTGGTTAGAAGGTCGGGAATCGGAACAGTTTTGTGAAATTCTCTCCGGTCGCATAAGGTCAGTGAAACTGGTTTATAGAGCTACCAGGTTTCATTCATTGGATTACTGAGGTGTTGCGAATTAGATACTAGAACTGATATGCCAAATTTTGTTGACGATGGTGGGAATATATTTATTCATCTCTTCCCTTTTACTTCCTTCAAAACCAACATATATAGATCTCATTTGAGAATGAACCAAGTAAGGCACATGACACTGCTTTCAAAGCAAGATAATTACTTATCCTGCATACCTCTATCCCGTGTTTGCATTCTTGCTGAGCATGAATTGTTTCTATCAATTATCATTTTGTCGGAGATATCATTGTCCAGAGACTTCAGACTGCCTCTCCAGAACCCATTTATCTTTTCTAGTTGTCAACTCCTGCATCCTAAATTCTTATGTGTTTCAAATGTTTCTAGAATATAAAATCTGCTTAGTCCTTGGCGTATTTCTTCCTTCTGAACTTGAAGTTCTTTATAAAGGCAGCTATTCCTTATCACGATTAACAAAAATATATCATATCAAGTTAAACCTTCAATCTCCACAGCAGGGACATTTGAGAACCTGACTTGGTGCTTTCTCTCTGCCATGACCAGTTTAAATCTAAGCATAATTCTATTGACAAAAAACCCTCTCTGAAAGAAAATAATTGATCATGGTTATCTTTGCCTTGTCTTCTAATGATCCTTCTATACACAGCTATGTTTTTCTTGTGAATGTATGGTCTATGGTGAAGTTCTCTTATGAATCCATTGGAAAATGACACTTAGTTTCCTGCAAAATTAAATGCCTTGTTTTTATCTTTTTTTCCCAATTCATTTGCTTATTATTTTTTCCAAATGCTTGCTTAATGAGTTTTTTTCAGCTATCCTCCTTATGAGCGCCTTCTGCCTTGCCCATCACAGAATGGACCTCCAAGGGTAGAACACTTAGCTGTTGAAGAAGGAGGTCCTGTTCTTGAGTATATCTGTAAAGCCACAAAACTTCCACCCCTGTAAGCTATCCTGCTAATTCATCATTTTAGTATGATTTAACATATTCTATGAGATGCCAAAAAATAACTATCATCAATGAGGTTGAATTTTGTGTTCCATGTTTCAAGGTTTGTTGCAGACCTGATTCACTTTGGAGCTGTATTTTATGCTCTTGTATGCCCTGACCCTCCACCAACTGCTACACCTGAGCAAATAATAGCTTTCAAGAAATATACGAATCCATCACTTTTAAGGAAAAGATCTTCTATTAAAGGGAAGACATTTGAGAAGCTCAAAAAACTTTTCGCATAACTCGCACCGATGAGTTTGTTGAAGCTGGAACTTACTTACGGGTGCATGTGCACCCAAAACGCTTTCCAAGGTATTAATTTGATTGCGTACACCTTGCCCTTCTGTTTAACCTAGTAATCCTGATACATCTTTCTGATCAGATGTTACGAGATTGACTGGAAATATCGCATTATTGCTGTTACTGAAAACTATGTGGTCTTGGACAAACCAGCGGGTACATCAGTATGTAATTGATCTCTAATATCTGATGATAATGCATGTTGGGGGCTTGTTATGACCCACCCTTCTTTCTTGACATGGATAACTAGTCATGATGCTGAATCTTCTGTTTTGGAAGATGCTAAATTTTATATGGTTATCTGATCAAAAAGAGGAACTTGCTGAACCTTAATTGTGTTGATTTCTGTACCAAACTAGCCATTTGTCCTTTGCCAGTTCCCTGTTCTCTCAGTATGATTTCTCCAGAAGCTGTTATGTTGTTTTTCTTCATTTCCACAGATCTTGCTCGTGTAGGAACTAAATTGCAACTTTAATCTTCCATCTAAAAGATCTGTTTGTTTATGAGTTGTTTTGAAAACAGTTCTGCCAATTCTAGACATCTACAACAAAAATTATCTACTACTTTTAGTATGCAACTTAGTGTTTTCTTCTTGTTTCATCTCTCATGTTGACTAATGCCCCTGATTGACAAATTTCAGTCACTTTCTCGAACTTGGCCGGCAAATGACAGCACAGATCTTCTGATCTCCCGGCTATTATATTACACTATAATTAAAAAAACTTGATGCATTGCGGAACATCTTCTGCTAGAGTTCAGATTAAAAAAAGTATTTATTTACCTATTCTTGATTAAGTATTACTATATATATGTTGCAGGATTCATAATTATATATTGTAATCAATGTCTATAAGGAGTTGAGGCTGTTTTTCCTTTTATCAAAATTTACCCCCCTAATGACTGCCTATTGTCTTCCTTTTCTGCCTTAATTTTATTTTTCTTTGTTTTTTGAATCTGATATTTTCATTGATGATGGAATAAGGTAGCCTCTATTGTTATATCTCAGGTTGGAGGAACCACAGACAATATCGAAGAAAGTTGTGCAACATTTGCTACTCGTGCCGTAGGATTGGAGGCTCCACTGATGACTACCCACCAGATTGACAATTGCACCGAGGGCTGGTATGTGCAAATATTTCATTTATGTATGTTATTATAGATCCAGAAGCAGATTGTTAAATGTCTATTTTCATGTTACAGTGTAGTGTTAGCAAGAACGAAGGAGTACTGCTCAGTTTTTCATGCGAAAATAAGGGTTAGTGACAGATTTTCTTTTTCTTTCTAAAGTAATATGATGCAATTAATTTACTTTTGATTGCAAACTCTTGTTTAGATTTCTTTGGTTTATTCGTACTTTTGTTGCTCCAAATCATCTTCTCTTGGATACCACTTGAAACCCCCTTGGTCAGACTAGGGGTGTTACGGTACGGCATACCGTCCAAATTTTCCCATACCGCATACCGTGCCGAAAACGTGCGGTATGGGAAATTGCATACCGTTACCGTACCGGTCATTGCGGTATACCGTTGATCGGTATGCCGTAAATGCAGTATGAGCAAGTATTCATACCGTTGTCATACCGGCCGTGCGGTATGCTTTACCGCATATCGGTATACCGAAAGCAACGGTATACCGAAAGAACACCGGTATATCGAAGTATAAAGTATACCGGAAAAAAAACCTGTTAAAAATAAGAATATAAAGATGAACAAATGCAAAAAACATACAATTTCCGTCCAACAAACTACTATTAAATATACTACCATTATTTATTTCATAGTAGACTTTTTGTATTCCGTTTTTGACACAAAAATTAGAAAGTAATTTCAATTGATCATTTCATACAAAAGTATATATTATATCATAGTTTTATAATAATATCATGAAATACTTTATAATATAACTATACCTTTAAAAAATAAAATATGAACTATTTATGAAACATAGAAGTAGAGATCTCTTCTTTTGAAAAAGCGAACTCATTTTTCGGAAAACATGAAGAGGTCATATTTTCTTTTTTCTTTAATTATATATCTATATTATTATATTTCAAAAGTTCTTCATGATATTTTCAATTCCTCCTTTGTAGTAGACTTTTTTGTGTCCCGTTTTCGACACAAAAATTAAAAAGTAATTTCAATTGATCATTTCATACAAAGTATATATTATATCATAGTATTATAATAATATCATGAAATACTATATAATATAACTATACCTTTAAAAAATAAAATATGAACTATTTATGAAACATAGAAGTAGAGATCTCTTCTTTTGAAAAACGAACTTATTTTTCGGAAAACATGAAGAGGTCATATTTTCTTTTTTCTTTAATTATATATCTATATTATTATATTTCAAAGTTCTTCATGATATTTTCAATTCCTCCTTTGTAGTAGACTTTTTGTGTCCCGTTTTCGACACAAAAATTAAAAAGTAATTTCAATTGATCATTTCATACAAAGTATATATTATATCATAGTATTATAATAATATCATGAAATACTTTATAATATAACTATACCTTTAAAAAATAAAATATAAACTCTTTACGAAACATAGAAGTAGAGATCTCTTCTTTTGAAAAACGAACTCATTTTTCGGAAAACATGAAGAGGTCATATTTTCTTTTTTCTTTAATTATATATCTATATTATTATATTTCATAGTTCTTCATGATTTTTTCAATTTCTCCTTCGTAGTAGACTTTTTGTGTCTCGTTTTCGACACAAAAATTAAAAAGTAATTTCAATTGATCATTTCATACAAAAGTATATATTATATCATAATATTATAATAATATCATGAAATACTTTATAATATAACTATACCTTTAAAAAATAAAATATGAACTTTTTATGAAACATAGAAGTAGAGATCTCTTCTTTGAAAAACGAACTCATTTTTCGGAAAACATGAAGAGGTCATATTTTCTTTTTTCTTTAATTATATATCTATATTATTATATTTCAAAGTTCTTCATGATATTTTCAATTCCTCATTCGTAGTAGACTTTTTTGTTTCCCGTTTTCGACACAAAAAATTAAAAAGTAATATCAATTGATCATTTCATACAAAAGTACATATTATATCATAGTATTATAATAATATCATGAAATACTTTATAATATAACTATACCTTTAAAAAATAAAATATGAACCTTTTATGAAACATGGAAGTAGAGATCTCTTCTTTTGAAAAACGAACTCATTTTTCGGAAAATATGAAGAGGTCATATTTTCTTTTTTCTTTAATTATATATCTATATTATTACATTTCAAAGTTCTTTATGACATTTTCAATTCCTCATTCGTAGTAGACTTTTTGTGTCCCGTTTTCGACAAAAAAATTAAAAAGTAATTTTAATTGATCATTTCATACAAAAGTATATGTTATATCATAGTATTATAATAGTATCATTAAATACTTGTAATATAACTATACATTTAAAAAATAAAATATGAACTCTTTATGAAACAAGGAAGTAGAGATCTCTTCTTTTGAAAAACGAACTCATTTTTCGGAAAACATGAAGAGGTCATATTTTCTTTTTTCTTTAATTATATATCTATATTATTATATTTCAAAGTTCTTCATGATATTTTCAATTCCTCCTTCGTAGTAGACTTTTTTGTGTCCCGTTTTCGACACAAAAACTAAAATGTAATTTCAATTGATCATTTCATACAAAAGTATATATTATATCATAGTTTTATAATAATATCATGAAATACTTTATGAACTCTTTATAATTTTCGTAATGACTAATGTAAGTAAAGTACCACTTTTTAATGTATCTAAATTCTAAAATATTAAATTTGCATTTAAAAGATATTATATTACAAGATATATACGGTATGTTTTCGGGTATGCAGTGTATACCGTGATCGGTATAGATCGACATTCGGTATCATTTCGGTATGCGGTATATACCGTGATCGATATATTTTGGTACACGGTATGTGTCAGAACATCGGTATATACCGGTGGTTCGGTTTCAACGGTATCTATCGGTATACAGTATGTACCGTTACTTTCGGTATGTACCGTATCCACGGTATGCTACGGTATACCGCGGTATAGGAAAACCCATACCTTTACCGTACCAAAAAACTTCTGTACGGTATCATACCGTACCGAAAATCTCGGTATACCAAAAATTTCGGTATTTCGATATATTTTCGATACGGTATGGGCGGTATACCGATTTTTCGGTATTTTTTAACACCCCTAGGTCAGACTAACGAATGTGGAATCTCAATACCATCATTGCTTACTAGAACCATATATATGGTTTTCGGGATAAAAAAGGTTAAGAAGCTCTATCTTGCACTTGCTTCTTTGCTCGGGTGTCACTTGGTGTATTTACCCACTATATGCGTCCATCAAGAAGTGCACCCCGCTCATGTACGAAGGTACACAATTTAACTATTGTCGACATTCTTTGTATCGAGCCTTCGTTGTTAGAGTTGAAACCGGTTGTGATATGACTATTTTTTGGTTTTGAGTATAAACCAAGAGTGGTGTGTGGTTATCGAGATTTCATCGGCGGTTGGTATATGTGCCAACTTGAGGTCTTAGAGTGCGAGAAAGGTTCTTTGGCCAAGTGATAGAATTGAAGAGAAAAATAGAATTGAGGATTACGGATGGCCGGAAGTAAAGATTTTGCTTACGAGTGTAAAATCAACCTATTGACGGGCCGGACACACCGGGTATTGAGCCGCGACATGCGAGCCTTTTCCTAATAAATTTACGTCCTTCGGTCTTAACTAAATTACTGCAGATTCGAGTACAATTGGTCGCTCTAGGTGCCCCCGTAGTGGGCGACACAACGTACATCGGCCCATTTGACTGGCTGAGGCCAAACATCCTGGGCTGAATCCGTTTGGGAATAACAAGAAAGAGTATGCGAATGATGAGGCTAAAGCCGCGGTCTGTTGAAGAATGGACCGCACACCACGGAAAGGAACCTAGTGTGTCCATTGGTCTTCAAGCATGTCGAATTTCGTGGGATGATGGAGAGCATATGTACGAGTTTGGATCTCCCACAGTGGAGGACAAAAATTTGAAAAAAAAATGCACGAGGGATTTACGTTCGTTTACATGTTGATGCTTCGATAGATAAACTATTTCTTATATACTTTCTTTTACTATATAAATGATAATGTGATAGATTAACAATTAGGAGACCATAAAGAAGAACATATTAAAATAAAGTGTAATATTATAATGCTCGATAAACAAAGAAGTTCATTTTGTGTGATGGAGGAGTATGTCTCCCTAAGGATTCAATAGATACTGGTCACAAATATATGAAGACAATTATGAAGTTCATTTTTGTACTATATCAAATTCTATAGTTGACACTGTTAGAGTAGAGAAGATAATTTTACGGGTCGGAGCTGGATTAGTATAGCATTCGGACTCGTCCGGTCTTAGACTTAGGGATCTAGATTCGAGACCTAGATTTGCACGGTGTTGGTCAGGAGGCAGTATCGGGTGTGTGTGTGGTGGGGGGGGGGTGAATACATCGATTGCAAGTTTTTTTCTCAAACGCGAAGGTCGGTGAGGGCGAGTTGTGCTGCTTTCGAATGAACAATGCCGGATATAAACCTTCTTATCGCGGGTCGAGTGATTTAGCGGTGAGTCCGTTCTGCCGACTTGAGTCGGTGTGAGGATTTCGGTTGCGAGAATATTGTGCGGATAAGTGTGGGGCACGATAGACTTCGTCTCTTTGAAAACGTGTTTATGCGAAACCAAAATCGTTTTGACTAGTGCACTTTTTAAGTTCCTTTTATGCAAAGGATGAGTTTGTAAATAGTTTTGATCACAATCCGATAAAACGATAAAACAACACAAGCAATTTTTAACGTGGTTCGGATACGCAAGATCCAACGTCCACGGTCCTGCAGAACAGGAGTCCTTGTTGATTAATCTGAGCAAGCCTCAGCAAAGAATATGTACGCTGGACAGACCCTTCAAAGTTACAGTCCTTAGCGACTTTTAAAAATCAAACCGAAGTTTGAAGGGGAGGGGATGATCTCCAACAATGAAGGAGTTCTTACAATAAGAATAATTCACAGAAAGTGGAATCCTTCGAAGGTTCTAAGCTAAAGATATAACAATGGAGCTTAGATAGAGAAGGGAGAACTAAAGAATCTCAAGAGAGAAGAACTAAAGATTTTCAACTAAGCAAGTTCTTCGCTGGATTGGCTTTAAGTGCGCTAGAGAGTTGTATGCTTGTAAGCTTGAGTTCCCTTGTTGTCCTGTGCGTTGAGCTTGGAGACTCTTCTCTATTCATAGTCGCGACCTAGGTATGTATCCGTTGGAGAGGACGATGTCATGTGTCACAAACTTCCAAGGAAAACGACCATATATTTTCGAAATGCGCCGCAAAGTGGTTGGCTTTCTGTACATGAGAGCAACTTTAATTTCAGAGCAGGTAAGCTTTGGTTGCTTCTCATTGGTCGAGATTTGCGGTAGGTGAGACTTGGTACACATCAGTCTTCCATCTGAGTTGAATCTCTGAACCTCGTATACTGAATGATCTCAGCTGACATTCGATCGATAAAAGTTGGGCAGTCATTTTTCCTTGTCTGGTCTTGCAACTGAGTTGCATGCATTCAGTAGATTTGGGCAGATCGTACTGTTTCTTCATCTGAGTCGGCTGATAAGGATTTTCTACTAAAGGTAGACAGTTGGTGACTACGAAGACAAGAGCTCTTCATACGTTCGGTAGATCAAGGATCGTCTTCGAGTCTTCTTCCGGAGTCTGAAGGCGATCTTCCTCGAGAGCTGTCGTCGATGACTACGAAGATTCGAGCTCTACGAACCGATGACTTGGGATTATGGAATTTAACTTCTCTACGAAGTTCGGTCCAACAATACCCCATACGAGGACTCGAGACAAAAAAAAAATGACAATAAAGACAAGTCCCAGCCTATTACATCATCAAGGTTGAACACGCATAGGGTTGGGGACGGGTTTTGGGATCTTCAATTCTATAGTAATACAATTCAACATCACTACAATTTCCCCCAATAAAAAATATTACAATATCGTCCGAAGTACATGAACTACGACTCCGGTTCAAATGCGACTACTTGAGTCAAGCTCTAAGTAACCCCTAGCATTTGATCTACAAGACCACCGACTCATATCCCTACAATTTCCCCTCAATTGATGATGCCAAAACCACTAAGTACTAAACTACTAACCCCAAAAGAGACTCGAGTTAATAACAAGCGAACAATGAGAGTAAGGTTAACAACTTACAAAAGATAGGCACATCGAGAGAAATCGGGACATGTGAGTGTGTGTTAGATCACTTCGGTGATCGAGATAGTGTTAAAAGAAAATAACACGGCCATAAGACAATGAGTGGTTGTCGGCCAGACGAAATGCGATTTATATATATGCGAAATAAGTACAATCAATACATCATTACAAGAGAAGAGAAGAGAGAAAAAGGTGAGGCTTGCTACTTTTGAGTTCGAACTTCGAATCTTGGCCTTGAAGTCGGCGGATCCGCGGCGGGGAGGATCGAACCCATACGATCCGTAGATAGCTTCTCTCGGCACCTTGATAGGTGTAAGGTCGGCTTGCGATTTGAAATCAAGATCGTTGTGTCGAGCGGTTGTCTCTACTTCTTCCTCTATCATCTTCGTGCGAGACGACACCTTGACGAGTTACGGGAGGGTTCGGTTGGCGGTATGCGGGGGCGGTGAAAGGCAATTTTTTCCTTGAATAGCGGCGGCTTAATCGAGCTCGAAGTTGGGGTCATGGTTATATAAGAATTGATCAAACAGTTCGACCGTCGGAACATCACTCGGGTATCTTGCCACACATATACGCGCTTGATGAAATCTTCCTTGGCTCTTCCCATTCCTCGTTCAAGTTCCACGGGATCCACTTGTCTACACGGCGGTATGGAGTTTTCTTCAGATGTGGCTTATGACCACCGCGTTTATAGAATTTTGAGGTTCTAGGGATGCTGCTCGCTCTTGTGCGAGGCGGCTCGGCCGTTGCTATCTCAATTAGCTTGATGATCTTAGCCGTGTCGGCTGTCTCAATTTCTCTATGGCTTCGGTTGATCGCAAGTCCGTTGTTCTGAGGTTGAGGCCCTTCTCTACTGCGTCTCATATAGCTTTCTCCTCAGCTTCTTGCTTTGTTGTAAGTTTAGGAGTTTTCTTCAGCCTTTCAGCAAGTGGCAGGTTGTCAGTATCGGAGTCTTCAGTAGGCTCAGAAGCTGGTTTCTTAGTTGGTTGCTTCTACTGAGCCTTAATCAGTTGAGCATGTCTCCTTGACTCCCTTGCCTTTGGGACCTTTGGCTTTCTCTTCGGTAGAGCCTCTTCCTCAAGTCGAGCTTCATGATCCGGCCGAGATTGCGTACTGCCGAGCCGTGAGTTCGTCGTGCGCCTCTCGTTCTTTCTTGCTTTTAAACTTAGGCGACGGAGGGGGAGTGCTCTCAAAGGCAATCTCCTTGCTAGGCCTCTTCGGCGGGCGAGGTTCTAAGTCCTCATCGGATCCCTCGACGAATTTGGCTATTTCGTCGATGTGTGCGAGTTGAGGATCCTTCTCCCGATCCTCCAACCTTGCACTTGTCATTGCGGCTTTGCGAGGCCCTTCGGTGAGGCTTTTGCCGTAGCCTCTTCTTGCAAGGAGGGGAGGGGAGAGAACTGATTTCTTCTATCCGTGATGGTCCTTCCCCCTTCAGGTTGTTCCCCTTTCTTTTCTTCGGCTCCTTCAACACTTCCTTCCCTTTACTTTGCCCCTTTTTGGCATCATCCGCCGAGGTCGGTAGGGGTTTGATAGCTTCTACGTCCTTCGAAGGGTGTAGACGGATGTCTTTATCTCGCTTGGAAGTTGTGTTGAAGTCCCCGACCGCATTGTAGTAGTGTTCCCATTCATTCTCTTGATCCTTTTGAATTTGTTTGATGCGGGAGTCGGTTTGATTCCTCTGCTGCGCGGAAGAGATGCGTCGAGAGAGTCTTTCATTTACATGCGGATGATCTTGAGTTGCCGCTCGAGTTTCAAGAGCTTTTGTATTGCTTTGGAGGCGGCAAGTCCGTTCCTTTCATCCATAGCCTTCTGATCATTGGCCAGTCCTGCAGTCAGTTGCTCTGAGAATAGTTTCGACTGAGCTTCTAGCAACTGCTGGCATTGAGTGGCCAAGTCCATCTTCGGAGCGGCCAGGGCAGTCTCGATGATCTCTTGGAAATTTGGAGGAGGAGCTTCGAGATCTTCTTGACTTCTCCGAGTGAGGGCGTCGGCCCGCTCAATTTGAGCCTTGGTGTACTGTGACCATTTCAGGTGCACATCCTTAGCTATGAGACGATTTTTGTCTCATTGCTTCCATATAGCCCGGTTGACAGACCTCGAGGATACGGTACCAATAGGTTTAATCTGGTAAGAGGATGTACTGATCCTGTGCTCGAGGGCGGCGAGTTCTTCTTGTCTTGAGGAAGACGCATGATAGGGGCGACACCAGGTTCCGGAGGAGGTGGTGGTGAGTCGCCCTTCTCGCTGGGAGTCTTGCCCTCAACAGAGTCTCCCTTCTTTGCATCCTTGGGTGTTGAGTCATCACCTTCAGCTGGCTGGTCAGATGGCGAAGGAACTCTGGCGGGAGAGGAGGAGGACTTAAGCTCCAGAAGATAGAGCATGGCGAGATCTTAAGTCCTCGAAAGAAGCGATGTGCGCGGGTTCGCCAAACCCTATCACAAAGCGTATGTCTTTGCTCCTCTACCGAGAAGTGAGTCGACGGGAATCTTGCGATCAAGATCAGCAAGAATGTCCCAGTTAAGGAACCTCAGCAGCATCTGAGTCCTTGCCCTGATGGCTACATCTACTAGATCCTAATAATTGGCAATCTCAGGAATCTGTTCAGCAACTTCGGATTTAGCCCTAAGTGCAGTCGCGTCCGTGAGCAGAAGGTAGCTCGAGGAAACTTCGGCGCTAGTTCATCTTCGTCTTCTAGATGAGTTTCTTCGATACCTTACTCTTTGGACCTTATCCTTTAGAGTGGCACCTTGAATGCCGGTGTCCGCGTTGAGTAAGTCTTCCACCTAAGGGGGAGGTGGAAAAACAGCCTTAGAAGCCCCTGACTTTGTCAGCTTCTTTCTTTTTGGTTGTTCGGTATGTGGAGGCAGTTCAGTAGAAGGCCTTTTAAGTTCAGCTCCACGACCGATGGACTTTTCAGCAGCTGACTTCGACCTGAACTTGATAAGTTTCTTGTCTAAATATTTCATGTTGGGTTATGAGTCAGTAGATGATACTCAGCAGTTAGTGGGTTAAAATAATATTGGGGGAAATCGTAGTAGTACTATGGAATTGAAGATCCCAAAACCCAGCTGATATCAGTAGTGTAGTGTCTTGATAGGAATAGCTGATGTATAGGCTAAACTGTTTTTGTTTTGTTTATCCTTGTGTCTATGTCCTGTACGGGGTAAAATGTTGGATTGATCTTCTGTCGAAGTTACTTTCCAGAACCCCGCGTCATCAGTGTAAGAGCCTGCGTTCTTGAGTCATCAGCTGATCTTCGCCTCAGTAGAAGACATCTCATCAATTGACAGACATCAACATAAGAACTCTATGCAAGCTCAGTACCTTCGCAGTCATCAGCTGACCACACTCAAGAGAATATCTCTTGTCAGTCGACTCAGACGAAGAAGACAGAGACTGTTCCAAGTCTACTGTATCCAACAGGAAACGACCCAACTGTTAAAGTCTTTTCGAAAGTCGGCGGGAAGACCATACGAGGATTAGGGAGAGTCAACTCCGATATCTGACACAATCTCACCTACCACAAACCTCGACCAATGAGAAGCCGTCAACGCGATATCTGCTCTGACCAATTAGAGTTGCTCTCATGTACAGTATCAACAACTCTGCTGCAACAATTCGAATTTATGGCCGTTTTCTTTGGAAAGTTGTGACACGTGGCATCGTCGTCTCCAACGGACATATGCCTGTTTCCACGACTATAAATAGAGAAGAAAATCCGAGCTTCACGCACGGGATATCAAGGGAAAACGTTCAAAGCTTTCAAGCGACTCCGGCGCATTCAAGATCAATCCGAGTGAAGAACTTGCCCAATAGAATATCATTAGTTCTTCTCTACAGAGTTCTTTAGATCCCTCTTCTCTAGCTAAGCTCATTGCCATATCTATAGCTTAGAAATTCGAAGGAGTTCACTTTTAGTGATTGTTCTTCTTGTAAGAACTCCTTCCTAGTTGGAGATTATCCCCTCCCCTTCAAACCTCGGTTTGATTTGTAAAGTCGCTAAGGACTCATAACTTAGAAGGGTTGCATCCGGTCACGCAGATTCCTTGTTGAGGCTTGCTCGAGAAAAATCAACAAGACCTCTTGTTCGACGGGGCCGTGGACGTAGGATCTTGCGTATCCGAACCATGTTAAAAATTGCTTGTGTTATTTACGGTTTTTCTTGCATAGCTTACAACGATCACAAAATCATATTCTGCATAAAACGTATTTTCGAAGCGCACTAGCCAAAATAATTTAACTTGCGAAATCACGTTTTCAAGCGAGACGAATCTCCGGGCCCCACACTCTTATTCGCACGATGTCTCCGGCCGAGTTTCAGAAATCTTGACAAAAGTCGGTAGGAGAGCTCAATAGTTGGCACACTTCGACCCGCGATCGAAGGTTACTATTTGGCCCTGTTCATCGGTGCGACCTACGGCTTCAGTTTGTCCCTTCGCGTTGAGAAAAGAAACGTAGCTCAGGTGTATTCACCCCCCCTCTACACACGACTATCGTCTCGGACCAACAATTGGTATCGAGCAACGATGTTCTTCGATCATCGGTTACGTAACTGCGGTCTTCTCGAACGAGATCCACGAAAATGTTTTTTCCCTTTGCACAAGCATCTCTTCATACATCCTTATACTCTTACCCATATTGTCGATATGTCGGGTATTCGGATGGTACCGATGTTCTCGGTAGAGAACTATACGGTATGGCGTGTGAGAATGGAGGCGCACCTCGCATCGGCCTGCACGGCATGACGGATGTCCTTGAGATAGGACCCATCATTCCCATGATAGGCGGCGTACAATTTCTTTGTTGTGGGAGGTGTAGGAGCACGGGGGCGGTGCCAAAGTCGCCAAAGAAAAATCAGCCTTCACACCTAAAGAGAAAAAGCTGGCACAACTTCGACCGAGTTGCGCGTAATGCTATTCGACTACGCTCAGTGATTCACACCTCGGGAGGGTGCAAGGCTGCAAAGCGGCAAAAGAACTGCGGGATGCCACGGCTGCATGCGAGCCAAGGAACCCCACAGATTAAAGAAAATAAGCTCGAATGGAGCTTCGGGAGTTCGACACAGTTGCCGTGGAGTCCATGAAACCGTTGGCGAGCTAAGCGTCGATTTACTAATCGAGATCAATGTGATCAATGGATTGGGAGGCCGTTCACCAACAAAGAAATGAACACCAAGATCCTAAGAGCGCTACCTCGACGAAGTGGCTTCCTTTTGCTACTTATTTACGACGCTCCGATCTTAATGCTCTAACTCCGATGTTATCTTTTCGAATTAAAGACGAGAGGAATTTGGCCACGACTACCCCAGCGATGTTCAAGCGCTCCGGTGAGACACGACGATTGATCATGCTTTTAAAGCAACGATCGGCCAAAAATGGAGTCAAACCCATTTCTTCCGGCAAAGCGGTGGCCCTAATAGAAGCAAAGTCCTCTCGAGACTTCGAGCCCCGACCAACTAGCAGCGATGGCTCTCAAATATCAAAGAGAAAAGGAGAGAGTCGAGAAAGTCGAAGAAATACGACGAGATTTCCCCTCGGGTAAGAAAGATTATCGAAAAAGGGAAGAATCTAAACCTTCTGAGTTGCGGGAACACGAGCCTGCTTTGCTAGTCCAATCAAATGACTCGGCTAGAAAGAGCGACAAATCAACTATGTGCTACAACTACAAGAAAGAGGGACATTATCGGTCGATTTGTCCCGAACTCTCAACCTGTTCAAAGAGCGAACGGCGAGCCGGGCGCGAAAAATTTGCCCGAAGAAGGCGAGCCTACATAGCGGGAGAGATATCCGATGACTCAATCGAGGAAGATATATTCATGTATTCTTCGAGGACGAAGGCTGCATTTGTCGCCGCCGAGATTGGAGAAACAGATCCCGAAGAAACCGGCCGAATACTTGTCCGATAGCCGGAGAAGAGGTGAGGTAAATTCTAAACTTAATATAACCTCTTCTTCACACAAGACACACGACACGTGCTCGGTCGCGAGATGAACCTCTAAACATGGTGCAAGCTACGATGATCTACTAGAGGAGCGGATTCGGTGAGCGAGAGAGTTCGGTAGAACCATTCGAGGGCCTGGAACGGGTAAAGGCCGAGAATTAGAGACTTTCTTCGATTGTCGGGTCTCTCACTTGACTCGAGAGAGTCTAGTTGCGAGACTCGAGGAAGAGATTAAATCTCTTACGACTAAGTCTCGGCTTCAAGAAACTCGAGATATCGGTTCGACCAAGGACAATTCGAGAAAGATGCTTGAAATAGCCCGACTCGATCCGAGCTCGCGAGAAGTTGAAAAGGATTATGAGTCGCCGAAGAAGTGATGAAGTCCGGCGAGGCCCGATGATGAGCGGGACCTAAGAGCAAAGGAGAAGTTGGAAAGCATGCTCGAGCTCAAAGGCCACCGGCCCATGAAAGAAGGACTTGGCTATACTCATGAAGCTTCCACTTCAAAGAGCTCGAAATGCTAGGGCGATAGGTTCGTCGGAGGTAAAGTTCGGGCTGCTGACTCGACACCTCAGGCGAAGAATAAACAGAAGATAATTGCACCTAAGCCGAGCAACAAGAAGCGACCGACCGGAGGTTCCGGCCCCGGGACACCACGATCAAACTCGGGGGGGAACCAAGAAGGTCGGGTGGGCGGAAGCATGAGAGTGAACCACTATATGAACATCCGGCCTCGGTATGGTTCGTACTACTATGAGCCAATGGTCGGGGAGAAACACAAGGCCTCGAAGAAGAAAGCTCCCGAACCCCAAAATCGTCGAAAAGTCGGTATCTCCAAGTCTCTGTGGAGAAGAAAGGCGACAAGGTTCAAAAGAAGAAGTCTCGAGACTTCTAAGGTCCCTACTAGCAGATCCGGGTTACGAAATCACCCGCTAACATGTAAGGACCCAAGCGAACCAAAGGGTACCTAAAAATGTTTACGTTTTGCGGGTGCATAAGGACCACTTGGATTGTGGACGGCGGGTGCTCAAGGCACATGACATATCAAAAGAGCCTCGCCGACCAACTACGTACAAGAAGATGGTCCCGGAGTGAGGTTTGGTGACAACTCTAAAAGGCTATACAAGGGGATACGAGAACACCGAATATTGGGATTGCCTCGGTTCCAGAGTAACATATGTTGAAGGACTTCAACATAATCTCCTTCTCGTCGGTCCACATCTGCGACAATCTAAACGAGTTATCTTTGGCGTGGTTTTACGTGATATTGTTGATAAATCTACGGGGAAAACGAGTGTTATCATGTTCGCGAAGAAAGAATATCTATGTTGCAAGCCTGGAAAACCGCGGGAACACGAGGCTTGCTTACTCGCACGCGACGAAATCCGGTGACAAGACAGGGATGGCCGTGGCACAAGAGACTCTGCCACCCTGAACTTCAAGACTATGAACAAGCTAGCCAAGAACTCTAAAGTCGGAGGAGCGCCCAACGAATCGTTTATCAAAGACAGGAATTGTGAAGCATGTTTGAAGGGAAAGCAGACAACGAAAAATAATCCACCAATTCCGTCACCTTCCACTGATGGAATCCTTCAACTGCTGCACATGGACCTATTCGGGCCAGTCTCTCCAGTGACTATAAGAGGCAAGAAGTATGCCCTAGTCGTTATTGACGACTACTCGAGATATACTTGAGTTATCTTCATAGCCAACAAATCGATGTCGGTACGAAGGCGCCCGATCTGCCGAGGAAACTCAGTGTGGAAAAGGACATCAAGATACAGAGAATTCGCTCAAACAGAGGAACAGAATTTCTCAACTCGGTAGTCAAAGAGTATTGCGATAAAGAGGGAATTCAGCACGAAACATCGGCGGCTCGCACCCCTCGGCGAACGGACTTGCTTGAACGTAAAAAACGAGAACACTCAAAGAAGCGAAGCAAGAACGCTCCTAGCGAGACTCTGGACTACCCTCAAAGTTACGGGCGCGATGCTACGACACCGCCCTTGCTACACTCGGAATCGTTCACTTGCTTACACGGCAACACATGAAGACACCCTACGAACTATGGAAAGGGAGAATTCCTTCTATTTCTCATTTTCATATCTTTGGTTGTCCTTGCTTTATCCACAATAATGGGAAAGATCGGTTGAAGGTCTTTGATAGCAAATCCGATCAAGGAGTATTCTTAGGATACTCTCGAGTCGATAAATCCTTCGAGTCTTTAACTATCGAACTCTTTGCGTGGAGGAAAGCCCCTCATGTTGTCTTTGATGAGTTTGTTGCGAGGACAGGGAAAACTACAAAGACAAACACTAGAGATGTCGGCGGCAAGCTACGGGATCTCGCATTAAACGACAAAGCCGAAAAGATCCGGCATTGTTGGGATGATGAGTCGGAGCGATGAAGAAATACGGACTCAACCAACAGGCGATGTAGGCGACTTTGGTTGATTTTAATGAACGGAATCAACAACGAGGTAACAACGGTCGATGAGGAAGCCCCCGTGGTAATCGAGACCTCTACGAGAATATAAACTCGGGGGGAACAACTAATGTTCACGAGCTAAGTGCCCTTGAACACGGAAACTCGGTAGATCCTAACCTTCTTCTTGAATGCCCCTTACTGATCACAAAATAGTACGATTGAAATGCCTAACACACCTGCGGCGTGCGTAAGTAGTATCGAAGAAGAAGCCGGACTCGGACGTGCGAAGTAGTATCGAGAAGAAGAAGCCGGACTCGAGGCGATCATGGCTCGACGCTCATTCTTCGAGATCTCATTATAGGAGATCCATCGGCAACCATCGGGACAAGATCTAGATTAAGTCGAGGAGAAAGCTCACTCTATTCTTGTTTCTTGTCTACGAAGAACCTCGATCCAATAGAGGGCGCACTCAACGATCTTGGCCCGGATCATTGCCATGCAAGAAGAGTGAACCGGTTCGTTAGAAACGAAGTTTGGGAGCTTGTTGACGGACCTGAGCATCGGCACGTGATTGGTACTAAGTGGGTCTTTAAGAACAAGCGCGATGAAAACAACGTCATTATCGAAACAAAGCTAGACTAGTTGCGAGGGATGCCGTCAGCGAGAAGGAATCGACTTTGATGAAACATTCGCTCCGGTTGCGGATTGGAAGCCATTCGTCTGCATTCCTAGCTTATGCAACACATCGAGATTCAAAGTATATCGAGATGGATGTAAAGTCGCTTTTTACGAATGGCGTGTTTGAAGGAAGAAGTCTATGTGGAGCAACCGCCCGGTTTTCAGCAGGGACATCAGGTGTATAGACTTAGGAAAGCTCTGTATGGGTTAAAACAAGCACCCAGAGCTTGGTACGATACCCTATCAGACTTTCTACTTCATAAAGGTTTTCAGAAGGGGACAGTAGATCGCACCCTGTTCAACATAAAGTCAGGAGATGCCATTTTACTGGTGCAAATCTACGTGGACGACATCATTTTCGGTTGCAGAAACGTGACTATATATCAACAATTCGAGAAAATGATGAAGGAGAAATTTGAGATGTCTATGATGGGAGAGATGAACTACTTCCTTGGATTTCAAGTAAAGCAATCACCTGAAGGAATTTTCATCAATCAAGCCAAATACACTCGAGATCTTCTCAAAAGATTCGGCTGAGATTCAAGCAAGCCAGTCATCTTCCCCATGAATATTAATTTCAAAATTGATCTAGACAAAAAGGGAGCTTCTGTTAACTCTACTGATTACAGAGCCATTATTGGTTCCTTATTATATTTAACAGCAAGCAAACCTGACATAACTTATGTTGTAGGTGTATGTGCAAGATTTCAAGCGAATCCCAAGCGGAGTCATCTAGACTCAGCAAAGAAGATTCTGCGATATCTAAAAGGAACACCTGATGCAGGGTTATGGTATCCTGCTGATGATAATCTTATACTGACAGGTTATTCTGATGCTGATTATGCAGGATGCAGGATAGATCGAAAGTCAACTTCAGGAACATGTCAGTTCCTAGGCAGCAAGCTAATATCTTGGTTTTCAAAGAAACAACATTCAGTGGCAACGTCCACTATTGAAGCTGAGTACATGGCTGCTGGAAGTTGCTCTGCCCAGATCCTTTGGCTTCGACAGCAACTGAGAGACTATGGGATAACTCAGGATGAAGTGCCCATCTACTGTGACTCCACAAGTGCTATTGCTATAACTCAGAATCCAATTCTCCATACGAGATGCAAGCACGTGGATATTCGACACCACTTCATCAGAGACCATGTCGAGAAGAAGGATATCAAAATGGAGAAAATCCATACTGATAAGCAAAGGGCAGACATGCCGACCAAGCCACTAGGCGAGAATAGATTCGGGAGAATTATCGGTTGAGCTAGGTCTCTTCGGATCCTACTGAACCGTGTCGGTAGTACACAACAAATGGTATCGGCGAAACCAACAATTGATATCGAGATGAAAGAACAAGACGACAGTCAAAGCTCGGTCTAATGATTCAGTCGGGTGAATCGAACTGTACACAGTAAGGGGGAACATGTCTATCAGCCCATCATATGTCCTCCTGAGTCTAAACGGTAACTAGCTGATCGAAAAAGTTTAGCTGAAGAGGTTTGCGTAGCTTTACATACTTAATGCTATCAGAAGCATGCTCACATTTATTATATCAGTCGCCTGCACTCAGTAGTTAATGAGCATTTATTTCCCGCCATTAAAACTTTTAAGGTTGAAGTCAGTAGGAAACCGTTTTCATTTAACAGACTTAGACTTTAATGCTGCATGCAGCGCATTTAATGCATGTCTTCTCACCTTACTTTAAACTGCGTATTTCCTACATAGGTCTAGGATAGAGGCGGCCTATGTAATCATTCCTTTATAACATCTAATCACAACGGTCTATGTAAAAATGTAAGATTAACCTCAGCCGTTGGATTAAAACTGATTGATTTGCATATCTTTTAAAACCCTTGTGTTTCCGCCCTAATCCTACTTTTCGCCATTTTCGAATTTTGAGAGTTTTTTCTTCGCGTTCAGTTTCTCAAACTCAAACTGCTCTGCATTTTATTTCCAAGCTCTCCGTTATTCGGTAATTTCTTGATTTCTGTTTTAAACTCTACTGACTTACTCTACTTTCAAGTGCTAACGAGTTTTTCGCAGATACTCATGGCGACGGTAATGACCCCACCGCAAATCGACGAGATCATCAAGTTGCGCATCTAGTTTGAGCCGACGATGGCTCTACACCAGGCGGATATTCCATATCTTGAGCCCGTCTTCACGGCTCTCGAAGCATTCAGACTCGAGCTCCTTGTCTCGAAGAACCCCAGAGCTTATCTGCCTCGACAAGTTGCAGAAGTTTATTACAACTGGAGATCCATAGAAGATACAGGCTCGGAGGAATCCTGTTTTTCTTATATGAAGGAAGTGATCCCTCAGACTTGGGAAGCCAGTCATCACGTCATCAATTTCCGAGCCACCGTGGAATTAACCTTTGATCTTCCAGCTCGTGGAGTCTCACCCATTGGATATAAGGAGAAGGAGATCAACTCCTATGTTCAGAGGTTCTGCGGCAGAGACGACATTGTCTTCAAATCAGCGCTGCCAAAGAACCAGTTGCTACCAGAATACCGCGGGCTAGCCTACATCGTAACTCACGTTCTTACAAGCTCAGCCGGTTTATTTGATCAGCTATCAAAGCCCCGTCTCCAGCTGATGATGATAATAGAAGACGGCATCCGAGTCAATTGGACTGATTTCTATGTGAATGAGCTTAAAGCTCAAGCACAGAAGTTCGCAGCCACACCCACTGGAGAAAGGAGACTAATTAGTATGGGAAAGCTGCTGTACGGGACAAAGATATCCGTAATAATCGAAGAATCAGTATCGGATCGCTCAGCCTTTGCTGATTTGAGATACTTTGACAGCAAGCTTATCAAGTTCAAAACTAGAGCCGCTGCTGAAAAGTCTATCGGACGAGGGCCACCTGAACAAAAATGTGTCACATCTGACTTGCCCCCTCGTGCCGACCCACCCCGAGAGGAAGAGGCTCGAGCAAAGCTCGGACCTTCGAGGTTCCGGCCAAAAAATCTGCCTCTCCTCCACCCACTCAGGAGGAACCAATACTTGATGCGGACACTGGCATAGAAGGTGCCACCTTGAGGGACAAGGTCCAGCGCATCAGTTCTGAAGAGACCCAGTCGGACACTGCCGAACCTACTGAAGAAACTTCCTCTGAATGGACGACCTTGCACTCAACCCGCCTCCAAGCCACTGAGAGGTCAGTGCTCAGATCCCCGAGATTGCCAAACACCGGGATCTGGTCGAAATTGCTATAAGGGCGAGGACTCAGATGCTACTGAGATTCCTCAGCTGGGACATCCTTGAGGAGCTGATTAGGACGGAGTCAGCTTTGTCCCTACTGACAGAAGAACAGAGCTTGCAATCAGCCATTGGGTTTGGGGAACCCGCTGATCTAGCGTCATTCGAGGATCTTCGCGCTTGCTATGCTCTACTACCGAGCTTAAGATCCTCGGAACTCGTCAACTGACCCTTCACCTCCATCTCATCATGATGACAACGACGATGATGATGATGATGATGACATGGATCAGACACAACCCAAGGAAGCAGATTTGGGAGGATCTGCAGAGGGTAACACTCCCCGCGAGCAGGGCAAATCACCACCACCTTCTACATCAGGTGATGCCCCGGTTGCCTCGAAGCCGAGTCGAGCGCAACAACTCGCGACATCTGAGCAGAGGCTCAGGACCAGTAGCTATCAGATAAAACCTATTGGTTCCGTGACCTCCAAGTCAGTCAACAAAGCCATCAGGCGACAGGGAGACAAGAATCGTCTCCTTGCCAAGGACGTACATCTCAAGTGGTCTCAGTACACCAAGGCCCAGAACGAGAAAGTTGACCGACTTGCAGCAGAGGTGAAGAAGGTCTCGAAGCTCCTACTCCCGCCAATATTCGGGAGATAGTCGAGACCGCCCTCGCAGCTCAGAAGGCGGACTTAGCCGCTCAGAGTCAGCAGCTCCTACTCTCTCAGCAGAAATCATTCTCTGAACAGCTGACTCAGAGTCTTGCGGCAATCCAAGCCACAATGGACGAGCGCAACAAAGTGGCCTTCTCCTGCCTTCAAACAACTATAAAACAACAGGCGGAGGCCCTCAAGCTCATTAAGAAGGAGATGACAGAATCTCATGATGAGTCTCTCCTAAAACTGAGACAGGAGTCCGCAGCACAAATCAAACACATATGTGCTGACCAGGAGAAAGACTGGGAGCACTACTGCAACGTTGTCAAAGACTTCGAAACAACCGCCACCTCCTTTAAGAATATATGCTACAATCTGGAGAAGGAGGTAACTGCCATCCGCACTCGCATCTCCCTGGCTGATGATGCCAAAAGGGGGAAGGAGTAGAGGAAGAAGAGAAAGGCCGAGGCGGATCGGGCTCGGGGCGGAAGGAGGACCGAGAGGTCCTAGTAATAACGAAGGGGGAAGGTTCGGCTGATCAAGGCCGGAACCGGCTCGATACCCCCTCCCGAAATCGTCCAAGTCCCAGATGTCCAAACATCAACTGTGGTTGAGCCAGCCGCAGAATCCTCGGCTCAGCATATCGAGGAGATCGCACAGTTCGTCGATCAGGAGGACGAGCCACTGCCACCGTGAAGGTCAGGGAAGGAGATTACTACTGAAACAACTCCTCCACCTTCCCCAACTGCTATGTTCAAATCCAAGGCGGAGCAGGAGGCATTCGATCAGCATGTTGCTCAGAAACTACAAGATGAGCTAAACTATGAGCAGCAAATCGAAGAGGAAATTAAAAAGGCAAAGAAGCCCAGGAAGCTTACTGGAAAAATCATGAAAGCAAAAGCCAAATTGCTCCTGGATTAACAAAAGAGAAAAGCTCAGGAGGAGCTAACTAAAGCTTCTGCCGCTGACACTCAGCCCTTAGCTCAGAGTACTGATATACAAACACTCACTCCAGAACAAGAGGCGGAAAGACGAGCCACTGGGGAGGCTACGCCGAAAGGACTTGAATCTCCGGAGAGGAGACACTAGATCAGCAGCCCTCAGAGAAAAGAAGAGATTGGAAGATCTGGCCAAGATCATAGAGATGACTGATAAGATGGCCAGTGAACCAGTCATCGACTAGAAGAAGCAAATTCCAAGGTCATCCAAGTACTACAGGAGAGGCGCTCCCAAAGGAACTTATCTGAAGAAAACCCCTCCTCCTCATGTAGACAAATGGGTACCTTTGGAGCTAAACGAGCAATGGGAGGAACTGAAAGAGGAATTCATCAAAGGATACTATGTATGGGGTTTCTATCCTTCTGGGATACCGGCTGATCAATTGTTCGACGAATTTATTCATCAGTATAATGACCGGCTCAGAGCTCAACTTCCGCTGATCCTAGAGAGGGAGAAGCTGCCTCTCAGAGCCCCTGCATTCAGACGCATCCCTCCTCCAAGGACAACTCGTGGCGAATTATGCACGAAGGAGATAGAAGATGAATTCAAAGCAGCAACTTATCACCATGACCTTAGTTCTGATCTACCTGCTGATCTCGAGGAAATCCAAACTTTGCGCGCAAGGATCTATAAATATTATGGTTTGGAACCCCCTGCTGACAAGTCTGCGGATTTCAAGAGCAAGATGAAGAAGTTCAAACGCCAGCAGTAGTCTTCTTATTCTTTCCTTGTTGTATAGAAGATAGGAACTCTGTATTCACTTATCATATATATAACGGTTCTCGCTTCTAGCCGGACAATTACTCATTGTCTCACGGCTTTTCGTTTGTGTTATCACAACTGATCACTGAAGTGATCTGACACACACTCACACATAACCGTTTCTCTGATTTTGCCTCTCTCTCAACTGCTGACCTCATGAAGTTAACTGATTCAGTTTTACTGAAGTCTATCTATATCAGTAGTTTAGTTGTAGTATCTAGAGGTTTTGGCATCATCAATTAGGGGAAAATTGTTGGATTATGAGTCAGTAGATGATACTCAGCAGTTAGTGGGTCAAAATAAGATTAGGGGAAATCGTAGTAGTACTATGGAATTGAAGATCCCAAAAACCAGCTGATATCGGTAGTGTAGTGTCATGATAGGAATAGGCGATGTATAAAGCTAGGCTGTTTTTTGTTTTGCGGGGGATATGACAAGAAAGACCAAGGCTGCAGGTCGTGTATGATTTTGGGCTCAAGTACTGGGGTCCGAATGCAACCAACTTCTTGATAAATTTTTCAATCGTTGTCGAAGAATGGGTAATTTGTTTTGTAGTGAACTAGTTTTGTTATAGTTTGTACATATTTGAGATTTTAGTTGTAGAATAATAAATTATTATTACAATACGGAATTTCTTGATAAGTATTTTATGGAAATATTACATGATTTTATTAGTTTTATTGATGGTGGTAAATTGTAAATTGTACCTTTGACAACGGTTAAAATAACGGAACAACAACAGTTACAAATCGTTGTCAAAAATACCTACTACAACAGCTGAAAAAAGTGAAAGACAACGATAGGAAACCGTTGTTTAATATACATACAACAACGAAAAAAACAAGATACGACAACGGTTTAAAATTGTTGTCTAAAATGCATACGACAACGTGTAGAAAAATGAAACGACAACGGTTTTAAACCGTTGTCGAAAGATCAAACGACAACGGACGCAATATCAAAAAGACAACGGTTGAAAACCGTTGTCGAAAATTTTAACCGTTGTCTATCACGAAATATTTCGTTGTCGATAGACAACGGTTCAGCGTTTTTGTTGTAGTGCTAGTTATAAACTTATTATACACTTATATATATAATTATAATTTATAAACTTATGTCTTATGCTAACACAAAGTCCAATAATAATTTGTGAAGAAACTAGAATGTAGAAAATTGAAAGTAGAAAGTAAAATTGTAGAAACATTCAAACGACTTTCGATTTTTCGCTTTTGTATTTGAGATATTTATACATTACATATATGATATATACATTAGTAAATCCATGAAATATTTATATTTCATATTCTAGAATATTATAAATATAATTTAATAATTTATAGATTATATTTATAAATTATAAATTTATAATGCCTATACTGTATGTGTGACGTGTCTACGAGGAATTAATAAATCATTTAACAATAGCTAACAAAGATATATGTAGCGTTATTGGTTGCTAGATTGTAAATAGTATTCATTCTATCAATTGGACTTGGGTTCGAAGCTAGCAAGGAGTAATTTTTTTTTTAACAAGGAATACAATTTTCGGGATTTTCGGTAATCTCGGATACCAATCCCATTTTAACCGCCCCAAATACTGCTATCCCAATATCGCTATGGGATTGGATTTCACCTAATTTTGGGATCGGGAACCCGAGAACCCGATCCCGTACCGACCGACAGCCCTAGTCTTAGTGACTTTACTGTTTCAAATACGAGGTTTGATTTTCTCCAACTAAGAAGGAGTTCTTACAATAAGAACAGTTCAACAAGCTGAACTCCTTCGAATTTTCTAAGCTTAAGATATTAAAAGGATTACTTAGAGTAGAGAAAGTGAACAATAGATCTCTAGAGTGAAGAACTAATTATATCTCTCTGTGTATGAGTTCTACGTTGTGTGAGTTGTTTGATTACTAGAGCTTTTGAATGCTTAAATGCTTTTGGTTCCCGGTGTCTTCTTTGCATGAAGACTCTTCTCTATTTATAGTCCCGACTCATGAATAGATCCGTTGGAAGAGGTCTAGACACGTGTCGAAAACGATAAGAAAAACAACCATCCTGAGATTTGAATGCCAATGTAGATATTCTCTCTTTTTCAGTCTATGGAGCAACTTTTTGTCAGTGCAAGTACAGTGCTGTCAGCTCCTCATTGGTCGAGGTTAGAGAGTTGGTGAGGCTTGTTCAAACTACAAGGCGGATGCTGAGTTGACTTCCTCTGATTCCTCAGACCCTTTTACTGAGTTGTCTCCTGCTGATATTCTTCTGAGATATTTAGTACTTGACTCGATTTTTTTTATAGATTCAGTGGGTCCTGAGACACCCACTGAGTTCATCATGCTGAGTCCATCCAGCTGAAATAAGAATATGCAACTGAACCTATCACCTACTGAACTCTAGCTAGCCTATTGAGTTATTAACATGTTGAACTCAACTAAGCTATTACATTGTGAGATTCATCATTCAGCTAAGGGATTTTGGGATATTCAAATCTTATCATACTGAATCTCATACCCAACAATATCGTAAACGCCTAGTGAATGTTTGTTAAGGTTGTAAGACTAGATATGGTAGGAGAAGCCCTAATTAATAGTGTCATTAATTGTATGGCCCCGTCATCCGTTGCTTTTGGTTTGAGCCATCAAGGTCTCATTCACTATAGCTTCTATACGGAATTCTTTATTGGATTCCTCGCACATAAATAATATATTTTTTTTAATTTTTCTTTAATTCTTTTTTTTATGATGGTAACCAAACTCGCCCTCTAATGTGCTTATTGGATCACACTTATTTGTACTAGCTTGCAAACCACACTATGCTAATTATAGGTGATTGAATCACACATAGCGGTATTAGCGATTTCGACATGTGATCTTCAACCACAAAACAAACACATGAACTGCTATGTCATTCTAATAAAATAATAACCGATAACAATATAGCTTAGTTGATATTCTCACTTCTGTGTAAGTGATTGATCTAGTGTTTCGTCCTTAGTAGGGTCAATTTAATAATAATATATTCCAATAAAAATAAATTATGTTCTTTGATGTACATAAATTCATTTATGGGTAATAAGCCTAGATTGGTAGCTCATTTATCTATTTAATTTGTGTGTTTTTGGTGGTGATAGTGCATATTTCTTATTACCTAAAATGGAGAAAGAATTAGGGAATTCAAAGAAGATAAAAGAAGTGCAAAGATATAAGCCTTGATTGTTCTTTATGCTCAAAGCTTGGAAGAAATTGTGCTACGGAGAGTTGATTGGGCATGTGTTGAACTGGGCCAGAAGCAAGAAATGGTGAGAGAAATATTAAAGCCCAAGTACTCGACCCACTACACTTGATGTTGGTCCTCGTGGGAAATAAAAAGTTCTACAACATTACAAAGTACAACTAGTCTTGCGCGATCAATCCAACAGGCCATACTTTTATCCAGCAGCCAGTAGGCCATGCTTTTACCCAGCAGTCCAGTGACCAACTCCCTACAGAATTCCAACTACCAAGGGAAGATATTTTCTGGAAGCAAAACAGGGCGCGGGATATATATCAACTTTATCTTCATCTTCTTCATCAACAATTTTAGATAGGAAAAATCTCTCCATTTGCTTAGAAAAATGCTCTCTCAAGTTATATAAAAACCGCCATTAGTGTAGCTCTAAAACTCTCTTATTTTCTGCCTAGTTCAGTAAACTTACATTCTGCCTAGTGTAGCTTCGAGCTCTCCTGGAGGAGAAGACTCTTAAATGCAAATATTGATTATTTTTAAATCTGCATTCAGTTCAAGCCTTTATTGTTAATATTTATTTCTCTTGCAACTTCGTCGCTAAAAGTGTATCTTAGACGACAAATTAAATAGGCCTGAGAATTGGTTCGGTGCGATTAACCACTGCCAATTTAGAGCCAAAATGTGGAACCGTTGTCGCAACAAAGCGGTTATCGGTTTGTGCCGCTGCAGCACGATGCAGTTGTGGTTTCTGGTGCCAAAGATAAAGTGCCGATTAGTGATGGGAACCAGTCATCCAGGCCAGTTCAAGATGTTAATGGCCAAACCCATTTCAACATAGTATATTCAACATATTAATGGCCTCATTCATTAGTTAATTCACTAATTGACTAATTGGGATTTGGAAAGATGATTAAATATTTAAAATTAAAGTTATAATATATAATTATATATTATATAATGATTATATGATAATCATGATCATCTATTGAATAACATGACAAAAAAAAAATCTACAAGACTCCGATCTAATTATCTCTATTTCTCAACTTGTTCAAGTCCAACAAAATCTACAATTCAAAGTTCAAAGTTAAAAAATCAAAATAAAAATAGACTAATTAGTAGTAGCCAATAAAGCAACAAGTGAGCAAGACAACAACTAGAATCAGAAGACTCCAAACTCCAAATCCAAGTAGCCAACGACTACAATCAACATGAGTCGTGGTCGACTCTCGTTTAGTCGTGGGTGTGGCCAGCGGCACGGAGACGCAGCGTGACCGTGTGAGTCAAGCCGTCAAGGGCCGGCAGTGCCGCATGGGGCTAGCCAGCTAGCGATTGGGGCTGGGGCGTGGGGTGGCGGCGTGCGAGTATGAGTTGGAAATGGAGAAGAAGAGAGTTACTGAGTTAGGGTTAGGGGCGGGTTAGCTTACTTATTCATTTATTTGATAATTTATAACTCTATAAGTATAAAATTTAAATTATAAAATATATATTGATTCAATTTTGACCGGTAATTGACAATCAACACTGCCGACGATATTAACCGCAAGCCGCACCGCCCATGAAATTGCTTGCCGAGTGCCGCACCGCCTACCGCCGATCAGTAGAGCGGCGCGGTTTCACCACGTGGCAGCGGCCCGGTTTGGTCCTCGCCGAAAACCGGCGGTATAATTCCCACCCCTAAAATTATAGTGTTCTATTGATAAGAGAATTAGTAATAATATTCACATTGTTCAATCAGCTAAACACTTACATTACAAGGTTATAAATCCTTACAAAGACCCTCCCCTCGAATTAACGAGGAAAGACACAAAAAGAAGAAAAAAAGAAATTTACTTTCTCTCACATCAATTTCTATAGCGTTAGATCTTTGACCCCCCCCTTTGCATTCTACTTCCAAAATCATGTACAGTAAATCACATAAATCTCCCACAACATTAATTCTGTTTAGGAAATCAAGAGAAGCTTCAAGAAATTTATACAACTTGGATGTTTTTTGGTTTCGCATTATCATCAATTAATTTAGATTTGGCCTTTCCCGTCCTTGACGGCCTTGATGTACAAGAACCCTCATGCGAGTTTTGAGAGGAGGTGCTTGATTTTTTCTTCCTTCTCTCCTTCTTCTTCACAGCAGAACCATCTGTCGGCGGCTCATCGCCAAATTCTGTTCATAATCAACACACTTACGTAAAAAATCATCTTTTATTCTCATATCATCGACATGTACACACGTTAGATCCACGAACCTCGAGACGACAAAGGAGAAAGTCCAGAGCCAGAGCCAGAAGCAGACTTAGCAGCTGGATCATTCCCACTCTTGTATTCATTCATCTACATTTGCAATTAAACTCACAATCGTTACTCCACAAAATAAATCGATTTTAATACACAAATAATAAAGAAATGGGTGGTGTTACCCAAGATGGTGCACTTCCGGAGGAGCCATCCATCCCAATATGTGCCACATGCTTAACATCAGTGGGACCCCCAATTTCCATTTCTGGCTCCTTCACCACTGCAACAATATAAAAACACTAAATTTGGGATTTGGGATTTATGGATATAATTGAACAAGATTTTGGAAAAGGGGGAATTTACCAAACATTTGAGTCAAACCATATTTGAATCCTTTATAGAAGCCCTTCATTTTTGTTCCCCTTCAAGCTTGGATATGAATGTGAGAGAAAGCACCACCAATTTTTGTTCCCCTTCAAGAATCTACATTAGAAGAAATGCATATATGTGTAAACTTGCATAAGCTGGCTAGTTGCCAGAGGAACCCGTTTGTTTGATCATGATCATGATCCCTTTATCGCATAATAAAGACAAATCTAAAAGGATCTCTGTGAAAATAATGTATAAATCTAGAAAGGCACACGTACGTACAATTTCTTGATGATTCGCCATATATAAAGAAAGATACATGATGAAAAGGGAAGAAAATGAATGCGCACCTTAAACGAGAAAGGGACGGAGATTCAACATGGACATATTCACCATTTATATATCTTCAAATATAGCTGTTATAAACATAAGCATGCAGGCCACAAAGAATCCAAAAGTTATACGATAGATTGTTGTTGTCGGAGAAGTAATTCGACGCGAATTGTTTCGGTGGGTGTGGGAATGTTTTGGAGGTTGAGGAAAGAGAGGAAGACAGGAAAGATGTGGGAAAACACAAAACTCTCCCAAAAATTTTGTGGGGGTGAATTTTAAGGAAATAGAGGACGAATAAAATAATAATAATAATAATAATAATAATAATAATAATAATAATAATGAATTAACGATGTAACAAAATAAAGATTTATTATATGTATCAAACATCTAATTTCTTGTTCAAATTGAATATAATTATGTATGTGCCTGTACTAAATCAATATTGTTATTATTAGTAGAGGAATGTAAGAAAGAATGCTGAAAACATTTTAGAAACTTAAAAATATATGACAAAACCTAAGTGATGAGACATACGGTTAAGCGCCGATAAATAATATTCGATAGAGCAATAATTGTTGGGATTGGGCCCGAAACCCAATAGTTGAGATTAAACAATTACTAAGCCCACTACTAAATCAATTACTGAGTCCATCAAGAATTAATAGAATTGGCCCTGTTTTGTTGACTTCTCTATTAAAGAGAAGGGAGTCAAACGAGAACAAGAAGAGATTTTGAGTCAGTGAGACAGAAGCAGAAAACAGGCGAGAGCCAAGAGAGAAACAGAGAGGAAGAGAGAAAAGGGAGAGAAGAAGGGTTTGAGATTTGGCCATCCAATTCTTCTCCAATCGGTCTGAAATTTCAGAGGTTGATTCGTGGAAGCGAGCTCTTCAATTTGATCCGATTAGATTCTTGTAAATCTTCTCCGGAGCTTCCACATGAAAGTTTATTTCTCCTCCTTATTTTGTTCTTAAGAATTTGCAATTCTTAGAAGATTGTTGTTGTTTCCTTGTTAATATTATTTGGTGATTCCCCTACTTGTGATAGGGAGAAAAAATGTGTAATCGGAATTACATAGTGAAGTTTTTCTGGACAAGAGTTCCGTGATTTTTACCCTTAATTTGAGGGGTTTTCCACGTAAAATTCTCGGTGTTAATTTGCTTGATTTATTCCGCAATTATTGCTCATATTTTCGAATTGTGTTAAAATACACTACATTGGTATCAGAGCAAAGCAGTGGGTCTATGATTAAATTAACTTCTGAGAATTATTCAATATGGAAGCTCATGATGGAGGATTTGCTTTACTGCAAATAATTATACGATCCGGTGGAGGGTTTAAAATCTAAACCCAAAGAGATATCTGATGCGGATTGGACGAAGCTTGGGAGAAAAACTATTGGTACAATACGCCAATGAGTTGACTTGAGTGTATTCCATCATGTAGCTAAGGAGACAGATCCATGTGTACTATGGACAAAGCTTTAAGAGCTTTATGAAAGAAAAAATGCACAAAACACAAGACTTTTGTGATTAGAAGATTGGTGAATCTGAAATACAAGGATGGGAATTCAGTAGCGGAGCACTTGAATATATTTCAAGATTTGGTGAATCAGCTTTCTACTATGGAGATTGTATTTGATGACGAAATACAAGCTTTATTTCTTTTGAGTTCTTTGCCGGATAGCTGGGAGACGATGGTGATTACACTTAGTAATACAACTCCTAATGGGAAGTTATCATTGAACATTGTCAAAGAGAGCATGTTCAATGAAGAGACGAGAAGAAAGTAGAGTGGAACGAGTTCTTCTCAAGTCTTAATGACAGAGAATCAAGAGAAAGGTAAAGACAGGGGTAGAAGCAAGAGTAGAGGACCTAAATGGCATGGGAAACCAAAAAAGAGAGATTCAAGTCAACGGAAAGAATCAAGTGTTATCATTGTGGTGGAGCAAATCACATGAAAAGAAATTGCAGGCTACTGAAGAAAGAACAAAATGAGCAACATCAGAAAAGTTCAGATGATGCAAATTCATCAAACATTGTTACACACAGATGCCACGAAGAAGAGGATAATATTGCAGTGAGTATTACTGATATATGTTGCCATGTGGAGGATGAGAATGTTGAATGGGTAGTAGACTCAGGAGCTTCTCATCACTGTAGTCCGAAGAGAGAGATCTTCACGAGCTATCGAGCTGGAGACTTTGGCCAGTTGTATATGGGAAACAAAAGTGTTGCTCCAGTCGTTGGAATTGGTGATGTAACTGTAGAAACTGATTTGGGATGCACACTGACGCTGAAAAATGTGAGACATATTCCGAAGCTGCGCCCATAACTTAATTGCAGTTAATGTCCTTGACAAAGAAAAGTATGAGAATAGATTCAAGGATGGAATATGGAAACTTCTTAAGGGTTCCATGTTGGTTTGCAAGGGGAAGCTTTGCTGCACTTTGTACAGGACAAAGCTCAAGATAAAACGAGATCAGTTAAATGTTACTGAAGATGATTCATCACCAAATTTGTGGCATGGGAGGCTGGGACACATAGGCGAGAAGGGATTGCAACTCTTGGCCAAACAATCAATAATTCCCACGTTGCAAGGTAAATCACTCAATCCTTGTGATTATTGTTTATTTGGTAAACAAAATAGAGTTTCTTTTCGTACACATTCTAAACGAAAAGAACAATTATTGGAATTAATACATTCTGATGTTTGTGGCCCGCTCGAGGTGGATTCCTTGGGCGGTAATAGGTATATTGTTACCTTTATTGATGATGCTTCGCACAAGACTTGGGTTTACTTCCTCAAGAGCAAGGGGGAGGTATTTGAGAAGTTCAAGAGATTCCACGCCATGGTTGAGAGACAAACTGGAAAGCTATTGAAATGTTTGCGCAGTGACAATGGCGGTGAGTACACTTCAAATGAGTTCAGAGAATATTGTTCTCGGCATGGGATTAGACATGAGAGGACAGAGCCTGGCACTTCTCAACATAATGGTGTAGCTGAAAGAATGAACAGAACCATAATGGAGAAGGTAAGAAACATGATGAGAATGGCTAAGTTACCTAAGCCGTTTTGGGGAGAAGTTTGTATTATTTGCCGCTACGTGATCAATCGATCCCCTTCAGCTTCTTTGGAGTATGACATTCCAGAAAGAGTTTGGAGTGGGAAGAAAGTCTCTTATTCCCATTTGAAAGTGTTTGGATGCAAAGCATTCATGCATGTTCCAAAGGAGCAGAGGAGCAAACTAGATAGCAAAGCCACTCCATGTATTTTTGTTGGATATGGAGATGAAGAATATGGATACAGACTTTGGGATCCAAAGAAGAAGACAATTGTTCATAGCAGAGATGTTGTCTTCCATGAGCATGAGACTATGGAAGAACTGGAAAATAAAGAGAAGGATATGGAGATGCCCAGAAGCATTGTTGATTTGGCACCGCAACAAGTTCCTACTACCATTACTGATGATAGTCGAGAAGAGACAGATATTGATGATGAACAAGCTGAAAATGGTGAGCCAATTGTGAATGGTCAAGAACCAGGTGATGATGAACAAGAAGAACCACTACTAGATGACCAAGAAGGAAATGAAGATGAACTACCACTAGATAAACATTACATTCATAACACATGCAACCTCCACAATACATGCAACCTCCATGCAACTGCCACACACTTCTCGTACAACCGCCCATGCAATACAACCGCCCATGCAGCCATACATTACTTCTCATGCAAGACACGCGCCACCTCCCCTGCCACATCGAACATAGAAACGTTTGAAACGCCCATCGGTTGGTGTTGCCGTTGTCGCTCCCTCCGACTCACACTACAAGAAATTCACCGTACACCGACGGAAAATTCCGTCGGTAAACCGCGAAATTCCGTCGGTAAAAAAATTACCGACGGAATACCGACGGAATAAATGCGTCGGGTCAGGCTTTGTCGGTAAATATTACCGACGGTAATATTTACCGACGGATTGCCGACGGAAATAAACCGTCGGGAGATTGTCACCGGATATTCTGTCACAGAGGAGGAGGAAATTTAAAATAATTTTTAAATAATTTTTTTTCTTTACCGACGGAATTTTCCGTCGGTAAATTTAAAATAATTTTTAAATAAATTTTTTGTTTTTAGTTACCGACGGAATATTCCGTCGGTAATGTTAATATAATTTTTTAAATAAATTTTAAGTTTTTTTACCGACGGAAATATCCGTCGGTAAATTTAAAATAATTTTGTAATATTTTTTTTGGTTTATTTACCGACGGAAATATTCGTCGGTAAAACGTCGGTAGATTATTTTTTTTAGATATAAATTTTTTCGTTTTTTTGTACCCAGTTATCGACAACCTGCAATTTTTAACCAACCAACACATCACATATATTTAACCAACCAACGCATCACATATAACGATTCAAATCAACTCAAAAAGCAAACCGAAATATAAATATATAAATCCTAAAATCCAAATATTCAGTATATATACATAAACCATAAATAAATAAATCATAAAGAGGTGGGAGGAGGGGCGATCGGCGCGTCCGGAGGGCGTCGTCGGCTAGAGGAGCCCATCATCTCCATAAGGCCGGGTCATCTGCGCATTCATATATGCGACCTGCGCCTCGAGGCTCCTCCTAGCTGCCGACTCCTCCTCCGGTCGGCGCATGATCTCGGCATTGCTGCGGGATAGCCCAAGTGAGGAAGTAGAAGAGCGGTGGCGGCGTTGATGTAGCCGCTCCCTTCCTCGCCCGAAACCGTAGAGCCGCCGCTTCTTGTCCCGAACCCCTTCCAAACGCGGATAAATCGCGTTTTTATCCGCGTGGGGGCCTTCTTCAAGCGGCAATCCGCTCCACCTCCGCCTATTACAATATAAAAAAAGAAATTAGTCAAACTTAGAATTGTAGAATAATATTCTATATTGTAATTGTGTGCTTACATGAAGTCTCGCCGCCTTCATGTTGGAGAAGTCTCCACCTTTGTAATGGAGACTGCGGAAAGTGTCAAAGGCGGTGGACTCTAAGGAGCATCCCCTCGAGAAGCCTATTCATAACATGCATAAACAAAATTATGTCAAAAACAAAGACATAAGAAGCTAAAAAACATATAAAATGAGACTTACCGTAGGCTGTGAGTCTTGCGTAGGTGGCCAGGGACCCTCCTTTGTGCTTGCTCATCCCGGCGCTCGGCTCGGGCTCGACCTCGCGGCCTTGGGAAGCGATCTCGACTTCACGGAGCACCTCGGCCGCATCCGGTACTCGTTGAGGGCCGCCCACCTCTCTCGTGTTGATGTAGTCCGGTTTTTGAGGGCGGCCCATCTTCATTTCGTAGTGCCGGTCGCCGAACCTCTTGGATGCCCTCTTACGCCACATGTGGTGGGTACTGCTGGTCCCAGTCGGGGCCACGGCGAAAGTGCTTCGCAATTTACATGTTTATACATGTTAGATATATATAAATAAATGCTAAATTATAAGATTGTAAACTTGAAAGAAAAACTAACCTTAAATTCTTCAAAATACTTGCTCCTTAATTTCGGGAGGAGTCGGCTTCCCAAGTGAACCCAGTCGGGTTATTGATCTTTTTAAAACAATCAACGATTGTCGAGGCCAATCCAGATGGCTCAAGCAATCGCCTATTATTGAAAATTGGTTAATCCAAGTGAAATTTGATATATTTAAAATTAATAAAAGCAATTATTACATACCCCTCAGGTGAAATCTCGAAACATCGGCGGCTATCCACCGAGTAAGAGTCGGTAGAACCCTGATGGGGTCCACCCGACTCAGGGGGACTGCCCCCATAGCCAGATGTCGATGGGGGTGCTCCACGCCCAGCAGGAGCTGATACAGTCCTGCCACGACCTCTGGGAGGCGCCATGTACCTGAAAACAAAGAATAATCATTAATCGTTTTTGGCAAAAAAATAAAATAAAATTCTTTTAAAACACGTAAGGTGTACTAGTCATCACTAAATTCCTCATCTTCGATGTCGAACATGTTCTTCTTCATCATCATCTCCTTCGTCAAAATCTTCCTCATCGAGTTCTATTGTTTGACGTGGATGAGATAATGTTATATCGGGTTCTACTTGTCGCGTGGTTACATACTTGGTGGGTTTAGTATGTCATCTTCTTGAAATGCTTCGTCTAATGAAGATTTAGTTGGCAAATCTATCTTAAATCTCGGTTTAACTATACATACTTCCAACCATGCCTTCCTAGATTTGTTCACACTAGGATATGAGCGATAATACACTTGATGCGCTTGTGATGCAAGGACAAATGGTTCATAATTCGCGGCGGTTTCGTTTGATCGATAGAAACCAACTTGTATTGTGGATGTATATAAGTCCCTCTAGGGGTCGGGTCAAACCATAAGCACTTGAACAACATAGTTCGTTTTATTGGTAAACACGGGTACTCAACTTCACATATCTCCACCAATCGCCCATAATAATCAAGTGCATCGAACCATAATTACGCCCTTGTATACACACTCCGCTATTCATAGTGGACTTTCCTACCCCATGTGATAAAGTATGAAACTTATATCCGTTCACAACGTAACCGAGGTACGTATAAACCGCTACTAATGGACCTTTTGCTAAATCCCGTATATACGGATTCATCTCATTCCAATAAGGGGAAGAAACCTAAAATCATAAGAAGCTAATTAAGAAAAGAAAATATTTTCGAATTTATTTAGAATTGATAAGCTCATCGTACATATGATTTGAACCAAGCTCACGAATTCTGCTCCACCGATGTTTGGTAATCTTCATCTGATATATTTGGACATGCACGTCGAATTTCTTCCTCAAATAGGCTTCATTAAAGTTGGTTGAAGTCGTTACGTATATTACATAAGTTAGAAAATAAGACAAGCGAATTATAGAGAAACTCACTTGTGATATTCCGTAACCTCGTCGCGATTCAACAAGATGTATAAGTGCGCGGCATTATACTCCTTTTGATCAAGATATCTCATTGACTTCGCGCCAATTGGACGACCTTTTGGAAGAAATATAGAGGGGACATCTATGTTGTCGACCGTCTGGCCTTCTTGTTCCACTTCGCAATTGCGAGGCATCCTCCTCGGCTTAGTGTGGATATGATCTTCAAAATAGTACGAGCGAGAAATTTGAGGCTTCTTCGGCTAAATAAGAATTGCATATGAATCCTTCCACACGAGCTTTATTGCCAACATATTTTTTCAATTTCCCTAAATATCTGATAAAGGGTGGTTCAATGCATTAATAATTAGGAAGAAAGGATATTGAATAGGAAAACGATAATATGAATGATATTATACCTCTCAAATGGATACATCCATCGATATTGAACAGGGCCGGCTAAACGAGCTTCATCAGCTAAATGCACCGGGAGATGCTCCATGGAATCGAAGAAACTTGGTGGAAATATGCGCTCCAAGTTGCAAAGAGTAATTGGAATACTCTCGTTTAGTCTCCTCATATCTTCAATTCTTATAGCACGAGATGTTAAGTCTACGAAGTATAAGCTCAACTCGTAATTCTTTGTCCAAACGAGGTTGTGGAAGAAGTTCACGAAATGCAACCGGTAGAAGCCGTTGCATGAAAACGTGACAATCATGACTTTTCATCCCAAACATTCTTAACTTACTCATGTCTACACATCTGCTCATGTTGGACACATAACCATCTGGTAGTCTGAGCTGCTTCACCTACGTTAATAATGCATGCTTCTGTATACGACCCGAAGCATGTAACATGCTTTCGGATAATGTCCGTCACTCTCGTTAAGCTTCTTCGGTTCAGGGTCTAGCACAATATGTATTCAACTCGCCCTTTAGACTTCGGCGTGTCTTTGGTCTTTCTCGTCACATTTAGGACGGTGTTGAACACATTATCAAACACGTTCTTCTCAATGTGCATGACATCGAGATTGTGTCGAAGCAACAAGAATTTCCAATAAGGAAGATCCCAGAATATGCTTCTTTTCTTCCATGCCGTAACATTTTCTTTAGAGACATATTTGTTAATACCATCGTAGTCTTCGGTGACTTTCACAAAACCATAAGCTTCAATTTGACTAAGTATATCTTCTCCTGTTCTAATGTCAGGGGGTGAACGTGCTACAACTTTATTTTTCAGGAAAGCCTTCTTATTTCGTCTGAAAGGATGACTTAGTGGTAGAAACTTTCTATGATTTTCAAACCACGACATCTTACCACTCTTCTCAAGATAAAATGCATCTGATTGTTCCATGCACTGTGGGCATGCGAATTTCCCAGTGTACTCCATCCCGAAAACCATTGAGTAGGCCGGAAAGTCAGATATGGTCCATAGCAAAGCAGCTCGCATATTGAAATTTTGCTTCTTGGAAACATCATACGCAGACACGCCATGTTCCCACGAGGTTCAATAATTCGGCTATCAACGGTCGTAGAAAGACATCCAAGTTATCTTTTGGATTTCGAGGTCCAGGCACCAACACCGTGAGAAACATGAATTGATCTTTCATGCACATGCCAGGCGGCAGATTGTAAGGAGTTAGAATAACTGGCCACAAAGAGTATTGTTTTCCAAATTGAGTAAATGTTTGAAAACCGTCAGTAGAAAGACCTAATCTAACATTGCGAATCTCCGAGGCAAAATCAGGAAACGTCGAATCCAAGTGCTTCCATGCTTTGGAGAGTACTCGGGATGACGCATCACTCCATCGTCCACCGATGAAGCATGCCAACGCATATGAGAAGCGGTTGCATTAGATGCATACATCCGCCGGAGTCTAGGGGATACGGGAAAGTAGTACATTTTCTTAGCGGCCACTAATTTTTTCTTCCATTTCCTACTAGATTTCGGACTGTAGTCTAAATATCGCGAGGTACCGCAAAACTTACAACTCTCCAGTTCATTATCTTCACGCCAATAGATCATGCATGAATTTGGACAACAGTGAATCTTCTCTACCGGCAACCCCATGCCACTAAGCAATCTCTTAGACTCGCTGAAGTTATTAGGAATCAAATTTCCTTAGGGAAGCATATCCTTAATCATTTGACTCATCCTGTCATAGCCCCTTTGCGACATATGATTCTCAGCCTTCAAGTTCATCATCTGAACTGCTGCAGACAATTGTGAGTAGGTCTCACAACCAGGCCACAACTCCGTGTCGACTGCCTGTGTAGTCAAAAACACCTTATTCTTACAATTTTTACACGGACATCTAATTTTTTCCCCGTCCATATAATTTGTTTGGCTACTTGCCCAATCAATGAAAGCCTCAATGCCATTCACAAATTGAGGATTCAATGAACCGTCTATTGTCCACCGTGTATACATCCACGAACGACTCATTAGCTCAAATCCTGATTGTACGAATGGAGAAACAAGTTGATTATCAAGAGAAGTTCGACCTTGGTATGTCTTTAGTGAGAAAAACAAAATTCTGCATGATAACAAAGAGCAGCACAACCACCCCTACATTCTCGCCTATATTGGCATTAGTAGGAACTGTAAGTTGCTTGAAACTGGCATTGACAACTAAACTTTTCCATCAAAAGAGTAACGTATAAAGCTTGGTTTTGAGTAGAAAAGGATAATTTCCAAGTAAATAAGATCGAACCATCTTCTATTGAACCAAAATCAAAAATCTCAACTTGTTCCTAGTTCAAGCAAAAATCCTAATCATCAATCCATAATTGGAAAGAACATAACAATCCTACTCCAAGAACGAATTCTTAGTTCTAAGATAACAAATAGTTTCACTAATTTCTTCAATTGATGACATAAACACGCTACAACACTCTAAGCATACATTACACTAAAGTAGAGTTCAAAAGAAAGCTTTGATTTATCACATACAGGCTTTATGGTAAAGGTGCAACTTATTATAATAAAGTGGGATCGCATTTTCTACTTAGAAAACAATAGATTTATATCTTTTTGTCTGTTTAAAACTAGGAGCATGTAGCTTGATTGATATTTTGAACCTACAAATGCTCGAAGATTTCCCCTAAACTTAAAGGCTTGGGATGTGTATGGTGGAAAGTATGATAAAGAATGTAGATATTAGTGGCTATATTCTGACAAATGGGATGGACAATCACGCGATGTTCTTCTGAGATTAGTGACTTGAACAAATCGAACCCCTTTTCCTTATTATAAAATTTCATTTTTGCTTTATAATTAGATTTTCTGTTCAGTCAAGTTCCGGAGATCACGGCGACGGGCAATATTTTCCATTTGATAAGCTAAAACCGTTAGTGGGGATCTGACTGCTCCCAACTGGAGACTGGATGACTTCTGGCCATTTAAATACATATTTATTGGCATACTGTAAGGAATGAATTTATTTGTACTTTATAAATTGGTACTGTATAATATTTACATATTAGAATGTGAATATAGAGATGGTTGACTATAATGATCTAATCTTGGTTGGGGACCGATACTACTACAAATTCCTAATAGACATTTTCAATAAGAAAATGAAAAGTTACCGCATGGACTTTGTATGTTCTTAATATTTACTACTATTATTTTAATGTGATCAAGTGGAATGAAATATAAAATGGGAAATGTAATTTAAATTTGAAGTAAAGTCATCTTCTTGATTGAAAACAAAAAATGGGGAAATTAAAGGGCACTTCAACCATAGAAGACAAAGAAGAGAAAAAGGAAAGAATTGATGATTAGGTACCTGTTGGTGAATTGCTACCGACTTTCTTCTCTCCAATTCTTATCGATCCTTTCCTTGAAAGGTTTCTCTGCAACTTTTTGTGCACCAACAAGCATAATATTAACAAAAAGAATTTCTCCCTCGTTTTCCATTTTTCAAATACGAATTGCCTATAAAGCTTCTTAGGAATATTAACGTCTGATGTTTTTTCATTTTTGTTGAGATGAGGGAGGCTTGGGTTCGAACCGTAATCTATATAAATCTATTATTTTCTTCAGATTTTAATTGAAAAAAGAATTATTAGAAAGAACATACCGTAATTCTTGTTTAAAGGGGCTTCGGCGAGCTACTGGCGGCGAGCGGCGACCGGCGAGCGACGGCGGCGAGCGGCGAGCGACGGCGCGCGGCGAGCGACGGACGGCGGCTCCATCGGCGGCGGCGACGAGCGAGCGGAAGAAGTCCTGCGTTGTTACGTTACGTTACGCTCCTCCGCCCGTAAATTAATCTAGGGTTTACAGACGGCTTTTACCGACGGATTTATCCGTCGGTAAATTATAAAACATTTTTAATCAATTTAAATTAAAAATTCATTTAAAATAAATCAAAATAAATTTACCGACGGAATATTCCGTCGGTAAACATTTTTAATTTAAAAAATGATTTTCTCAAAAAATAAATTATAGTTTCGATTTAAATAAATCAAAATATATATTTTACCGACGGAATATTCCGTCGGTAAATTTAATTAATGATTTTCTCAAAAAATAAATTATAGTTTCGATTTAAATAAATCAAAATATATATTTTACCGACGGAATATTCCGTCGGTAAATTTAATTAATGATTTTCTCAAAAAATAAATTATAGTTTCGATTTAAATAAATCAAAATATATATTTACCGACGGAATATTCTGTCGGTAAATTTAATTAATGATTTTCTCAAAAAATAAATTATAGTTTCGATTTAAATAAATCAAAACGATATATTTACCGACGGAATATTCCGTCGGTAATAAAATAAAAAAAATAACTGGCAAAATTGAAATTTGGCGACGGAATATTCCGTCGGTAAAAATAGCGACGGCTTTTTTCCGTCGGTATTCCGTCGGTAAGTTTAACAGTCATATTCCGTCGGTATTCCGTCGGTAAGCCGACCCGTGTTTCTGTTCCGTCGGTAAATTTGATAATTTTTGTAGTGTCATCCGTACAGTCCCTATCAGAATCCTTTTAAACATTGCATGATTGTTCGGTTGTGCTTGTGTTGCTAGCTAGTTTTTCACGAATTTTATTATTTTTTTTCTTATATAGAGACGCTTTTGGATATTATCCAAATCGAGATATTATATCAATATTAAATTTATGTACAAGTTGTGAGTCCATCAAATTCCCAATACGTGAATTAGTTTCTATGACAATAAATAAACTCATGTATAAATAGTTTTCCTATTTTTGCAACCCTAAATTAAATTGTGAAAATGGAAATTAAAGGGACGAATCCCAGTAGGAGTAATAGGACTCCATTGACTTCCCAATCAAATAGAGCCCTAAAATTTATTAGAATTATTGAAATGAAAAGGGGGAAACCCATCCCAATTATTCCAATCAAATCCAATTCCCCACACAAAAACTCTTGCTTCCTTGACTTTATTACTGTGATTCGTGGAACCATAAATTTATGTGGAGAGACCCAATACTTGATTGAGACCTCTAATTCTCGCCACAGAATTATAAATTCGAGTAATCAATATATAGAAAATGGCTACATATTTCAAAACGTTTTCGAGACCTCTTCCGAAGCAACAATTAAGATTTAAGTCTGAACATTCAATTGTTGTAGAAGTTTATGTTTTGATTCTCATAATGATATAGATTGTTTCATTCATAATGCTTCTAATATTTGCAATATTATTAACAGAAGCTCGTAATTTGATATTTTAGACTCCTATTAGGAAATAACATGGTTCATGACCTCTATCGGATGTTGCATCTAATGTTTGGTTGATAAATTAAGTCAATACGTGGACACTAATGTAATTTGGTAAGAGATATTTTGTTCAACAAAAGATATCTTGAAGGAGTGATTATAATAGCTCTACTATTTCATGACCCCCCTCGTAATTAAAATATTCAATGAGCATATATGACATGTGATGAGAATCTTGCAACTTGCACATACTTTTCTATCTTAATTTCAAGAAAAATGTATACATATATATTTAGATTTATATATTGTGGGGGTGTGTGGATATCATATGACTTCTAAAATCGTGATAAAATTTAGTTTTTATATGTAATTTTTAAAATTACATATATTGGGCATGTTTTTTTTCATAATTTTGGATTCGCTCTTGTATGTAGGTCAGCGATGACGTATATAGATGGCCCATTAAAAGTAAAAGTGCTACCTGTGTATAAATAGCTCACATGCTCGCAAAATCAACGATGGCCCTTCTATATTAAGAGAGTTTTGTGGGATTCCTATTTCCAAAACTGGCACAAGAGTTAAAATGAAACCTGGACCCATAGAATTAATATATTAGGGATTTCAACTCAAGATATCAAATCATTGCAATATATTTCATATTATCATTGAATTGCCCCACAACCCATGATTAGCTCTTGTCCATCGTATAATACTATAATATAATATATCTTAATACAGACAAATCTTCGAAAGAGTTGACCACACAAAATATTAACATTATAGTTTTTGCTATTTGATTTCAATATTCTCGTGGTATTTGTGGTTAAAGGTGTAATGGTTCGGTTCGATTCGATTTTCTATGCAATTCAGGAATTGAATTAAATATATAAAAGCGGTTAGATTTTGTTCGGTTCAAAGTAATTTAAGTGTTGGAACGAAACCAAGCTTCTTATAAATGGTTTAGGTCGGTTCATTGGTTCACCTTTTTATTTATTTTTATTTTTTCAAATCTTAAATAATGGAAGAACTCATAGTTTTAAGAATGATACTCGTTCCGAACTCATAAACATAGAGTTGTTACTCGCTTCTCTTCTCTTGTGTAAATTATGAATAATCTTGGCTTAAATCCAATATTATCATATAATAAAGAAAAATATGAAATAAAAAATTAAATAGATAGGATATTAGTTCGGTTCTGTTCCAATCGTGAACAGAACCCATCGTAAACGGATTCTAAAAAATATATCGAATCAAACCATGAAGCCTAACCGAAGCGCATTTCTCGATCCAATTCGGTTCGGTCCTGTCGGTTTCGTGATTCAGAGTGGAATCCTTTATATAGTTACAATTTGTGGCCTATGAATATATATATATATATATATATATATATATATATATATATATATATATATGGTGTTGATCTGGTAGGAACCACATTTAACGTGAGAACTACGAAGTTTGCATAATCTTTATTTGTTTTAAGCAGGATCCTTATGTTTTTTAGGCAAAAACATGTAATTTTAAACTATGCATAATCACATTGCATAAAAAATATAAAGATTAACATAAAACAAATAAGAATTATGAATAGTTCATAGTTCGCATGTTAAATGTGTCTTCCTACATGATCCACTCCCAATATAAATACTCCCTCCATCTCATTGATCTTACAACATTGGCTTCTGACACTGATTTTAACATAATGAGTGTAAATGTGTGAAGTAGTGTAAAGTAAAAAATAGTGGGGTCTACTTGTTTAGATAATTATGGTCTACTCGTTTTTTATTTTATTTTAGGCAACGTTGCAAGATAAGTAGGACAGTCGAAAAGAAAATATTGCAAGATCAATGGAACTGAGGGAGTATATATAAACATCACTTACCTAGTTGAAAAATATAAAATAAGTATATATATATATATATATATATATATATATATATATATATATATAAAGAGTAATCAAAATTACCGTCAATTCTTTGACTAATATTTACGAGATTGATACATGATTTTCAGTCTTCTTCATAATCTTTAAGATTTTTCATAATCACATTAAATTTTAAAAGATAAGGTTCGATTTTCCCTACTATCACATATTATCCCAATACAAATTAGTAGGGCTGTCGGTTGGTACGGGATCGGGATCCCGTTCCCAAAATTTTGGGATCCCAATCTCAAAATTAGGCAAAATCCGATCTCAATACCAATCCCATAGCGGTATTGGGATAACGGTATTTGGGACGGTTAAAGTGGGATTGATATTTGGGATTACCAAAAATCCCGAAAATTGTATTCGTTGTTTAAAAAAAAAATTGCTCATTGCTAGCTTCGAACCTAAGACCAATTGATAGATATTATCTACAATCTAGCAACCAATGAAGCTACATATATCTTTGTTAGCTACCGTTAAATGATTTTTTAATTACTCGTAGACACGTCACACATAGAGTATAGGCATTATAAATTTATAATTTATAAATATAATCTATAAATTATTAAATTATATTTATAGTATTCTAGAATATGAAATATAAATACTTAATGTGATTACGAATGTATATATCATACATGTAATGTAACTAGTAAACTAGATATTATAAATTATAATATCTAAAATATGAAATATAAATATCTCAAATGAAAGCGAAAGACTCGAGAGACGGAGAGAGATAGATAGAGACCGAGTTCTAGCTTCTAAGTTCTTCTAACGTCACCGGCCGAGTCATCTGACCTAATTAAGTTTGTGTTATTATTGGACTTTGTGTTAGCATAAGACATAAGTTTATAAATTATAATTATATTTATAAGTGTATAATAAGTATATAACTGTATTAATTATTTCATGAAAAATTCGGTATTTCGGTAATCCCGAGTTCGGTATCGGTTATCCCGAATACCGAATTACTTATAAAAATGAATCCCGATACCATACCGTATCCCAAAATTCGGTATTTCGGTATCCAAATCCCGCCGGTATTGGTACGGGATTGGGATAATCCCGAATCCCAATACCATTTAGACACCCCTACAAATTAGCATATGTTTATTTTAAATTAATACTTTCACCGTCGTATTGGAAGCGTCTTGTTTCTTTTAACTATAAAGATTAAGAAAATTATATTGTATAGTATACATTATTTGACTTTTGACTTCTTAATTCCTGTCCACATATTTTTTGTCTTTTTTAGAAACAAAACGCTTCCAATATGAAACTCTGATAAAAAATACAAGACGCTTTCAATGGACGATAGAGTATATTTTTGGATTTTTCAAGATCCTTCATAATATCCCTATCAAACGCAATCCAATCCACCAATCAAAATATTCTCTCTGTACTTGAAGTCTCCATTTATCTTTCGACGACTTGGGAGCCACCTTGCTTCTATTATTTGGATAACCTTCCACTCTTACAAAACCTTTTCAGGGTGTGAATGATTAATTTAATATGGTATTAGAGCAAATTCGAATGTGTGATGGTTAATAGTAAATGAATATATAATTTGTTTTGTATATGTGCATTGATCGTCCTGGTGAACAACTCTCCACCCTCGCAAGACCTTAAAGGATGAGAGCGACTCATTTAATAAGAAAGATTAAAAAGGTGGATTAGTATAATTATGCCTACAAAAATATGTACTGATTTTTATTTATAAATCATAGTACTTTTTATAGTTTTACTATTTTTATTAAGAAACAATAAATTTTATTTAACTATTAAAAAGCATGATTAACTTTTATTTAACAAACAATATATAGATATGAATTTCGTTAAGTTTTAAGAAAAAATATATACTACTAAAATCATATGTTATAAAATTGTCTTATTATATTGGTATTTTTGAAAGAAAATAAGAAAGATAGATTAAATTCAATTAGATCTAAGGTTGTTCTTTTTTAAACAACTATTATGTAATTATTTCACAAAATTGTCTTAATTAGATTGATAGTTTTAAAGAATGATTAATTTATGATATTGATATGACCTTTTAATTTTATAAGAGTTTTCTAAAAATTATTACTCCTTCCGTTCCATTGATCTTATCTTATTTCTTTTGTGCGCGGAGTTTTAGATAAAGTCTTAATTGTGTATTTGTGTGGTTCCCACCAATTAACACTTTTTCTTAAACTTTCTCTCTCCTTTACTTAATTGTTAATCTCCTAATTTCAGTATTTTTTTGGTTCTTGTTTCAAAGTTATCCTATTAATCTTGCGGAATTAAATAATTCATTCTTTTATAATTTGTCTTTCGTTTCAGTAGTTACTGCACAAGACAAATTTGACTTCACATTATAAAGTATAAATAAGTAAGATTGTTAAATCTAAATACAAATGTAAAATCCAAATCTAATTATATTCGTCAAAAAAAAGAGGAAAAACCTTGTGGTTCAGAAGCAAATGCAAAATTCAATTTTTTTTAGATTCCCACCTAAACCAAAATACTCGAAATTTACATGTTAAGATCTCACACCAAAAACTAAACAAGTTTTCTCTCCTAAATAGTCTACTTATACATTCCCCTTCTCCTATTTTCACTAAACACAAAATGGTCACCCCACAACGCATCATCAAAGACTTGACAACAGAGGAGAGAAACCAAATTGTCCAATTTCTTCTTAAAGGCAGCAATAACGGCAAGTCAAAACGGGGCAAGATGGTTCAAATGGCAACAAAATATAGATCGTCACCGCGCACCATCGGTCGACTGTGGAAAGCTGAAAAAAAAACATAGGGAAGAAGACTAAGTTATACATTCCAGATCACTCAAAAAAATACAACACATTCAAAGAGGGTTCATATTGACCTCCGATTAATCGAGAGTCTATCCATTTTGAAAAGAGGTACAATATGGACATTAGCAAAGGGAATATGAGGAAGCAAGAGCATGGTGTGGCGATGGGTGAGTCAATGTCTAATCAAAGCTCAACTAATGCTATCAAACATTCCCTAAGAGCCCCCAACAAGCTTTTAAGGTTGCAATTTTCACTATATGCGTTGGAGTTTGATAAAATTCTACAAAGGTTGAAGCTCAAGAGCATGCACAACACAATACATATAGATGAGAAGTGGTTCTACATGACTAAGGCAAGCCATAGACTTTATCTAACACCTATTGAGGTGGAGCCCCGCAGATCTTGCAAGAGCAAGAACTTCATCACGAAATTGATGTTAATGTGTGTCGTGGGCCGCCCGCTAATTGCTGTCGATGGTTCAATTCTATTTGACAGGAAAATATGAATCTTTTCTTTCACAAAAATAGTTGCAGCAAAGAAAAACAGCAAGAACACTGGAACCTGAGAGACTAAGTCTATTGATTCCATAACCAAGAAAGTGACCTAGGACTACTTGACCACCAAGGTATAGGTGTGTTCTCATATTGATCTTATTTCAGCTTGTACTCATCTAAAGGCCTACTGTAATAATGACTGTACTCATTCTAACTTAGCTAGATTAAAATTCAGATTTGCATGTCCTCATGATTCATCTAGGCAGAATTTATTGCATTGCATCTTATTCTAGAATTTAGATTAAAAGTTCACCATGAATCATAACATTTACATACAACAGATTGCATAAAAAATACGTCTGCTGGGAGATACTAAGTTGTGCTTACTTTGCTAAACAAATTCTCCCAGCAATCAGATCCAAATGGTATGCATTTGCTAGTAAAGTAATATTCATACAACAAGATAATGCCCATCCGCATATAAAGGACAGTGACCTAGATTTCAGAAAAGTTGCAATTGATAGGTCTAAATTCGTACTATCCATATTCCGTTTATTTTGGCGATATTTTGACGGTTGGATTGCATTTTGGTGTTTATTTTGTAGTTTCTTATGATGATGTGGCGTTGATGATGCATTGATTTGGCGAGTGCGAATTAAAGGAAATATGTGCTTAATCCGGAAGAAATCAAGAGGAAAATTAAGTGTGGAAAAAAATTAATACAATATACTTTACATTATATTTTTCCATACTTAGAAAACCTAATTGGAGAATAAAAGGAGGAGCATATATATATATATATATATATATATATATATGATGAGGGAGGCGCCGCGCAGACACACACGCGAGATACATCATCATCCGCATATACAACACCACTTTCATCATCAATCTTCATCATCATTTTGCCGTCAATGAAAAGAAGGGGAGAGATTATTTTTTATTCCTTATCATTAATCATCTTCACGCCGCCAAGGAGAAAGGGAGGAGAGATTATTTTATTTCATACCACATCATCATCATATTATTCACGCCGAAGCGGAGAGGGAATTCGAGAGGGAGATCCGAGTCCGAGGGAGTATTCATCATATTTTCAGAGTTCGTATTTCAGTTTTTATGTCGTTGAATGTAGTTTGATTTGGAGAAAACAACATGTTCTTGCTTCCGTTTACATTCCCGAATTTGGATGCTTCCGTTTTATTTTCCTGTTGGACGATTTGAAAACTTAAATTTGGTATTTTATAATTTCTTAAGTTTAATTTCGTTTCAATTCATGTTTAACTGATTCTTGATTTTCAGCATGCTTTGTGTTCTGACCAGTAAACCGGTCTGTCTGGCCAGTCCGGCCGATATGCGCGGCTAAGTCTTTTTTAGGGCCGGCGTGAAACACACACCACCTTATTTTCGTGAGACTAGGGCTTAAAATTAATCACTTAGGTTCTGAATTAATCTAGGTTTAATTAATTGGATTAATTAATTTAGGCTTGATAACCCTAGGTTAGTTTAATTCATAGCTAATTTAGTACTTCCATCGTTTCTCGTGGAATTAGGCTAAATAAGTAGGAAATTGTTCTTAGGACACTTGGATTAATTTGGTAGGAGACTATTAGATGCCCACCATACGAGTAGGCTCCTAAATTGGGTTCCCTTAGTTCTTAAAGATGATTAGGTGTTAAATCTATTGATTGCCCACCAACGTAGGTTGCATCTAATTTAGAGAAGTAGTCGTTTCAATGTCTACCATGTCGATTACCGAATAATTAAGGGGGAATAGGGGATATGTTAGTTTAATTAAGTGTCCTACAACTAATTGATTTAAGTGGATTAATTAATTAATAGGGTCAATGATCGATTGTGAGTGTGTGTGAATCATCTTGCTGGACCCGTCTATTTGCATAAGTTCATTTCGTGTTTAATTCTTACTATTTACTTTCTTGTTTTAGTTTAGAAAATTTCCAAAACTTGCGTGATCGCTAACCAACCCTTGATTAATAGGAATTTTAGGTCTAAAATACTCCGTTCCCTGTGTTCGATACCTGTTGCTATACTAATTTTAGTTCTAGCAATTTTGCAGGATTATTTGGTGTAAACAGCGATCACCAAATTGGCGCCGTTGCCGGGGAACGATGTTTTCTTTTAGCTTATTTTTGCTACTGATCTTTTGTGTGCTTTTTAAGTGTTGCATGAGCAGGTCTTCCCGCCATTTTCTACACTTCGATCCAGAAATTGAAAAGACTGCGAAAAGGAATCGGAAGGCAACAAAGCTGCAAAAGCAACCAGTGCTATCACAAGCAGAAACAGGTCCGACTGACCAGACAGAGGAAAGAACCAGTGAGTCAGAGTCTGAAATTGGTCCGACAGGTCAGATAGACCCGTTTTCTGAAGGTAGCAATTCTGAATCTGAAGAAGGAAACATGGCTGAAGAAGAAGGAGCCAATCTGAAGATGAACTCAGGTTCGAGGAACTTGGGAGAGGACTTGCCCGGACCAATCAACATAACTACCAATGAACAGATAGATGTGAAGCTGAATTTGGTCACGGCATGTCCAAAGTTTTATGGGAAGATGAACGAGAATCCTTTTGCTTTTCTGGAGGGATTCAATCAGGTTTGTGATCTGCACAGGCAAGGTCATTTGGATGCTTTCAAGCTCAAAGCATTCCCTTTTACTCTACAAGATGGAGCTCGAGCATGGTTTTCTGGACTTCGACCTAGGTCGATTACTACTTGGGCTCAGATGCGTCAGACATTCCTGGACAAGTATTTTCCTTAATCCAAGACGAATGTACTCAAAAAGGAGATTTCCGGGAATACTCAAGAGCTTGACGAGTCTTTTGGAGCATACTGGGAACGATTTGGGAAGCTAGTTGATAGCTGCTCAAACCATGGTTTTTCTGATGTGGATCTGCTGCAATGCTTCTACCAAGGAATGACAGATGAGTCCAAGACCATGGTGAATGTTGGATTGAAGGGTAGCTTTGCTAATAGCTACTACACTGATGCGAAGGCAATCATTGAAGGCCTTGCCGAGTCGACATCACAATACAAAGGACCAAGGATGCAAAGGAAATCTGTGAACATTTCGAGTGGAGACTTTCTAGACGATCTTGATATGAAGGTTGGGATGAAAATGGAGGAAAAATTCAGCAAACTCGAAGATAAATTGGATCGGTTATTTAAGGAGAGGAATCCTCCTTCCTCTTCCTCTTCATCTGCGCGTGCAATGGCTGATCACACATGTGGTGCATGTGGTCAAAGAGGGCACACATCTCTGCAATGTCAAGGCGAGGATGTTAATGCAGCCGGCAATTGGAATAGACAGAACAAGGTTCATCCGAACTTAAGGTAGAGACAAGATGATCAAGCGCCACAACCGCCAAGGAATCCTCCACAACAATCATTCCAACAACCTACTTACCATCATCAACAATATCAGCCACCGCAGCAACAAGGGTTTCAACAACCCTACAGACCTCCACATCAAAGGTAATTCCCGCAGCAATTTCAGCAGCAGACTGACCCGTCTGGCCAGACAGACCAGAGCAGTCCATTGAAGGAAATGATGGCTGAAATGATCAATTCACAGAAGAGTAACATTGCCTATCAACAACAGATGCAAGAGGAGATTAATCAGACCAAGAGGGATAATCAAAGCACCGTCGAGAATTTATCCACGCAAATCTCCAAGTTGAATTCTTCAATTCAAGAGATGAAGGCAAGTCAAGGGCAATTACCGTCGTAAGTCCAGCCCAATCCGAATGCTAGGGCTAACGTAAGTCAAATTAGCTTTTACGGTAAAAAGAAGACTGAGCTCGAGCAGGAAATTGATGGAGAGCAAGGTGTCCGAACACACAAGCACGTGGAATTTCTACAAAGTCAAGTACAACAACTCATCCACCGCTATGACAAATTATATCGGACACCTACCCTCGGTATAAAGCAACCTTACCGAGCTTCGCATCAAATGGCATTGAAGCCAAAAATGTCAATCATGCCTCCGCCCGACCAAGCCGACCAGGGATCCTCTATGCTTGAAGAATTGATGTGCGAGATGATTGTTTCTCAAAAAGATGCCATTGCATATCAGAAGCAGATGCAGAAGCAAATAACTTCAAATCATGATGAGCTCCAAGCCGTGAAGAGAGAGGTGCAACAATTGAAGTGGGAGCAACAAAATATCTTGGACAATCTGACCAAGCAAATGTCTATGATGACCACTTCGCTAGATGAAATGAATGAAAATCAAAGGTAATTACCTTCTCAGATTCAGCCAAATTCGCCTGCCCATAGTTGCAATCACATCATGTTGATGAGTGGAAAAGAGCTATCCGAACCAACACCGAAAGCAAGTCCCCAAAAGATTAGATCTACAACAGAACAGACCGCCGAGCTAACCAGACCGAGCATTCTGACAGACAGAGAAAGTCGAACTGCCCAAACAGACCCGACAGAATTGTAGAATCTGGCTGATGGAGTCTTGGCCGACGACGAGAAGGTCGATCGCCCGAAAGACCTGACAGAGTTGCGGAATTTTATCGATGAAGTTACGCCCAGCGAGAAAGGCCGATCTGTCCGGCATGCACCACTAAGACTGCCATACCTCCACCGTTTCCTGAGGCATCGGAGAGGAAACGGACACTGAACAAGGAATACATGATTATGTGAAGTTGTTCGAGAAGTTGGAAATCCAACAATCCGGAAAGGTGTTGATGGATACTTCGGTATCGGCTATCATCCAAAAGATGTTGCCCGCCAAGTGCGTGGACCCAGAATATCTTGAGACGTCTTTGTTGTAGGATAAGTTAGAACTCACTCTCACACATAGATTCGCTGATTTGGATGCCAATGACATGAGGGATAAAGAGATTAAGGAGAGCAACATGACACTCTATACTTCGCCCGAAACTGACAGCAGAATCGCCCACTTGCCCAGGCAGAGCGTTTCCAGCAGATTGTTATCTTTTGATGATCCGCCATGGATTTCAAAGCTGAAACCCCAACCTGAAAGAGACAAACAAGGGGGCAGACTTCCATCATTTGGCAAGTGGATAGGCCATCCACCAAGTGTGAGAAAGAGTTTTGGAGAGAGGCCTATGATGATTCTATTTGGTATAAAGACCGTGGGAAGAGATTGCATCGGGTGTTCAAGATAGTGGATGAGACTCCACTATGCACACCATCACAAAGTTGATATTGGAAGATAGTCTAGCCAAAGACTGTAAAGAGAGGCGCTACCTGGAGGCAACCCGCATTTGTTTTCGTTTATTTCCTTTGAATTTATTTTTGTTTAGTCTTTATTTCTGTGTTGTTTTTTCCAGATCTATGCTACGAAGGACGTTATGGACTTAAGTGTAAGGAGGAAGATTAGTAGCCGGTTTGATGAGCTAGAGCAGACTGTCCTGCCCCATCTGCCCAGGCGGGGCGATAGGTGACGCCATTTTCCCCACTTTTGTTTTTGTTTTTATTTTCTTGTTATTTGTGTTTGTGTTTTCGTGTTTGTGTTTATGTTTTGTTTCTCCTTTACTTGCTCGTTTGCAATGATCAAGTGTAAGGAGGGGTAGTTTGTTTTGTGTTTTTGTCATGCTTCTCCGTCCTTTTTTCTTTTCTTTTCTTGCGTGAGGGCACACAAGGGTTTAAGTGTAAGGAGGAAGGTCTTTACGTCGTTTCACTTTGTGTCGTCCTTTCTTTTGTGGCGTCGAAGCATGCCAAAAATTGAAGTCGTTGATGCACTCTTGTTCTTGGTTTAAGCATGTTTGGTTGTGTTTTATGTCTCAATATGCAAACTTGTAGTTGTTGTGAAGAGTAGGATTTGGTGCACATTTGTATGTGATTTGGGATGACGAATAATAAGTGAATTGTGGATCGAATTTTACACACACTCCGTATATTAGATTTGAGCCGTTAAAGTAGGACACTTCCTACTAATTTCATTGAGAGTGATTGTTCATGAAGTTGCAATAAAAGTGAGCCACTTGTGATAAGTGATAGGAGGCACTAGGGATTGAGTCATTTAATCGCGATAATATTTTTCCTACCTTGCATTATCCCCTAGTGAGCTAATTTGTGTCTTGTCCTATTCTTTGATTTAGTCAGAAAAAAATACAAACCGAGGCCTTTTTAGCTTTTCCTTTTCCATGTCATTGTATGTTTTACAAGCTTATTTGAGATTGATCTATTTTTATTGCCTACCGAGTTTGCTTGCTATCACATTTGTTTGTTGGAAATTAATAGTTGACCGGAGTTGTGCATTAATAGTGTTATTTAAAGGTCAGCTCATTTTTGTACCCAAAAAAAAAAATATGCTGAATTTTCGTGTGTAATATGCTGCTGTTTCGTAAAAAAAAAAAAAATCCCAAACAGCAAGCAACAGGGGTGTTCGTGAATAAATTGGTAGCAGCTGATATGATGTTCTTTTATGGTAGGCATTGATTTTCCATCTTTGATTATCTCGAATTTAGCAAGTATAACATGCATGACATCTTTGTACATTTTGTGGAGCTTAGAACCCTTAGGACCCCTACCAACAAAAAATTGTCTATGTCCTAAGCCCCATTACAACCAAAGAAAAAAGACCTCCTTGATATTGCAATTGTGATAATTTTTTATTGTGACGGATGAACTATATTTTCTTGAGTGGCTTAACCGGACTTAGATTAGAGATTGTTGAGTGAACCGTGAGGATGATCCACTTTTGCTTAGCTTTTTGACTTAATTGATATTTGTGTGCCTAATCTTAAATTTGCAACTCTACTTGTTTGATGAGATTCATATTTGCATAGTTTGACATGTTTTGCTAGTTCATTGAGTGTGGAGATTACAGATATGATTGGTATTGCTTCTTGTTTTGTTTCGTGTCGTTTCTTTTCTTGTCTTTGAGTTGTTATTTTCTTTTGTTTCTTGTTTTCGTCCTTATCTTTATTTTAGAGTCTTGAGTCTTTGGTGAATGATGGAATTTGGATAGTACTTATACTTTGGTTTTCCTTATACTTGATGGCAAGTATAGTTTAAGTATAAGGAGGTTTGATAGGTCTAAATTCGTACTATCCATATTCCGTTTATTTTGGCGATATTTTGGCGGTTGGATTGCGTTTTGGTGTTTGTTTTGCAGTTTCTTATGATGATGTGGCGTTGACGAGGCATTGATGTGGCGGGTGCGAATTAAAGGATATATGTGCTTAATCCGGAAGAAATCAAGAGGAAAATTAAGTGTGGAAATAAATTAATATAATATACTTTATATTATATTTTTTCATACTTAAAAAACCTAATTAAAAAAGAAAAGGAGGAGCATATATATATATATGTATATATATATATATATATATATATATATATATATATAATGAGGGAGGCGCCGCGCAGACACACACACGAGATACATCATCATCCGCATATACAACACCACTTTCATCATCAGTCTTTCATCATCATTTTGCCGTCAACGAAAAGAAGGGGAGAGATTATTTTTTATTCCTTATCATTAATCATCTTCACGCCGCCAAGGAGAAAGGGAGGAGAGATTATTTTATTTCATACCACATCATCATCATATTATTCACGCCGAAGCGGAGAGGGAATTCGCGAGGGAGATCCGAGTCCGAGGGAGTATTCATCATATTTTCAGAGTTCGTATTTCAATTTTTATGTCGTTGATTGTAGTTTGATTTGGAGAAAACATGTTCTTGCTTCCGTTTACATTCCCGAATTTGGATGCTTCCGTTTTATTTTCCTGTTGGACGATTTGAAAACTTAAATTTGGTATTTTATAATTCCTTAGGTTTAATTTCCTTTCAATTCATGTTTAACTGATTTCATAATATTTGGGATTTTCGTGTATAATTATTTCTTGATTTTCAGCATGTTTTGTGTTCTGTCCAGTAAACCGGTCTGTCTGGCCAGTCCAGCCGATATGCGCGGCTAAGTCTTTTTTAGGGCCGGCGAGATGTGAAACACACACCACCTTATTTTCGTGAGACTAGGGCTTAAAATTAATCACTTAGGTTCTGAATTAATCTAGGTTTAATTAATTGGATTAATTAAATTAGGCTTGATAACCACATGTTAGTTTAATTCATAGCTACTTTAGTACTTCCATCGTTTCTCGTGGGATTGGGCTAAATAAGTAGCAAATTGTTAGGAGACTATTAGATGCCCACCATACGAGTAGGCTCCTAAATTGGGTTCCCTTAGTTCTTAAACCTGATTAGGTGTTAAATCTATTGATTGCCCACCAACGTAGGTTGCATCTAATTTAGAGAAGTAGTCGTTCAATGCCCACCATGGCGATTACCGAATAATTAAGGGGGAATAGGGGATATGTCAGTTTAATTACGGTGTCCTAGAACTAATTGATTTAATTGGATTAATTAATTAATATTGTCAGTGATCGATTGTGAGTGTGTGTGAATCATCTTGCTGGACCCGTTTATTTGCATAAGTTCATTTCGTGTTTAATTCCTGCTATTTACTTTCTTGTTTTAGTTTAGAAAATTTCCAAAACTTGCGTGGTCGCTAACCAACCCTTGCGTGGCAGCAATTTTGCAGGTTTATTTGGTGTAAACAGCGATCACCAGCAATAGAAGAAGGCGTTGATATCAGATTAGTGCACCAACCACCCAAGGTTTCGAGCCATGCAAAGCATACAAATTGAAATAGAATCATACTCCCTCAGTCCCGCCATTAATGTCCTACTTTCTAATCAGGTTGTCCCGCTACTACTGTCCTCTTTTCTAAAATGACAAATGTATATTCTTAAATCTAAAATGAAGTGGGCCCTTATTACCTGCTACTCACCCTCGCATTCTTTTATACTCTCTCTCTCTCTCCATAAATCTATCTCTCACACGATTTCGTTCCACTCCGAACTCAGACATTTATGGTTTTGAACTTTTTGGAAACTTTAGATTATTTCTTCAATTATAACATGAAAATATAGATAAAAAATAAATCGATTGCCTCAACTATGTCTTGTAAAAACTTGGATGAATTATCATTACCAACCACTCCTCGAAAATTTTGTTCATTTATTAATACAATTAAAACTCATAAAATACACACTTTAACAAAGTTTCTTAATCTCCGTACCGGAATCAAGGGAGACAATAATAGCGGGACGGAGGGAGTATATTGTTAACCAATTGGTCAATGTTGTGTATAATTCCTTTGAGGAATTATCACCACATACATTAAACAAGGTGTTCCTAAGTTTGCAATCATGCATGATGGAAAATATGTGTTAAAGGACAAAACTGGTAAAATACCCGATATGAATAAAGATGGGCTTATAAGATAAAATATGCTCCCTAGTGATTTGGAAGCGCCTATGGATCCTGTAACAGAATGCAATACATATATTCTGGAGAATGGACAGATGCAAGAATATGGAGTACTACGTTCAAGATTATGTTTGTGAAAGAGGTGCTTGCTAATGCCATAGCTATAGGTATTGTAGTTTTTGTAAGGATGAAAGGGCTAAATAATCTATTTTGTCTAATGCTATATGGTAAATTTATGACAACTAAGGTAGACTACAAGACAACCCTCAATAACTCAACAAGACATCATAGTTTGAGAGGGGCAACATAATTAGCACTAAAGGATCCATTAAGGCAACAAACAATTATACAACAAACATAGTAAAAGAGGACCAGCCGAATTGCAATTAAGCATACTACATGCAACCTTCATGAACAACGATGCATCATAGTAAGAGATGATCAACCAATCAGCAGTACGGGAACTCTTTAAGCGAGCAAACAATAACTCACCATGTATAGTAAAAGAGCAACGACAGATTGCAATTAAGCATGCTATAAGACGACCGCCAATGAACAACCAAGCATCATAGTAAGAGAGGATCAACCAATTAGTAGTAAGGGAACTCATTAAGGCAACAAACAATAACTCAGCCAACATGGCAAAAGAGGAGCAGAATAATTGCAATTAAGCTTACTATAAGGCAGCCTGCAATCAACAAGACAACAAGCATAGTAAGAGAGGATCAGAGAATTGTCATATGAATGACTACAAGGCATACCATTAAGGTAGCAAAAAAGAGGGCAGCAAGCAACACAAATGAGACCTCAATCACTCGCCAATGAACTAATGAAGTAGCAACACCATTGAGCAAGGAAGCCATGAAATAACTCAGCAAATCAATCAGTTATCCTATCATCCAGGCAGCAAGGTAGCCGGGTTTTTGGTAGGCATCGCCGCATCGGCCCTTCCTACGCTGAAAGACCTCGAGCTCCATTTCTTCACTGAGATGAAGCGTAGATCTGTCGCATTTAGGTTATGTTTAGACTTCTTGACTGAGATGAAGCCCTGATCTATGGGATTTGGGTTTGGTTTTGGAGGTCCATGGAAAAAATCAGTCGCGGTTTGACGCTCGCGTGGTTCTTCTTTCATCTCTGTAGAGGGGAAGGCGCAGATGGTGGGTTCGAGAGATCGACAGAGATGAAGATTTTGAAGAACAACAGCTATGTTGAGAAAGAGATGAGAGATGTAAGGGTTTTATTTGTTTATTTTGGATAATAAGATGTAGGGTTTGTAGTTTTGGGGAAGGAAATAAATTAAAAAATAATAATTTGTGAGGGTAATTAAGTGTAGTGATTAAGTTAGTAATTTAAATTAGTTGTTACTTATCAACTTAAAAACTTTTCGAAAATAGAAACAGGACAAGATATATAGGACAACGCGATATTGAAAGCAGGACAAGATCTATAAGACGGATAGAGTATTTTTTTATCTACCAAAATTGATAATTTTTTTATACTGATCCAAGTACGACCCCCAAAAAGTAGTATCTTAAAAAAATTATACTGAGTATTAATTTATGAAGATTTCACTATAGGCTTATTTTTCGTCGTGACAAACTATATGCCGTTAACACACTATATACCGTCTCAGTCATAACGTAATTTAAAATAGGATGAAGAATATTATAATAAAATAAGAATAAAAGCGACGATAGATTATACGTATTTCTTATAAACTTTTAAACAAAATAAATCATATTAAGATATCGATAATCAATTCTTCCTTAATCCTTAATCCTTTTTTTTTCCTTCTTTTTGTATTTTTAGTGCATTTCAGTCTACAATCTACATCAGGTAAAACACACTCTTGTATAGTACAATTCCCGTTCTATTATAAATAGCTTGTATTAATTTATTTTTAGATCGTTCCATTAAAAGTGATTTGTATTTAAAATAATATTTTCAATTAATATAATCTAATGATTGTAGTTTACACTACTTTATGTATAAAATACAATTTTCTTAATTCCCATATTGAAAAAATTTAAGCCATTAAAAACAAGACGAAAGTAGTAATAATCACCTTTGAGGGTGATAAGTATTTACACAAAACGAAATATGACGGACTCAATCTAGTTGTGTTTGTGCAGTTGAAGTCTCAAACAAGTACAGTTAAATATCGATAAAGTAATGCTTGATAGAGTAATAATTTCGTTTAGATAATAATTTTTTTTAATTTTGACTTGAGTCAATAAACTAAAATAATGTTCGATAAAGTAATAACCTCGTTAAATGTTTCAAGATTTAACTGTAAGCTATATATAATGGGCAACCTAAATCAAGTTTGGCTATAAGTAGAGAAGATGCGGTGGAATTTAGATTAGAGTGGACTATTTTACATACCAACAAATTAATAAATGCATCAAAATAAATGTGAAGTTATTAGGTGGGGAAGTCGGCACTCTTGGAAATGACTGTGGAGACCAGTTCATCACATGCGTATCTAACCATGGTATCATCATTAAATAATAATATCAAAATAACCCATCTCTGATCATCAGGTGCTTCTTCAAATACTTTACTTCTAAAATGAGACTCCTCGTTTTATAAGAAAATACAGGTAATACTCATAACTCATAAGAATCACTAAAATAGTAAAAAATGACTAAACGGATAAGTTGTAATTGCTAGATTTATTTAGAATAATTTCGACAGTTCATTGTTACAAAACTTACACTTATCTAAAAAAACTAGTTTTATATATTCCAGAAAGAAAAACAAAATCAACACACATGACAATATATTAGATATATATTTGTTCAACATTTTCGGTAAGGAATATTAATGCTTCTCCCCAGGTGTAGCCGACCAAAATATCTATTGAATTCGTTACTATAATAATTATTAAGTAATATTTTTTATATTGGAGCATTGCCATTGAGTATTTGAGTGAGACGCATTAAGCGGATACATTAAATGTAATAATTTCATATCCATTTGCCGACTTTAGATTCTCAACCAATATTTGATTATTTTCATCCAAACTTATCATTAAACAATTTACTATAGCACTACGAATTGGTGACATAAATTGTGATTATTAATGTGAAACCAGGCCTAATGAAAAGTTGAAAAGACCAAATAGTAGAATATTAAATTCAAAAACAAAAAACGTGTATTTAGATCGTCTGACGATATTTTGAGAGAAAGAGGGGAAAATGTTCTGTTGTAAATTAGGGTAGGGGAAGTGGGAGTGTCGATTGACTTGTGAGCAGAGCACACGATGCCTTTAAATTATCATCAAGAGTCGACGTACGTGGAATTTGGGACTACGCATGTGAGAGAGTAGACTGTAATATATATATATATATATATATATATATATATATATATATATATTTCATGACCTATAACCTATTGGTCTCGGGCCACCACCTTCACCGCTACGTCATCCCAATGAGGTATTGGTATCCACGTATTAGTTGTGCAGGGGAATGCCGACATGGGCTTAGATGCCATTGCCGTTATTACAGTTGGGTCCATTTTGTAATTCTCATCATGTGCACTGTTTGTTAATTTAGAGAGAGAGAGAGAGAGACTTGGAACAACGACAGCCAAATGACGGTAAGTGGGTTATTGTGGTAGGCTTGGTTCAATCTGCACCATACAAATGCTAACCACCTTTTTCCTCTCGTAATAATTATGACCAAATTATTTATTTCTGTACTAGGACTTTATGACGTGACTAATGATATATCAAACTTTGCACTCCAGTCATTGCCTCCATTTTATTTATTTATTTTGCTTCTTAGATTCGTTTTCATCAGCTTTTAATTCCCTAAATCCTAACAAGCATCACATTCTTTAGTTTTGATAATATGCGGCTGATGATTTCAAATAACAAAAGAATAGATGAAACTTGAAGATTTTGAAACCATTTTAGACGAGTATATCAGTATTTCAAGCTCAATTTTAACAGCTGTAAATTAATTAGCACCGGATAATAGTATTGAAGTAGACAAAATAAGCAATGTCAAAAAATTTTGAGAATCCGATCCGGATATTCTGATTAGTGACTGCAATATAAGCCGCGTGTTCAGCTCTTTTAACATAGACTCTCAATATTCCTCTTACCTTCTTCCACCTCTCTCTCTCTCTCTCTCTCTCTCTCTCTCTCTCTCTCTCTCAAGTTGAAAAAAAAGGAAAATTCAAGTATTCAATAAAGGTTATTATTGATTGCCCTCTTTAATTTTTTTCCTCTATAAATATCTATGTCCTCCAATCATTCTGGACACAAATTTCACACGCCGCACATATTCCTTTTCGACGCCTCTCTATCTCAAAAAGCCGTTCCTTGTTCTTCTTCTGCATCGCTACACAGAGTGAGTAATTTCATTTTCTTTTCCAAATTGAGATTTTAATACATATCGGTTTGAGAAAAACCTGCTCCTGTATACTCTTTTGAAGTTGAGTTCACCAATTATATTTTCTCACTCTTGCAACAAATATTTCACCCTGCATTGACAGCGAGGAACCATGCATGTTAGTATGTACCGTAATATATACCGCATCAGCAAGAATGGAAAATATGGACGCATATATGTACGTATGTATATATTTATCTGGCAAGGGGTAATGCCATGCAATGAAAACTGATTCAAATTAAGTTTGAAATGCAGAAACGAAACTTAGGGCTAGCTCGTCGAAGAATTGTGGAATGGTGGTGTCATCTCGTATTTCATCTAACATGGCGGTGTCATATATACCACTGGACATGCTTAAGAGACATGTTATTGTTCTGTCTCTGTATTTTTGTTCCTTCCTCTCTTTATCTCTTTCGAGTACAATATAATTATTTGAAACCATGCTTATTGTGGGGGACAACAACATAAGAATGTCTATATTAATGTATTTGTATATTTATTAATATACCCATGATTCGAACGACCTTATCAGTTGTTTCTTCAATTTAATCTTTTACATGGATTTGTTGTGCAACTAAGTTGCATAGAGTGATGGCTACTGCATATTCTTTATTTGAAGCTTCGACACTCTTAACAAATTCAAACTTTACACCTACCCCTACAAACTCATCAATTGGCGTGTTTTCATCGATCGCAAAGACAAAAACCTTTCTACAACATGCTAAGTTGAATTAGTCCCTTTTTTCAGTCTATAAGAACGGAAGACTCGGCCGATCCACCATTCGAGAGTACATACAAGAATCTCTTAAACCACCCAATAGAGAAGCCGGAGCTCTCCGTCGTGGAGGAATGGGAGCTGCCCCTCATCGACCTCAACGAGCTAAATCTCGGTGATTCCTCGAGGCGGGCATGCAAGAAAAAGATAGCTCGAGCATCTCGGGAATGGGGCTTCTTCCAAGTCATAAATCATGGGATTTCTCGAGAGGTCTTGGAGAGGATGAGGGAAGAACAAATGAAGCTGTTCTCGAAGCCCTTCTGGGAGAAGTCGGACTACAAAGACTCCAACTTCTCGGAGGGGAGATACCGGTGGGGCACGCCGTCGGCCACTTGCTTGCAGCAGCTGTCTTGGTCGGAAGCCTTTCATGTCTCCTTGAATGATGTTTTGGGATCACGCAGCATCCACAACAGTCTCAGGTAACTTTTATCCTTAATTCCTTGCTAGTTCGTGCTTTCACAAGCATGGATTAGATAATGATGCATGGGTTGAAGGGACTTCCATTTGCATGATTGATTCGACATTTAATACTTTTTCTATATTAGTTTTTAAATATAATTGCCCAAAGCATCCCGATTATTAGATTGAATTATGACCATTCCCAACTATTTTTTATATGTAAATTGCCTCTCCCTCCAATTTATTCTGTGAAATAGTGGGTTAAATAAGTTAATGGATATTTTGAAAGAACTAATCGAGGGACAATTCAAAGATTAAAGAATATCTAGGAGGGGTCAAATTTAATTGCTGATAGTTTGAGGATTTTGACACATTTTTTCCTAATTTTAAATTTATTTTATTTTCATTTCTCTAGTTTGCTTTCAATTTGTTTCTGCACATTAATAAATTAAGACATAGATGTGTGAGTGGCGGACACGTGTCGTGCGTGCGTGCGTGCATGCATGTGAGGTCGTTTTGATTGATTAAATTTGAATTCAACATGATCAGTTCAATAATGGAGCAATTTGCAACGACGGTGTCGGAGCTATCACAGAAGTTGGTGGAGATTCTAGCATCAGAATTAGGCCAGAAATCAGACTTCTTCAAAGAGAAATGTGTGGCTGGCACCTGTTACCTCCGATTGAACAGATACCCACCCTGCCCAATATATCCACAAATGTTTGGAATAATGCCCCACACTGACACCGACTTCATCACTGTATTGCGCCAAGATCATATCGGAGGCCTCCAGCTAGTCAAAGATGGCAACTGGTTTGCTGTCAAACCTAACAATCAAGCCCTCGTCATTAACATCGGTGATTTGTTTCAGGTATATATATCTGCATCTATTTCCATTAATTAACTAATAATATATATGAAGCTTAATTATCTAAGTCGGATGCAGGCTTGGAGCAATAACGTGTATAAAAGCGTTGAGCATAGAGTGGTGGCGAATCCCCATCATCAAAGGTTCTCAACGGCATACTTCGTGTCGTGTGTCCGTCATACGACACCGTTATATCGAGCGACATGGAACCTTGTGTGTATAGAAGCTTTAGCTTTGGAGAGTATAGGAAACAGGTCCAAGAAGATGTTAAGATTTTTGGACAGAAAATTGGACTCCCTAGGTTTCTCATACAAACTCAATAGAGTTTTGGCATGAACTTGATCTTTTACTAATATATATGGTTTTATCTTTACCTAAAAGAGAGATGAAGCATCCTTGTAATTTTTGGTGTCTTATAATACAAGACATGCAGTTTGATAGGTAGTTTCTGATAAATCTAGGTATATAACGATGTAGAAATACAGGTGTTGGAAATTACTAGTTCATGTAATCAAAAGATTATAAGAGAACAATACTCATTTGCAATTTGCAATTTTAATTTTCAAGCTATCTAGCTAGGGAATTCAGTCTGCAGATATGCTATACTCTTTTTTTTTTTTTTAAATGCAATATCAGCTTTGATTTTTCACACATGTGCAATTTGCAACAAATCAAAAATTGGTATATTTATAGGCTAAATTGAAAGTTCGTATGCAAAAGAAGAATTTGAAAAAAGTTGGTTTATTTAGAGGAAAATATTCCTTTTATTATTACTCCCCCTGTCCCGTCCGACTTGTCTTGTTTCTTTTCGGCATGGAGATTAAGATGAGTGGGTGGTTGTGTGTAGATGAGTGAGTGATTGTGTGTAAAGAGATAAATCCTACAAAGAAAAAGTGAGAGTTTGTGTAGAAATTATTTTATATATTAAGAAACAAGACAAGTCAAACAGAACGGGGTGAGTATTATTTATTTATTTCTAATAAAAATTTTGTAACGAATGACCTAATTCAATTGAGCCAAATAATGTTTTATTTTATTCTTTTGTATGTAATATGAGAATAAAATGTATAATGAAATGAAAGACACTCACATTCATCTATCAAAGTTTAGATAAAAAGATATCCAAGAAAATAGTTCCAGCAGAAAATTCTTCAAGCCTATTCTATTTAAAAAAATCTTGAGAAAGTCTTACTAAAAATAAATTATAACTAAATAATAGTATAATTCAACTTTGTGCAAAAAATAATTAAATTCATATTAAGTTCATGGCAAAAAAGGAAATTGTAAATAGTTTGTGTATTTATTAGAAAATTAGATACGGTCAATTATGACTCACCCAACACGTCAATAACCACATTATGTCGGAAATTAAATGCCATCTCAATTTTGATTTTTGACATTTGTGCAATTATAAACAAATCAAGAGTTGATGTACTCATATGCTATTAAAAGTTCGTGTGTAAAAAGAAAATTTGAAAAAAGTTGGTGTATTTAGAAGAATTTTTTTTTTAATGTGCTACTGTAATATGAATCTGATAGTGCATTATTATATAATCAATGAACTAGAGAGTTCTTAATTTTTAATTAAAAAAAAAAAGAAAAGTCTCGCGTTCGGGACTCGCTAATCTTTACTTCAGTACACGAAAATGTTGGTGCACATTTCAAATAATATTTAATATAATTGTGACATGATCTATGTATTATAAACAGTTTTACTTGCTTGATTATACAGAAGGCAAACGAGATAACTTCAAAAATGGAATACTGGATATCAACGTCCATATTCGCATGTCCCGCCTCGGCAGTTAAATTTTGTTAAAAGTAGCGGCTCGCTTTATACAACTTATATTATATCATCGCTTTTATTCGAAAATCTTAATATGTTAAGTTGCACAATCTAAAGAGGAAATTATTTAAAATCCCAAGTGCAAATCATTTTACTGTATTTTATGAATTGACTCGTTTCACTAGCCCATTTTGTTCGAGTTCACTAAAATTGGTCATAACTTCTTAGATTGATACATTTATTAAAAATCATAAATCAATAAAATGCTAAATAGAACACGTTAATATTTCAATCTATTTACAACAAATAAACACCATCCATAAAATATAACACAAACATTATATTTCATATAGTTAATAAGAGATATAATTAGAAAATAGTAAACAAAGAAAATATTTTAGATAAATAATTTGATAAGATTGAGTTAAATAAGACTATAAAATATAAATTTGAATAAATTTACTATAGCCTGAAATGTGGATTGATTCTTGCATATCAATCTGAATCTTCTGTCTCATTTTCTTGTGTTTCACGTGTATTCCATCCATATTTTAATTGTGAACACCTAATTAGATGATTCTAAAATTCAAAATCATAAACACTAAGAAGCTTACAGTTAAAAATGACAATGAAACACAAATGAAACAGAAGATAATGTGGGATTGAAGATGATTATGCTTCATATTATTATAGTGTAGGTGAAATTTAGAGGAACTGCTGGAGATGGAGTCTCTAGGAACTGATGATTACAATTCATAACTGAGATTTTGACACTTAAGCAAATCATTAAAACTGGTGCAATAGGCAACTCGAATGAGAGTATGAGACAGCTGCGGTTCACTTGCACACACAAAAAGAAATAGGGATTTATGATTTTATTTTCAATATAATTAATTAATAAATAAAAATATAAACGAGCCAGCCGTCTTGCCCGGTTCCATTGCGAGTTGTGACTTGACTCGAGCTCGGTCGTATAGGCCGACCTAGGGGTGTAAGTGGTTCCGCTCCGAACCACGAAATCGATCAAACCGAACCGAACCAAACCGAAAAATGTGGTTCGGTTCGGCTTCGCGGTTTGGTTCGGTTTATTTTTTTAGAAACCGTTTACATTCGGTTCGGTTCGCGGTTTCAAGAATTTTTGAACGGTTCGAACCGAACAGAACCAATATCTTATTTTTTAATTTTTTATTTAATATTTGTTTTTATTTTATGAGAATGTTATTGGATTTAGATATTAGATTTAAGTTAATATTAATTCTAATCTATACAAAGGAAAAGAAATGAGTAACAACTCTATACTTATGAGTTTGGAACGAGTGACATCCTATAAACTATTATTCTTGCATTATTTAGAATTTAAAAAATAAATAAAAAAATAAAAAGGTGAACCGGTAAACCGAACCGAACCAAACCATTTATAAGCGGTTCGGTTCGGTTCGGTTCAAATATTTAAAAACACATCGAACCGAACTGAACGAACTATTTCTATGTGTTTGGTTCGGTTCCTAAAATGCATAAGAAACCGAACCGAACCAAACCGTTACATCCCTAGGCCGACCAAAGAGCAGGCTCACCCGAGTTGGTCTACTGAGCCCAGTAACTCGGTCCATTATCTGGAGGAAGCTGTTGCCTGTGGGATTCTGTAACTATCTTAATATAAAATCAATACTAAATCAAAAAATGTGATCCAATAGGATATCATCTCGGGGCGGAGAGAGAGACGTCGGCTACTGTTGAAAATTAAGGGACTGAATGCTGCCACGTACAATCTGACGTTTCAGATATAATACACGAAGCAGAAAGAGGCGGAAAGGGAGAATAACCGGAAAAATGATTACCGCCTCAACCTTATCATTGTCCAACATCCCGCCTACGCCGTCGCCGGCCACCGACCGCAGGCCGACCTCTTCTTCACCGACCACCTCCTCCAGTCCTTCATCTTCTCCCGAACCGCACTCTCGCAAAATCAGACTAAGCCCGCAGCTGAACCGTTGGTCCAGGGCTCGCGCAGTACGGTCCGGCCGGAAATTGAGCCGTCCGGTTGAGCGATCTGTTGATCAAATGACTGTCTCCGACTCTCCGGCAAGTTTAGTTTCTGAAAGTAATAATAGTAACGGGAATGACCTCCAGGCGCTCTCGTCTCGTAGCGTAGGAGACGGCGACGGTGAGCGTTTAACGGACGTGAGGGGCGACCCCAAGTCTATATACATGGTTTCTGACGGTACGGGGTGGACTGTGGAGCACTCTGTTAATGCCGCGTTGGGTCAATTCGAGCACTGTTTGGTGGATCGGGTTTGCCCGGTTAATACTCATTTGTTTTCCGGTGTAAGTTCGTATTTTTAACTGTTTTTCTTTCAGTAGCCCCCTTTTATTAGCTACTTACAGTTATTTTATGCATTAAATTAATATTAATAATTTGTTAGATATAAGCTTTGTTGCTTTGATCCGTTTAAGTATTTCATATAGAAATATAGAATCTACTCGAATCTTTACCAACATTGAGGGATTCATTCATCAATACTAACTTTTCTGCTTTTCAAATGCTTATTAGTGGATGTTTGATAGAGATAATTTATTTGCTGCGAGAATGTTAAAGCAACTAAATAAATTCCTGGTTATTACAACTTTAGTGTCAATTTTGTAGATTGTTATCACATATTCACATGCTAATGGTGTTAAATTCCTTTACGAGTATGTTTCAAATGCTTATTTAATGGGTGACTGATAGAGATGAGTTTTTGTAGTTTTTCCACATGATGATGTTATTTGTATTTTAGTTTGCTGCAAGAGTGTTACACCAAATGAATTGCTGGTGATTACAACTCTGATGCTGATAATGTTGCTTAATTGCTTTTTTGTTTCAATGTTCTGCTTGAGGTTGGATTCATGGATGCATCACTGCATTTTGTTTTTTTTGTCTGATTAAGATAGACGATTTGGACCGGTTGATGGAGGTGATTGCACAAGCTGCCAAAGAAGGAGCAATGCTTGTGTACACTCTGGCTGACCCTTCGATTGCTGAATCAGCAAGACAAGCATGTCAGCTGTGGGGTGTAACATCTCTTGATGCACTTAGTCCCATAACGGAAGCTATTGCTTCTCATCTCGGTGTCTCGCCATCGGGTCTCCCCCGCTGGGCTTCAGGAAGAACTAGCTCTCTTGGGGAGGAGTACTTTCGTAGGATTGAGGCAATTGAGTTCACTATAAAGCAAGATGATGGGGCTTTACCCCAAAACCTACATAAGGCCGACATAGTTCTTGCTGGTGTATCTCGTACTGGGAAGACACCGTTGTCTATATACCTTGCGCAGAAAGGGTACAGAGTAGCAAATGTTCCGATTGTAATGAATGTCGATCTTCCAAAGGCTTTGTTTGAGGTTGATCCTGAGAAGGTGTTTGCCCTAACTATAAATCCCTCTGTTTTACAAACAATCAGAAGAGCAAGAGCAAAGAGCTTAGGGTTTGATGATTGTGTAAGGAGCAACTATTCAGAAATGGACCATGTGAGAGAAGAGCTGGAGTTTGCTAGCAAGATTTTCTTACAGAATCCTATCTGGCCTGTGATTGGTGAGTAATGCTAATCTCATGAACTTCATTCTTTGTAGTTGTAGTATTGCTTAGTTTTAACTTGTATTGTTTTGCTTGCAGAGGTTACAGCGAAAGCAATTGAAGAAACTGCTGCCATTGTACTGAGGCTATACCATGATAGAAAAAATAGATGCTCGATGCCTAGAATTTCTAAACTATACTAGATTCTGTCTTTTCTTTGAAAGGTAGTTAAAAGGGTTATTTGATATGCTTTGTCTAAATAGACGCAGCGGCTTGGGTATCTACTACAATTGTACCCTGCTTGTGTGTCACTACTATAAAGATATTGACATGTGGCATTTTGTATTTACAAAAGCGGGCTACATTTACCATATGCATGCCAACACGTTTGTGGTGTGGTACACACAAGTCTATGCAATTGTGGTACACAAAATTTTTTGTGCTTAATAGATCTGTTCCATATTAATGTAAGAAATTAGCCTTTCTTTTGTTGAATTTTTCATACGATTCTGGTAGAAAGAACAAAAAAGAAAAAAAAAAACAAAAACAAAAAAACTTTCTCACGCAATACGTATGCCGCTTCTGCTCAAGATTTGCCATTCCGGGTCAGCTAGTTCAGTTCTGATCGAGCAATGAGGTCGAAGTCTATACAGTTCAGGGATCAAGATAATTTAAGACGAAACGTTATCGTGTATAGACTATGTGATCCTATTTAAAATTCAGTAAGAAATTCATGTAGTACAATATATTCTCTTCGTCTTATTATTTCTGATTCGCCTTTTGATTTAGACGTCCTATTATTTATGATTTGGTCACAATTTGACAAAAAGTTAATTAACTATCTCTTACTTTTTTATCTTCTCTCTTGCTTTATATATTCTATCAATATCTCATTCCCGTGTCGAAAAAAAAATGAATTAGAAATAATGAGACAGAGGAAGTATTATTCAATATGTAAAAAAAAAAAAAATATTAAATACAATGATGTGGCTGGTACTATTAAATTATAAGATTTATTAAAAATAATTAGTCTGCGAATGGGTATAGTCAAAGCTGAAAAAATGAAAATAAAGTAACACAAAAATTAATGATATTATTGTAAATATATTTATAGCATATTTATCATATACATGATCCACAAAAACTTATGTGCGTAGGGTACACGTATATCTGGTTTAATTATGGTTCAATTTCGCAATCCAGATCTGATAGTGTATATATATTCTGTACTAATTATGTCATACTAATAACCCAAAGTAGGTTCTTTCTTTATCAACTCAAAAGGTCTTGAGTTCAAATTCTCTTATTCCCATATTTTTAATTCATTTTTTATTTAGCGAAAATTACTATTCATTTTTTTAATTATTTTTTGTTTTATCTTTAGTTACTTTTACATTTTTTTATTTATTCTCGTTATTTCTCCCAATTTCTATTAAGGACAAACATGTTATTTGTTGTGAACAAAAGTGTCGTTTGTAGGGTATCATTTGCTTCAAACAAAAGTATCTTTTGTTTTGAAGAAAGTGTCATTTGTATAATATCATTTATTGACTATCAATTATTTTTGAAAAAAAATGTGATTAATTTTTTAGAAAAGTGTATTTGTTTAGGAAAGAAGTGTCAATTGTTGTGAAGAAATGTGTCATTTATCTCAAAAGTATCAATCACATTGAAGTGAAGTGTCAATCATAATTATATGAAACCACCGTTCAATGATTTATTCTACAAAATATGATCAACATAATAACCACAAATTTACTCAAATAATCAATTGAAAAAAAAAGTGTCAATTATAATTAAGAAAACGTGACACTTTAATCAAATAATCATGCGACAGTTCAATTAGGAGCAAGAATAAAATGGATCTAATTCAATAAATAAACACAATAATCAATAGAAACAAAGAAAACACAAAGATTTACGTGGAATACCCCTTCCTTGTGATGAGGTAAAAACCACGAGACCCTTAGATCTAGTCAAATCCAGAATAACCAAGTAGAGAGTACAATCGAGCAAGTATAATATGATATCTAGCATTTAACAACAACTACGAAGGGAATAGAATCACAAACCAAAAAATAAAGAAGTAAAACGTCCACAAAACAAGAAGCTGAATTCCGACAAATATAACTCAAGACCTAACTGATAGAATTACAATTCCTTCACTCAGAATGTAAAACGACGTGTCATCTAGCACCAGTTAAAATCTCAGACCGATCCGACAACGTATGAGTCTCCAATCGACAAAAACAACGAAACGGTACAAGCCTGCGGACTCATTGGCGACTTGGCGGTGGCGTTGGACGAACCTAGGTGGAGCAATCACGGCGGCGGAGATGGATGAACGTATAAGTGAAAAGTGATAGATCTATTTTTGTATTGAGATGTAGAGAGAAGAGAGAGGCGCTGCGTTGAAAGTGAAAGAAGATGAAAATAGTGTAAAACTAGGATTTAATATATATATATATATATATATATATATATATATATATATATATATATATGTAACGCCCCAATTTTCAAAACTTAACTAGGGACGCTACTTCATATTTAACATGCTTATTTCTATTCTTTCAAAACATTTTCATTCAATAGAACCGTTGCAAAACTTAGGTTATTTTCATACTCAGCGGAAGTCTTAAATAAAAATAATTACAGACTACTAGTTCTCGAAAATAAAATGCAAAGTTCATGATAAAAAATAGTTTAATGCAATATTAAGTTCATAAATCCTTCCTCGTGTGACCATCACCACCAACACATCTACGCATCGGCCGAGCCATTTCCTGAAAAATGTTAAAATAGTGGGTTGAGTACGACTCTCACTCAGTGGGAAATGCATTTATCCAGATTATAAACAATACTGAATTCAAACATGATAACATCGACATGATAACATAGCATGGTTGATCCGAAGATCCATAGACATAGCAGCCCGTAGGCTTGACCCGAAGGTCCCTCGCCTGATACAGCCCGTCGACCTTATATCCCTCGTTCATAGTTTCATTGATCCTGTACTATAGTCACATGAAAAACTCAAGTAAATGATATAATAAGGATAAACATCAAGAATTCCCCACCTTAAATTTGACTTGATGAAAAATAATGGATACTAATGTTTAAGTCCCGCTTCATGGATTCTCGTACATTGAAATTTATCTTAATGACTCGTACATAGAGTATCATGCATCAATTATTCAAATAATTTATAATTACACATAGATCATAATAATCAAACAACGTAAACTATACATAATCTACTTATTAACATGCAATTTTAACGGTTTTACATGGTAGTAGACTTAAGTATATTAAAAATAATCTTACTTCTATCGAAAATTCATTCATGCATTGAATAACTTGGCAACTCATGAAATAAATTAACAAATAAATAATAAACGTATCCTAAATATTCCATATTTTTAACATGAATGACTTAACACATATTATATCCAATTAATATTCAGCATGGTCTAAAACAACTAAAAAAAAACATGAAAAATAATTTTCCTTTCATGATCATGAACATGCTGTCAGAAACTGGCAGGTTACGAAGAACAATTTTAAACAAATATTTATCATGCTTGCAAAATTATACAAAAATAATTCAGTATAATAGACATACCTAGAAAGACGACCCTAAATGTTCACGATGATAGGACGACGGAAAAATGTGTAAATAATTCTTTAAACAGTTCGCAGGGATGCTGACAAGATTTCCAAAAATTTATGGAATGCTTTATTATGAGCGACTAAGGGTATTTATAGGCCTAGAAATCATTATCTAAAGATTCTTAATCCTATAAGGTATCAAATATATTTTATCAATATTTATTTTCGTCCATATCTATTTTATATAGAATTTATTCTAATCCTAGATAAATTAGGATATGGATAACCACAACTAGATTTTATCCTAAAATATTTATATCACACATAAAATATCTATTTTAATCATAAAATTTAATATAAAATTATCTCCTAATAATTTCAAACAAATATAAAATATTTTATCCTTTCATGAATCCTAGTAGGTTTAGAAAATCCAAAATAAATAAATATTATTCTTGCTTAATAATTCTAACATGATTTCTAAATAAATAAACACATTCAAAATCCAAAATAAATTTACATAACAAAAATGATTTAACGAAAAATAACATAGATGCTTTAATTTTCATTTTAATTTCTAAGGCGCGACTTACAGAATTAAAACATTTGATAACATGCATGAATAGATATGCAATGCATTTTATATTGAAAATTTCGTGGAGTTACAATCTACCCCACTTAAAGAATTTTCGTCCTCGAAAATTTGCTTAGCTTAAAAACATGAATGCATGTACTTTCATGAAAAACCGTGCCTTTTTCAAAATCGTGCAATATATGAATTAACTTTGCATGACTTGAAAACTTTACTTACCTCGCCGGCGCGATGCAGTGGTAGAGATGATGGTCAATTTCCTGCATTAACATGAAACAAGTCGACAGGAAAGTAGACCTGCTCTGATACCACTCTGAAACGCCCCAATTTTCAAAACTTAATTAGGGACGCTACTTCATATTTAACATGCTTATTTATATTCTTTCAAAACATTTTCATTCAATAGAACCGTTGCAAAATTTAGGTTATTTTCATACTCAACGGAAGTCTTAAATAAAAATAATTACAGACTACTAGTTCTCGAAAATAAAATGCAAAGTTCATGATAAAAAAATAGTTTAATGCAATATTAAGTTCATAAATCCTTCCTCGCGTGACCATCACCACCAACACCTCTACGCATCGGCCGAGCCATTTCCTGAAAAATGTTAAAATAGTGGGTTGAGTACGACTACTCAATGGGAAATGCATTTATCCAGATTATAAACAATACCGAATTCAAACATGATAACATAGACATGATAACATAGCATGGTTGATCCGAAGATCCATAGACATAGCAGCCCGTAGGCTTGACCCGAAGGTCCCTCGCTGATACATGCCTGTCGACCTTATATCCCTCGTTCATAGTTTCATTGATCCTGTACTATAGTCACATGAAAAACTCAAGTAAAGGATATAATAAGGATAAACATCAAGAATTCCCCACCTTAAATTTGACTTGATGAAAAATAATGGATATTAATGTTTAAGTCCTGCTCACCGATTCTATACATTGAAATTTATCTTAATGACTCGTACATAGAGTATCATGCATCAACTATTCAAATAATTTATAATTACACATAGATCATAATAATCAAACAACGTATACTATACATAATCTACTTATTAACATGCAATTTTAACGGTTTTACATGATAGTAGACTTAAGTATATTAAAAATAACCTTACTTTTATGGAAAATTCATTCATGTATTGAATAATTTGGCAACTCATGAAATAAATTAACAAATAAATAATAAACGTATCCTAAAAATTCCATATTTTTAACATGAATGACTTAACACAAATTATATCCTATTAATATTCAGCATGGTCTAAAACAACTAAAAAAAAAACATGAAAAACAATTTTCCTTTCAAGATCATGAACATCTTTGTCGAAACTAGCGGAGTTACGAAGAACAATTTAAAAAAACTATTTATCATGCTTGAAAAATTATAAACAAATAATTGAGTATAATAGACATACCTAGAAAGACGACCCTAAATTTTCAAGATGATAGGACGACGGGAATATGTATAAATAATTCTTTAAACAGTTCGTAGGGATGCTGACAGGATTTCCGAAAATTTATGGAATGCTTTATTATGAGCGACTAAGGGGTATTTATAGGCCTAGAAATCATTATCTAAAGATTCCTATCCATATTTATTTTCGTCCATATCTATTTTATATAGAATTTATTCTATCACTTACCATATGAGAGATTCAATCCTAGATAAATTAGGATATGGATAACCATAACTAGATTTTATCCTAAAATATTTATATCACACATAAAATATCTATTTTAATCATAAAATTTAATATAAAATTATCTCCTAATAATTTCAAACAAATATAAAATATTTTATCCCTTTCATGAATCCTAGTAGGTTTAGGAAATCCAAAATAAATAAATATTATTTTTGCTTAATAATTCTAACATGATTTCTAAATAAATAAACACATTCAAAATTCAAAATAAATTTACATAACAAAAATGATTTAACGAAAAATAACATAGATGCTTTAATTTTCATTTTAATTTCTAAGGCGCGACTTAAAGAACTAAAACACTTGATAACATGCATGAATAGATATGCAATGCATTTTATATTGAAAATCTTGGGGCGTTACAATATATATATGGGTCAAAGCTGAATTTGGATCACAAATTGGATCCTCTTTGACCCGAATGTAAATACATATGTTGCGCAGAAATGTGCCTCTATAGTGATCACCATGCAAGATAGAGCTCTACGAGCAACTGCACAATCTGTTATCACAATGCCTAACACTCTTCGACGTAGTGGAAGGGTGATGTTCACGCCTGATTGGTATATGTTCACTGGGGAGACGTCTGATCATCTCTCGGCTGATGAACAAGATACCGTGGATCCCTGGACTTACACTGAAGTAGTGGGACATGTAGATGCAGACTCATGGGCGAATAGCCATGGACTTAGAATTTGAGTCCATAACTGATATGGATGTATACGAGGTCACAAAACTACATGAGGGCTTCAAAGCTATTGGTAGTAAGTGGGTATACAAAAGAAGGAGAGGACCGAATGGGGAGATCGTGACATTTAAGGCCAGGCTAGTGGGTATCAATTATGATGATACCTTCTCGCCTGTAGCAATGATCAAGTCCATTCGGATTCTCCTTGCCATAGAAGCTCATATGAACCTAGAGATCTGGCAGATGGATGTCAAGATTGCATTCCTAAACGTTCACCTTGAAAAAGGTAGAGACATCTACATGAAACAACCAGAAGGTTATGTGAATGAGGGCGAAGAACATCTAGTTTGGAAGCTTAAGAAGTCTATATATGGAGTTAATCAAGCTTCTCAGTTATGGCACCAGTATTTCGATGAGGTAGTCAAATCCTATGGTTTTGTATCATGTCCTATCTAGGTGTGCGTGTACCGTTTCTGTGTTAACGGATCAATGGTGTTTCTTTCACTTTACGTAGATGACATTCTTCTCATTGGGAATAATGTTGAAGTGTTATCAGATGTAAAGAAATGGTTATCCGAGCAGTTTCAAATGAAGGACTTAGGTGAAGCTGCTTATATCCTTGGGATCACGATTATACGAGATTGCTAGAAAAGGATGTTAAGCTTGTCACAAGCATCCTACATTGATACTGTCATTGCTCGTTTTAGCATGCAAAATGCCAAGAAAGGTTCAGTACCTTTCAGGCATGGTATTTTTCTATCCAAGAATCAGTGCCCTAAAACGCCTGTAGAGATAGAAGGTATGAGGCTAGTACCATATGCTTCTGTTGTCGTTAGCCTCATGTATATGATGCTTTGTACAAGATAAGATATCTCATATGTTGTAGGCACGGTCTCAAGATATCAGTCTAACCCTAGAGAAGAGCGCTGGATTGCGGTCAAGCATATTCTCAAGTACCTTAAACGGACTATAGATTATAGGCTTGTTTACCAGTCCGACAGTCTCGTACCTTTGGGTTATACAGACTCGAATTTCATGGCTGACAGAGACGAGAAGAAGTCTACCTTGTGTTATGTGTTTTTCTTGGGAGGTGGAGCCATTTCATGGCGGAGTGCAAAGTAGAAGTGCATTGCGGACTCTACCATAGAAACAGAGTATGTGGCTGCTTTAGAAGCCTCAAAGAGGCAGTCTGACTCAAGAATTTACTCCTAGATCTTGATATTATTCCTAATTTGCCTAAGATAATAACAATTTATTGTTATAATGCGGGTGCAGTGGCGAATTCTAAGGAACAGATCCCACAAGGCATCTAAACACATAGACATAAAGTACCACATTATATGAGAATTCGTAAATCAAGGAGATGTGGTGATTGACAAAATTGGAACTAAAGACAACCTAGCTGATCCTTTCACGAAGAGCTTAACATTCCCGACTTATGAGAAGCATGTTTGTGGCTTAGAAATGGTAGATATGCCCTCCCACTTAGGACTGCAGAAACTTTTGTATAAGTGGGAGAAGAAGTAGTGATAGATAGCTGAGTTTATTTGTACTAGTTAGTGCAAGAACTGACACATTGTATACTAAAAGTTACTTTAGTATAAGTGCAAAATTGTTGGAATTTTATATACTGAAAGCAAATTTTATTCTTGTATACAATGTGTTTTTCCTTTCCACTGTTTTTTGCTCCTAATATATATGTATAAGGTATGGATCTAGAGAGATCCATCATTCAAAGAGATATAAGAACCAATCCCTACCATATATTCCTTCCAAATCAATGGCAAAGATTGCACCACTTATTCACATTAATAAAATTAAAAAAAAAGGATGGAAATGGCAAAATTGGAAAAGAAAAATACTCTATTTTTAAAACCTCTTCCCTATTTTGAAATACATACTCTCCACACTCCATTCTCTCTCTCTCTCTCTCTCTCTCTCTCTCTCTCTCTCTCTCTCTCTCTCTCTCCCTCTCTCAAATCAAAACCTCCGTCGATTTCTCTCCAGTTCGTGTGGTTCCATCTTGTCACACCCCAATTCCCGAGGGAACGCATTAAAGCCAGGGTGCGATTAGGGGTTGAAGAAAAGAAGTGTGAAAGAAATGAGAAATAAATAAACCAAAATATATTAGGAAAAAAAAGCGAGTAACTGAAGGGACACCTCACCAAGAAGATGGAATTTACCAGAACAACGATAATTCACATTCTAATATTTACGAGTTCAAGATATGACTCGAAGCAGAACAAGTTATAGCAAACTAGTAGCAAAACAATAAGAGGACATCAAAAGCCTCGTCAACTATAAACAAGTCCAACTTCAGCTCTTCATCAACTATATACAGGACCAGGTTCAGTGTGCTCATCAGAAGAAAATAAGCTAAAACGGAAGCTATGGTTGTATATAACAAAACCCCATGCCTCAGCTCTGCCCGTCTTCACTAGCCCCTCAACCTGAAAACATTTGAAAATATTTTAGAATGAGCACTAATGTACTCAGTGGGTGAAAAAGTTTATAAATATTTCACAATAAGTTTATCCACGCATAAACCATATGATTTGGAAGGTTTAAAAATAAAAGTCACTTCCAAACATACAAATATTCATTTACTTGTGTGCGCCCGCTGTCACGTTCTACAGTTACTCTTACTCTATTCCCCTTGCTCTCGGACTTTGGGCTACAACCTAATGAGTCCCATAAACATCTGATCTCGGGTCTTGACCCAGAGATCCCAACCGTTAGACTTAAAGCCGAAGCCCATAGGTCCTCTCCAACTAGTTAGCACACAACGGAGATCAACCCATTGCACTACTAACAAACGTGTACCCAATCCTTAACTAGCGTGTTAGGCCAGTTAAGAACCTCGATCGATTAAATTCAGAGCATTAAACTTGTAGAACGCACAAAAATATCTTTTATGGATAAACAAGCATTTCACAGAGCTTAATAACTCAAAATAGTTTTAGATAGTAAAAACCCACCTTTCTTCTGTGCTTGTAGGGTAATATAGCTTTTCTGATAAGATGGAGTGCTACTCGTCTCCTTCGATATTTCCTACAAGAGGAATCCTAAACTTAATTTTGATTCAAACTCTTATTCCTAAATAATCCTAATAACTTCCGAATCCTAATTAACAACTCCGTCTTTCGAAATTAATTTCGTTAAAATAACAGTATCAACTTAGGATACTCTAATACCGTGAGTACAACTTTTAGGAAATTACGTACAAATTTCTAAATTCATCAGATACATTTCATTATATAGCCTCATAGTAAATTATTGGTTAAAATGTCACTAAATATGTTTTAATTAGATAGTATTATATTATTAAATAAGTCTGTCATGTTGTTTTGTACCTTTATGATAATGAATTCACCAATTACGTACATAACTCCACATCCTTATTTTATTATATAAAACAAGTAAGATGATGAATCCGTACCTTCTTTATTTTAAGATCGAATTCTAGAAAAATATATATACTACACATAAGGTTTATAATTTATTAATTTAATAATTCCGATACTAACCAAATAATTCATCTAAAGTAATTACACATGATATATACTAATAAATTATACATGCTACTAAGATCCTAACACCGTAAGAGTATATTTTTGAAAGAAGATATATAAATAAATTTATAGCTCAATTGAATACTTCACTTACTGGGAATAGAGGTCACGAGCAAGTTGAAAATCAATCAGTAAAAAATTGAAGTAACTTTGGGTCTATTTATAATAAAGCTTAAAATAATAAAATACTACTAGACACCTATTAACCTATACTAGCCATGCTTATTCCTTCTCAATGTATTAAGGCACCACGACACGTGGAGAGGGAAGTGTATAGCTTTTAACTTACTAGTGAAGTTATTCCTTTCCAAATTTTCTATTCATTTCCCATGCATGACCCACGTAACTCCACGTCAATAGATATTACTTACGATATATTCAATTCAAGAAGGTGTACGCATATTAAGTGTATGAATTCAATTAATAATGATAGGTAGGCATTAACTTACTACTATAAACTAGTACTATTAATAGTAAATCCATTACACATAATTCAACTTATACACAATTAATAAAACCTGCAATAATTGACCGGGTCATAACTACGTATTTAAAATAGTATATGAGTCTATGAATCTTAACACAACAAGCCTTCAATTTGAAAGTTAAGATTTTCTTTTTGGAACGTGAATCTTCTAATATATACTTAAAGGATTAAATAGTCTTCTTAAACCTTGTAAGGAAAACTAGGGATATCACATCCTCCCCTTCTTAAAAAAAAAAAACCCGTCCTCGAAATTTACGTACCTTCATATGATAATTCAGGATATTGAGGCTTGATATTTTCTTCTAATTCTCAAGTAGCCTCTTCCTGTCCATGATGATTCCACAGAATCTTTACTAAAGGAATCTGCTTGTTCCTCAAGATCTGTATCTTGCGGTCGAGCACTTTCATCGGTCTTTCATCATAACTTAGATCTAGACTTAGGACCACTTCATCGTATTTAATAACGTGTTTAGGATCAAACACGTATTTTCTGAGCTGAGAAATATGAAAAGCATTGTATGCGTCTCCAACACTAGGTGGTAAAGCCAACCTATAAGCTACAGGGCTTATTTTCTTTAGGATCTCGAACGGTCCTATATACCTGGGATTCAACTTACCTCTTTTTCCGAAACGCATAATCCCTTTAGAAGGAGAAACTTTAAGGAAAACATGATCGCCCACATTAAACTCTAATTCAGTTCGACGATTATCAGCATAAGCTTTTTGTCTATCCCGGGCCTCCTTAATTCGTTGCCTGATGTGATTAACTTTCTCAATCATCTGTTGAACTAGTTCTGGACCCAAAAGTTTTCTCTCACCAACTTCATCCCAGTAAAGTGGTGATCTACACTTCTTACCATATAATGCTTCATATGGTGTCATCCCAATGGTTGCCTGATAACAATTGTTATAGGCAAACTCAACAAGAGGTAACAAGTCCTCCCAATTTCCACCCTTATCTACAATTATCGCTCGTAACATATCTTCGAGAACCTGTATTGTTCTTTCTGCCTGTCCATCAGTCTGAGGGTGGTAAGTTGTACTAAAGTTTAATTGAGTGCCCATCGCATTTTGTAAACTAACCCAGAATTGGGAAGTAAATCTAGAATCACAATCTGATGTAATTGATACAGGTACTCCGTGTAACCGCACTATCTCCTTCACATAGAGCTTTGTCAACTTTTCCAGTCCAAATGTCATTTGAACTGTTAGAAAATGTGATGACTTGGTTAAACGGTCAATTATAACCCATATGCCAGTGTTTCCACGTGCTGATTTTGGTAAGCTCACTATGAAATCCATATTGATATGCTCCCATTTCCACTCTGGAATCGGTAGTGGTTGCAACATCCCACTCGGTCGTTGTTGCATAGCATTTACCTGCTGACATGCAAGACATCGTTCTACAATTGATGCTACCTCTCTTTTCATCCCATTCCACCAGAATTTCTGCTTTTAATCTCGATACATTTTTGTGCTACCGGGATGTGCTGTGTAGGGCGTGTCATGAGCTTCACTCATGATTTCGTTCTTCAACTTCTCATTTTGTGGAACACATAATCTTCCATTGAACATAAGGGCATTGTCACTAGCTTCTGTGAACCCCTTAGATTCATCTGATCTTGCAAGTAATCGTATCTTTTCCAAGGATTCATCTTCTCTTTGAGAACTCACAATTCTTTCCCTAAGATCTGGTGTTACTACTAGGGTAGCTATACATCCTGATATTGTCTCAGGAGGGTGTATCGCTTCTAGACTAAGTACAGTAAAGTCACGAATCAATTCCTCCTGTGTAGTGATCATGCACCCTAACTTAGCCTTATTCTTCCGACTTAGGGCATCTGCTACAACATTCGCCTTCCCAGGGTGATAGCTAATTGTACAATCATAGTCCTTCACCAGTTCCAGCCATCTCCTTTGCATCATGTTCAAATCTTTCTGCTCAAAGAAATACTTCAAACTTTTATGATCCGTAAAGATCTCACACTCAACTCCGTAGAGATAATGTCTCCATAGCTTCAAAGCATGCACTACTGCTGCCATTTCTAGATCATGAGTTGGATAATTTAACTCGTGAGGCTTCAATTGACGAGATGCATATGCTATGACTTTCTGATTTTGCATAAGCACGCAACCTAGCCCATGTTTTGATGCGTCTATATACACCACAAACTCTTTATTCACTTCTAGCACGGCTATTACTGGAGCGGTTGTCAACCTCTTTTTAAGCTCTTGGAAACTTCGGCCACATTCCTCAGACCAAGTAAACTTGATCCCTTTCCTTAACAGTTGGGTCATTGGTTTAGCCAATTTCAAAAATCCCTCTATGAAACGTCTGTAATATCCTACTAGACCAAGAAAACTCCTTATATCGTTTGCATTTGTTGGGGTTTTCCATCCATTGACCGCCTCTACCTTGGCAGGATCAACCTTAAGTCCTTCAGCTGACACAATGTGTCCAAGAAACATAACTTCCTTTAGCCAAAATTCACATTTGCTAAATTTAGCGTACAACCTTTCCTTACACAATGTTTCAAGTACTATGTGCAGATGTTCATTTCTATTCCTAGAGTATATAAGAATATCATCAATAAAGACAAGAACGAAGGTGTCAAGATATTGATGAAAAACTCGATTCATCAAGTCCATAAAAACTGCTGGAGCACTAGTTAATCCAAAAGGCATAACCGTTAACTCATAATGCCCATAACGTGTCCGAAATACTATTTTCGGAACATCTTCCTTTCTTATATTGAGTTGGTGGTATCCGGATCTCAAATCCATCTTGGAGAATACACTGGCTCCTTTCAGCTGGTCAAATAAATCGTCTATCCTCGGAAATAAATATCTATTCTTGATTGTGAGCTTATCCGTAGTGTCCCATCTTTTTTCTTGACAAACAAAACTGGGGCTCCCCACGGTGACACACTAGGTTGTATGAAACCTAGGTCCAATAATTCTTGTAGTTGTATCTTCAGCTCTTGCAGTTCCTTTGGGGCCATCCTATATTGTGCTTTTGATACTGGGGCTGCTCTAGGTTCTAAGTCAATTATAAATTCAACTTGTCTATCCAGTGGCAATCCATGTAATTCCTTTGGGAATACATCAGGGTATTCACAAACTACTGACACATCACTTATTTTGATTTCCTCATCTGATTTCTTAGTCAAGTTCACTAAATAACCTTGACATCCTCCTTTTCTAATCATTTTGGCAGCCTTTATAACTGAAATAATAGGAACAGTCGTACCCATTCTTTTCCCTTGGAAACTTATCTTATTTCCTTCGAGAGTTTGAAATAATATTTCTCTCTCTTCACAACATATAGTTGCGCCATTATTTTATAACCAATCCATTCCTAAGATGATGTCAAATTCCATTGTATTGATAACATATAAATCGTTCTTAAAAGACAGATCACCGATCCGAAGATCTTGATTCAAACTTACCTCATCCGAATTCATTGTTTCTCCTGAAGCAATTCTAATCTTAAGGGTATACTCAGGCAGTTCAGTCCTCAAGTGTAACTTTTCACACATAAACTTTGAAATAAATGTATGTGAAGCTCCAGTATCAAACAAAGCCAAAACAGGTAGATTATCTTATTAAATCATACCTGCAAGATTCCCAGACATTCGAGCTGCCTGCTCCTGATTTAAAGCATACGCCCTTGCTTGTTGTGGTTGCATTTGATTTTGTCACTGGTTTCCATTGGGCCTGTGATTTCCATTTGGTCTCTGGTTTCCTATTAGCCTTTGGTTTCCCATCGGCCTTTAGAATTGTTGTTGTGGGGCAGGGTATGCTGGTGGTCTCCACCCTACAGGTGCTCCTCCAATCCTCCTCTGATTAGGGCAATCCCTAGCATAGTGCTCAAGATTCCCACATTGGTAACATCTAGTAGATCCTCTCTTACATTCTCCCATATGAGGTTTCTGACATTGCGGACATATAGGTATGTTTCTAGCCTGGAACTGTTGTTGTTGTGGTGGTGGTCATTGTTGCTGCTGCTGGTACCCTCTCCATGGTCTTCCACCTCCATTAAAATTCCCTCCACCTCTATCTTCCCATTTTTGTTTTCCTCTATTGTTATCATATTGTGGTACTTGCACTTGTGGTCGTTCTCTTTCTTGAGGCATCATGGATTCTATGTAGAGAGCTCTACTTAATGCATCTGCATAGGTCATCTGACCCATATTACCAAGAGATATTGCAATTTCACTTCTTAGTCCACTTCTAAACTTTTCTGCTTTTTGCGTTTCTCTTATTACTAAATACGGTGCATACCTCGATAACTGAGTAAAAGCTCTATCATACTCAGTAACAGTCTTCCTCCCCTGCTTAAGACTCCAGAATTCATTCTGTTTCTTCTAACGGTAGCTCTCAGGAATATACTTCGCCAGAAACTGTGTTTTAAAATCATTCCACGTATACGCATCATATTGGGCCTCAGTAAAAGTACGCTTCGTGGACTCCCACCATAAGTCAGCTTCTTCTACCAATTGGTATGAGGCACAAACTAGTTTATCTTTCTCCTCACACCGAATGTAGCTATCTACATGCATGTTGACAAAAGAGTTTGGCACATCAAGAAACAAATTAACAAATAAATAGAAAACGTATTCTAAATATTCTATATTTTTAACATGAATGACCTAACATATAATATATCCTATTAAAATTCAACATGGTCGAAAAAAATGTAAAGAAAATATGAAAAACAATTTGTCTTTCAAGCTCATTAGAAGCTGTAAAAAACTGGCAGGTTACGAATAACAATTATAAACAAATACTTATAATGCTTGTAAAATTATAAAAAAATAATGGAGAATACGAGACATACCTAGGAAGGTGATCCTAAATTGTCAAGACTAGATGGCGAAGGAAAGATGTGTAAATAATTCTTGAAACAGTTTGCAAATAGGTTGGCATATTTTCGAAAATTTTATGGGATGCTATATTATGAACGACTGACGGGTATTTATCGGCCTAGAAATCATTATCTAAAGATTCCTAATCATATAAGGTATCAAATAAATTTTATCTATAGTTATTTTCGTACTTATATAATTTAGTCTATCACTTACCATATAAAGAGATTTAATCGTAGATCGATAAATTAGGATATCGATAAACACAACTAGATTTTATCCTAAAACATGAATATCAAACATAAAATATCTTTTTTAATCTTAAAACATAATATAAATTTTTCTCCTAATAACTTCATACAATATAAAATATTATATCATTTCATGAATCCTAGTAGGTTTAGGAAATCCTAAGTAAACAAATATTATTTTGCCTCATAATTCTAACATTATTTCTATCTCAATAACAATCAGTATAATCATAATATGATACAAATAAACACATTCAAAGTTCAAAATAAATTTACATAACTAAAATGATGATTTAATGACAAATAAGATAAATGCTTTAATTTTCATTTAAATTTCTGGGGCACGAGTTACAGAACTAAAACACTTGATAACATGAATGAATAGATATGCAATGCATTTTATATCAAAAATTTCGGGGCGTTACAATCTACCCCACTTAAAGAATTTTCGAGGACGAAAATTGATTAGCTTAAAAACATGAATGCATGTACTTTCATGAAAAACCATGCCTTTTTTTTCTGAATCGTGCATTATATGAATTTTAAAAACTTTGTATAACTTGAAAACTTTACTTACCTAGCCGGCACAATGCAGTGGTAGTGATGATGGTCAATTTTTCTGCATAACATGAAACAAGTCTACAGGAAAGTAAACCTGCACTGATACCACTCTGTAACGCCCCAATTTTCAAAACTTAACTAGGGACGCTACTTAATACTTAGCATGCATATTTCAATTCTTTCAAAACATTTTCATGGAAAAGAATCATTGAAAAGCTCAATATATTTTCATACTCACCGGAAGTCTTAAATAAAAATTTACCAAGTCTAACATTTCAAAAGAAATAATGTAAAGTTCATAAACAAAAGCAATAATTTAAATACGATAAGTCCTCCTCGTGACCATCACCACCAATAGCTATACGCATCGGCCGAACCATTTCCTGAAAAATGTTAAAATGATAGGGATGAGTACGACTACTCAGTGGGGAAATGCATTTATCCAGATTATAAACGATACCAAATTTAAACATGATAACATAGACATGGTAACATAACATGGTTGGTCCGAAGGCCCATAGACATAGTAGCATGTAGGCTTGACCTGAAGGTCCCTCGCTGATATAGGCCCGTCGACCTTATATCTCTCGTTCATAGTTTCATTGATCCTGTACTATAGTCACATGAAGAACTTAAGTAAAGGATATAATAAGGATAAGCATCAAGAATTCCCCACCTTAACCTTGAATTGAAGAAAAATAATGGATATCGATGTTTAAGTCTTGCGCACCGATCCTATACATGGAAATTTATCTTAATGACTCTACATGGAATGTCATGCATGCATCAATAATACAAATAATTCATAATTACACATAGATCAAAATAATCAAACCAAAATGTATATTATACATAATCTACTTTTTAACATGCATTTTTAAAGATTTCACATTGTAATAATCTTAAGTATATTAATCACAATCTTACTTCTATTGACAATTTATTCGTGCATCAAGTAATTCAAAAATTCACGAAATAAATTAATGAAATCATAAAAATTATCCTAAAAATTTTAGATCTCTAACATTAACAATATATTACCTATTCCATGACAATAAAACTTATCATGATCAAGAATTTATTTAATAGTAACATGAAATGTTTTGTTTTTCAATCTACATGCATGTTGACAAAAGAGTTTGGCACATCAAGAAACAAATTAACAAATAAATAGAAAACGTATTCTAAAAATTCTATATTTTTACCATGAATGACCTAACATATACTATATCCTATTAAAATTCAACATGGTCGAAAACAATGTAAAGAAAATTTGAAAAACAATTTTTCTTTCAAGCTCATGAACATGCTGTAAAAAATTGGCATGTTAAAAATAACAATTATAAACAAATACTTGTAATGCTTGTAAAATTATACAAAAATAATGGAGAATACGAGACATACCTAGGAAGGTGATCCTAAATTGTCACGACTAGATGACGAAGGGAAGATATGTAAATAATTCTTGAAACAGTCTGCAAATAGGCTGACAGATTTTCGAAAATTTTATGGGATGCTATATTATGAACGACTGATGGGTATTTATAGGCCTAGAAATCATTATCTAAAGATTCCTAATCATATAAGGTATCAAATAAATTTTATCTATAATTATTTTCGTACTTATATAATTTAGTCTATCACTTACCATATAAAGAGATTCAATCATAGATCGATAAATTAGGATATGGATAAACACAACTAGATTTTATCCTAAAACATGAATATCAAACATAAAATATCTTTTTTAATCTTAAAACATAATATAAATTTTTCTCCTAATAACATCATACAATACAAAATATTATATCCTTTCGTGAATCCTAGTAGGTTTAGGAAATCCTAAGTAAACAAATATTATTTTGCCTCATAATTCTAACATTATTTCTATCTCAATAACAATCAGTATAATCATAATATGATACAAATAAACACATTCAAAGTTCAAAATAAATTTACATAACTAAAATGATGATTTAATGACAAATAAGATAAATGCTTTAATTTTCATTTAAATTTTTATGACATGAGTTACAGAACTAAAACACTTGATTACATGCATGAATAGATATGCAATGCATTTTATATCAAAAATTTAGGGGCGTTATAGAGCTGGGTGAGTCCTCTTCGGTTGGCCATACTGTTCGGCCCACCTGACCTTCTTGGTTCCCCCTAAGTTGGACCTGGGTGTCTTGGGACTAGAACCATGGGTCACTTTCTTGTTACTGGGCTGAGGTGCTATCATATTTTGCTTGTTCTTTTCCTGAGGGGTTGTAGGTTCAATTGTTTGAATCTTCCCTGACAAACCTATCAGCCAGCTTCTCATAATCTTTGGAGGTAGAAGTAGATGCCTCATATGTATAGCCAAGTCCTTCCTTTACTGAGACTGGCCTCTGAGCTCTGAGCATACTTTCCAACTTCTCCTTTGCTGCAAGATATTGCTCCGTCATCAGTCCTCGCCAAACTTCATCACTCCTTCTGAGTGACTCATAGTCTTTTTGTACTTCTGCGAGCTTCTGACTGAGCTGAGCTATTTCAGTATCTTTCTCAGAGATGTCTTTGGTCAAGACTGAGATCTGTGCCTCTTGATGTTGTGACTTAGTCATCAGAGAATTAATCTTTTCCTTTTGTCTCAGCACAAGTTCTTCTGACTCAGTAGAGTCCAGACTTCTCATCGAAAGTCTCTGATTTTTAGCTTTCAGGATTTCCATCTCATGAATAGTCTTACTGAACTGTTGGCTCATCTGGATCTGTTCTTCAAGCAGATCTTCATATGCAAGAACCACATCTAGTGGTTCACTTGGAATAGAGCTCATGTCATATGTGCACGGTGAAGAGGGGGATATATTGGGGTCAGAATTTACCTCAGCCTCTTCTCCGGCCATGATACACCGTTCAGTGACTTCTGCTTCAATAGCGACGAACGCATCATCATCATTTGATGATTCCATGAAAAGCTCTGCATCGCTTGAGCCGTCGTACAACTCTCCAACTATGTAAGCTTGCCTCTTTCTGACAAACTTGTCACGTCGGGCTTGCCTTTCAGCTCGTTCAGCTGCTGAGAGTTCTGGACATTCATACTGAAAATGTCCTGGTTTCTTGCAGTTGTAGCATACTGAGCTCCTGACTTCCCTTCTAGGTATTTCGGTATGTCTAGTGGGAGCCACTTTAGTATTCCTGCAATCAGGTAGAGGTTTAGTTTCACTTTTTGAGTGACTATTATCTCTCTTACCTTGATATTTTGAAGATTTCTTCATCTTCATTCTCCGGAATTTGTTCTTTCTCCTTTTGGTATTTCACCGCGAGGAGAGCATATTTCTCAGCCAAGTTGTCAACAGAGGGTATAGTCCCTGAGCTTCCAACTGACTGTCTTGCGCTTGAGGGGCTTGCTTCGGGTGTGTTGACTGGTGCCTTATATGCATGATTCATTGGCACTTCAGTCTCAGCACCAGGGGTGTGTGGGAGATTGAACTCGAACTCCTTTGCCTTTAACTCTGAAAAGATTTAATCAGGAGTAACAGAGTTCTGATTAGTTCTCCTCAAACAGGTAGCAAAAGAGTACCACTTGGGCTTGCTAAGAGCCCGTAAGATCTTGGTGTTGGTCTCCTTGTTGCTAAATGTCTCCCCCAGTCCGTTGATGATGCTTATTTGATTGGTAAATCTGACGCTGAAATCATCGATGGACACTCCTGGAAGCATACCGAATGCTTCTAGCTTCTAAAGCTCTAACTCAAGTTTATTTTCCTTTATCTGCGGAGTTCCTTGGCTTAGAGCGGCTAGAGCATCCCATAGCTCCTTCGCTGTCTTGCACACGTGCACCCTGCCAAGATATGAGTCACTAAGAGTAGTTAGTATTGCATTACGTGTAACTCGGTCTAGGTTGTGCAACTTCCTCTCTTCAGGTGTAAAGATGCTCTTGTCCTGGGGACCTTCGGGCCTGTTCTGGCGCCTGCTGCTCCTTCTACTACGATTTCTACGCTATCGATCATAGGAATAATACGGCCTTTTTCAAGAACGTCGATCATGGTGTCATGCATCAATGTGTGATGAGCCTCCATCCTCACCCTCCATACCGTATAGTTTTCAGCCGAAAACATGGGTACGGTACTGATACCTAAAAAATCAGACATGATGTATAGTGGACTCAGCAGACCTCGACACCGAAGAAGAAGAGGTCCTCACCGAAATCCACACCAAAGACACCAACCAAAAAGCTAAAGAAGGTCAGCCAGGGCGCGCCCACTTAAACTACAGTGGAAACAGAGGCCATCATTGCTCAGCCACCACTTCAGCTGAGAGACGAGCCTGAGTCTTCCGAGCAGACTCAATCAGTGGAGAAGATCGTCTTCACTGAATATGTAGAGACAATGGACCAAGGGGTCCAAGCTGAAGAGATCCAATCTGAAGTCCAGACTGAAGAAGTCCAGACTCTGGATAGCCCCTTGGGACGTCCCTCCACTCGGCGGTATCCCTACTGGCCGAGAAACAGCGCCTCTCTATCGAAGTCGAGAGCTCGGAGACTGCCTCAGAAGAAGAATCTATCGGGATGGAAGCCTCAGCGCTCATATCCAGAGCCTCCCGGGAGATTGCTGAGATGATACTGGAGATCACTAGCCACTCAGACCTTGTTACAATAGCGAGGCAGGCGAGGCTCCATATGCTGATCAGGTTCCAGGAATGGCCCAATCTGAAGAGCCTTGTCCTCTACCATACCTGTGAACAGCTACATGAAGAAGAGCTGCTGATAAGAAAGAAGATTGGCTACTCAAAGCCATCTGACCTCAGCACGCTCGAGGCTATGAGGGCGGCTATACTCGCATTGCTGAATGAGAGACAACCCGTCTCAGCACCCGCACCCTCAGATGGGTCTGACCCCGATAGTCAGGACCCACCCCATAATTCAGGCCTTGAGAAGCCTGACGAGGGAACTCAACAGGACAAGGATGCCACTGCATCTACTGCTGACCCTCCACTCAGCATCCTTGGTCCTGGACAGACGGTGGCTGGTACTTCAGAGCGGTGATCCTCGCTCGGCTTCTTCTCCAATCTGCTTTCAAGTAGCGCCCGGCCCCAAAGAGCCGTCACTCAAAAACAGTGGCCGTGGCACCGAAGGATCAAGGCACACGTAATCGCCTTCTCCGCCCGTGCCGTCCACAAAACTTGGCGGCAAACCACCGAGGCACGAGTGCGGAGCCTGCAGGGACTCCGTTCGGCCATTTCTTCATCTCGAGTCCTCGACTTCTCCAAAGATTCCGACGAATGCCTTAGCTGCACAGAAAGCTGAATTCAAGGCTCAGCTTAAGACTATTCAGGAAGGCCAGGATCAATTGCTGAATCAATACAAGGCCGCTCAAACCGCTCATACTGAATCAGTTGCAGCCATCTCTCAAGGCAATGAACTCAGACTCCAAACTGTACAAAAGGCCCTTGAAGAGAAGGTTGAACAACAGCTGAAAGAGTTCACGGCTGCAGCAAATCTCTCACACAAAGAATACAACAATCAGCTGACCAACGAGAGAAATGAGCTGCATGAGGCGCTGACCAAGATCCACGCCAGACTAGATGATCTGCCAGCCTCCTACAAAAGCTTGAACAAGAAGGTATCTGCTCCAACCCCAACCCTACTTGCTGATGCCAAAAAGGGGGAAAGTTTGGCTAAGGGGGAAAGTCTAATAGAAAAATCAATTAAGGGAGAAGCTGCCAAGGAGCTGATACTGAAGGCTCCGAAGAGAGCAAGGTCAGTAGCAAGGGCAACAACTCAGACATCCGCCCCTACTGCACCTACTGAAACTGGCGAGGCCCAGGGTGTCTCAGCTGCAGCTGCAGCATCAACTGAGACAGGCCCAAGTGGCTCAGGAGCCAGAGAAGTCGCGACTCAGGCAACTCAGACTCCTCTCGATATCATAAGAGAAGTTGCCGAGTATGCTGACGAGGAGGACTCAGAAGAGGAAGAAGCTCCTCTTCCACCTCCTATTGCCGGCAAAGGCAAGAAAGTACTGAAACTCCCAACACCTCCCTCCAAGAAGAAAGGACCCAGGAGGTTCATAACCCCGGAGGAGACGGCTCAGATAGCCGCTGACGAGAAGCTGGCAAGGGAGATTGCCAAAGCTGAAGCAGCCAAAAAGCCTAAACCGAAGCCTGTCAAAGGCAAAACCAAGGCTCCAGCTAGAGGCAAGAGAAGAAGTTAAAGGCTGCCTCCCAGAACACTTAAACTCAGCGACGAAGCTGACAAGCAAAAAGAGGAGCAGCAGCAACAAAAGTCTACTGAGCAGCAGGGCACCTCCAAAGAAAAATCTTCTACTCCTGCTGACTCAGAAGAAGAGCCACCTCACAAGCCTTCCTATACTGCCTCTAAGGAACAAGAATAGGAAATGGAAGAGATCTGGGCTCAGTTAGACAGATACTTGTACAGAGGTGAAGAGGCCAGGCAGATTGAAGCAGCTAGGGAAAGATTACATATAGCAGACCTTGAAGCCCTCAGGCTGAGAACAGAAAAGGAAGCGAGTCAGAGGATCCCCTCAAAGGCTGATATCCCTTACAGATACAGAAGATTCAGGAAGCTTACAGATCTGAAGACTCATAGATGGCCTAGAACTGATGAATGGATACCAGTAGAATTCACTCAGAGATGGGAAGCGCTGAAGATAGAGTTCATTAAAAGGAACTACTTCTGGAGATTCTGGCCTGACAAGCGCCAGGCAGAAGCTTACACTGAATGGATGATGAGAGCCGACCTAGACATGTATGCCAGATTGCAGAAAGCTGTCAATGAACATGTTGAAGTCAGAGTTCCAGATCCTAGAATCTTGCCACCCCCACAGAGACTTGGTGGATCCGTTCACTATGGTGTTATAGAGAAAGAAGTGAAGGACGCTGCTGAAGCCAAATTTCTTGATGAAGAAGATCCAGCGGACTTTGCTGAGATACTGAAGCTGAGAAAAGTCACCTATCGCATGTATGGAGTGCCTCTCCCTGAATCTCAATCCCAAGATTTCAAAGACAGGATTAGGCAGTTCAAATGACTCTTTGCTTCTGTGTTCTCTTTGTATCTTTTTCTTATTTTCTAGCTTAGCAGAGATGTAACTGTACTGAACTTCTTTACATATATATAATATATCTCTGTTTGGCCGTGTTTATTTATGCTTAACACTCAGAATCACTGAAGTGATTACTGACGCACACACTCACTGTCTGATTACTTATTGTCAGTTGTTGCTTAGCTATATTCTGATAGACTTGATAGATAGGGGGAAAATATTGTTAAGACAGGGGGAAATTGTTGCTCAGACTCTGTATTTATTCTGACCTTCTGCCCTGATCCCCTCAATAGTCTAGGACTTGAAGAACAACTCCACTGATCCTACTTGTAATACTTGTAAGGAGCTCTATTTCTGATAAGTCATAGTGTTAGGTTGCTTGTTTAGCTATTAGGTTTTGGCATCATCAAATAGGGGGAAAATGTTGGGTGATGATTCTATCCTCAACAGTGTCGATAATAGTGGGAAATGATTCAGTCTTCTATACTGTGAAACAGTCAATAGCCATGTGCTCTGAATGTATTTATGAAGATTTGAAGATCCCAAAACCCTATATTGATTGGTGAACCATTACGTTGTATTTTGTTTTGTCCAGACTCTGCAGACCCTCAGCTCTGGTTCAGGCACTCAGTAGATTATCCGCCTCAGCACCAGAAGTAGAAGACTCAGTAAATACTGGACTCAGCAGGAGCAATATACTGAAAGGAGTCAGTAGAAGTGAACTCAGCAGGAGTAGTTCACTGTACTCAGAGCTGATCTTCAAGTAAATCAGACTCAGCAGGAGAATGCTACTGAATCAGAGATCAGACTCAGCAACGGACAGACAGTCTTCTGACTATAAGAATCTTGGAAGTCACCTTTCAGCAGAGTCACTACGAGGAAGAGAGAAGTCAGCTTCAGATCCCCTTGAAGTCTGTTCTGTCTCAACTACTTTCTGAACCTCGACCAATGACAAGCAGACACGTAACCTATATCTACTTAAAGTTGCAAGTCAACAACTTTCCAGAAAAGGAGGGAAAGGACACTGCCACCATACTTCAAAAGAGCCGTTAGCTACCCAAAAGAGAGAGACAAAGGATCGTCGTCTCCAACGGATCTATCCTAATCTCTTCTCTATAAATAGAGGGATAAATCAAAATTTGAAGCTCACGAGAAAAACAAACACGAATACACAAAAAAACGAACTACCAAGAACACACAGAGCATTCAAACGAGCTAATCCGAAAAGCCTAAGTCTTCCGCAAGAAGTTCGAAGAATCTATCTCCGGCGAAAGACTAAATTCTAGCTCATAGGGAACCAAGCTTAACTTTTTCATACAGCCTCTTGTATCCAAGCGACGATACACAAACCCCAAGCTATATTCAGCTGTTCATCGTTCTAGAAGCCACATTCTTGTTCCCTATCCCTCTAACCTAAGCTCAATAGCATATATCCATAGCTTAGATGAAGGAGTTCATCTTTGAACTAATCCTTATTGTAAGGACTCCTTCACAGTTGGAGAGTTTTTCAAACACTCAGTTTGATAACCGTGTAAACTGAGACTTGCTCAGTATAAATCTCAAGACCAGTGTTTGTCCAGCGTACAAACCAACTAAGACTACCTCAGTATAATAAATAGCTTCCTGATCTTTCGGGATAGTGGACGTAGGATTTTTGTGTCCTAACCACTTTAAAAATCTCTGTGTCGTGTGTTCTGTTCTTAACTGTTGCATTGATTTACAGTTCATACTGAAAAACCTTCTTTAAATCATTCAACTGAGTTTCAGCAAACTAAATAGACTGCACTAATCAACTGAAACTGTTTTGATAAAAATGTTTTCTAACTCAACTGAATTGGGCCTACACTATTCCGTACCACTGAACTCTATCTGCAAGATACTGAATTCTGACTCTCAGCCAGCTAGCAGGTCTCAGTAGAGTCAGGCACTCTGCCAACACGATTCAGAACAGCTTATCTGGTCTGCTGAACTTGTTCAGTACGACATCATCCTGAAAAAGGACTGTTCGTGTTTAAGTTGAGAAAATCGGGTTCAGGTGTATTCACCCCCCCCTCTACACTTGAACGTGCTCTCGGGACCAACAAGGTAGTACTGATATTTTATATAAAAATTATCACACAATATGAAAATTATCAGAATTATCACATTACCATCTCTATGTTTTGCCAGAAGCATAGACTATAAAAATTATCACTTTACCATTTGGAACGTGTTGCACATTCATAAAAGTAATTGAGATAAATTATGCACTGAACCAGAAGTTCAACGACTCAAAAAGATTTCTACTTTGACATGATAAGTTTAGACATCCGAGGGGAACTATGTATGATGTGCCACATAATTGAAAGCTCATATGGGTACAACATAAAGAAGCACATGGTTTTTTTTTACGAATGGATTCTCATGTGATGCTTGTGTGCAATACAAGTTAGTCATTAAACATTTATGCACGAAGGTCAATATCGAATCTCCGTATTTCTTGAAAAGAATTCAAATAGATATTTGTGGACCTATATGTCCATCGTGTAAACTAATTTGATATTTTATGGTATTGATTGATGTTTTTTCTAGATGGTTGCATATAAGTGTGCATTTTACTAGAGATATATCATCTACTAGACTACTTGTTCAAATGATAAAATTAAGAGCTCAATTACCACACACTCCAATCAGAATGATTTCTCTAGATAATGCTAGTGAGATTAAGTCTCAAGCATTTGTGATTATTATATAGCCACAGGGATTGAGTTTAATACTAGTCGCTCATGTTCAAATTCAAAATGATTTTTGTCTATATAAAAATGAGTTTCAGACAAAGATTGTTATTATGATGAAATGGTATTCCAACATTAGGTAGCACATATATCATATTTGGATTCCTAAAGTAATCAATGTGAAATCTACATCTAGAAATGCACAAGGAGGTGTATTGGAATGAAAAGAAAAACGTCACACTCGGATTCTTGAAGTAATCTATGTGAACAAGAAGTAGAAAGATTAATTCACTTGCGAATTATTACAAACCATCTTCTTGATGCTTTTGTATATATTACAAGAAAAGTGATATTGCTATACATTTGCTGCAAATCTATCAGCAAGAGTTAATATATGTGAAGGACAACCAACAATAACATCATATGACTCAAAAAGTTCGTTAAAAATATGGTCGACCAATTGGTTCCAATGATTATGTTCCTGAAAGAAAAGAACACAAGATATGAACCAAACAATGACGAAAATTATTAACCAATTTGTTGGGTTATGAGTCAGTGGTTGATTTTAATCAACACTTAGAGGGTACTTAGTATTATTTTATCAGTAGTTCTTGTAATAGGACTTGTCTATTTATCAGTAATGGGGGAAATCATAGTGATTTAATGCTATGGAATTGAAGATCCCAAAACCCGTCTTGTACCCTTAGTGTAGTGTCGTTAGGACTAGATGATGTAATAGGCTAGACTGATCATATTTTCATTATCTGTTTTGTCTAAGTTCTGTATGGGGTATTTGTTGGTCTGAACTTCAGTAGGAAGTTACATTCGAGAACCCCACGTCATCAGTTGTAAGAGCTTGTGTTCTCAGGTCATCAGCTGACTTTACAACAGAAGAAGAATTCTCATCTGCTGACCCACATCAGTAGAAGAACACAGAACCAAGCTCAGTGCCTTCAGAGTCATCAGTTGACTTCGCTCAGTAGAAGATCCTTTATCAGCAGACTCAGACGAAGAAGACAGAGATCGAGTCAAATCTACTGTATCAGACAGGAAACGACCCGAGTTTTAACATCATTCAGAAGTCAGCAGAAGATCATACGAGGATGTGTGAGAGTCAACTCAGATGAAGACTGATGTCTGACAAGTCTCACCTACCACAAACCTCGACCAATGAGAAGCGGTCTAAGCTTTACCTGCTCTGACCAACTAAAGCTGCTCTCATGCACAGTGACCAACTACTCTACGATAATATTTCGAACATATGGCCGTTTTCCTTGGACGCTTGTGACACGTGGCATCATCCCCACCAACGGACAAATGTCTGGGTCACAACTATAAATAGAGAAGCTTTTTCGAGCTCAACGCACGGGATATCAAAAGAGATTATACGCTCAAGCATTCAAAACACTATAGTGCTTTCACGAAGATCCAGCGAAGAACTTGCTTATTAGAATATTTCTGGTTCTTCTCTCTAGAGTTTCTTTCTTTAGATCCCTCTTCTCTATCTAAGCTCCATTGTTATATCCATAGCTTAGAACCTTCGAACGAGTTCACATTTCGTGACTGTTCTTATTGTAAGAACTCCTTCATAGTTGGAGAACATCCCCTCCCCTTCAAACTTCGGTTTGGATTGTAAAGTCGCTAAGGACTATAACTTAGAAGGGACTGTCCAGTGCACAGATACCTTGTTGAGGCTTGCTCAGATTAATCAACCAGACCTCCTGTTCAGTAGGACCGTAGACGTAGGATCTTACGTATCCGAACCACATTAAAAATCGCTTGTGTCTTTTACTGTTTAATGCACATTCTTCAACTATCATAAAACTCATACTTTGCATAAAACGTATTTGAAAGTGCACTAGCCAAAATTATTTGGTTTGTAAAAACACGTTTCCAAATCGAGATGAAGTCTATCGAGCCCTACACACTTATCTGCACTAACTCTCCGACTGAGAATTTAATACTGACAAAATTCAATAGAAGAAACTCAGTAGTTGAGTCACTCTGACCCGCGATCAGAAGGTTACTATTTGGCACCGTTCATCAGTTGCAACCTACAGCTCAGCTGTCCTTCGCGTTTGAGAAAAAGAACTTGTACTCAGGTGTATTCACCCCCCCTCTACACCTAACACTCGTCTCCGGACCAACAATTTGTATCAGAGCGACGGTGCTCTCCTGATCATCGGTTCTGAAACTACTGGTGTACTCGAACAGATCCTGAAAACGTTTTTCACTGCACAAGCATCTCTTCATACATCCTTATACTCTCACCCATAATGTCTGATATGTCAGGTATACGGATGGTGCTGATGTTCTCTGTGGAGAACTACACGGTATGGCGCGTGAGAATGGAGGCGCAGCTTACATCGATGCACGACAGCATGACTGATGTCCTAGAGACAGGACCCATCATTCCCATGATCGACAACGTTTAATATGCCGCTATGGGAGTTGTAGGAGCACAGACTGGTGCTAAAGTTGCTAAAGACAATTCTGAGAAAATACTGAGATAGCCCGACTCAGTCAGAAACTCGCAGAGGTTGAGAAAGATTATGAATCACTTCGGATAACTGATGAGGTCTGGCGAGGACTGATGACTGAACAGTACCTGGGAGCCAAAGAGAAGTTGGAAAGCATGCTTAGAGCTCAAAGGCCACTAGCCATGAAAGAAGGACTTGGCTACACTCATGAAGCTTCCACCTCTACTTCTAAAGGCTCAGAAATGCTGGCTGATAGGTTCGTTAGAGGAAAAGTTCATATATCTGAACCAGCAACTCAGGTGAAGAACAAACAATAGATGATCGCACCTCAGCCGAGCAACAAGAAGCAACTGACCAAAGGTTCAAGCCCCAGGACGCCACGATCAAATTCAGGGGGAACCAAGAAGGTCAGGTGGGCAGAGCAGTGCGACGAACCACCGTATGAGCATCCAACACAGTATGGTTCGTACTATTATGAGCCCAGGGTCAGGAGGAGCACAAATTCTCAGAAGAAGAAGGCTCTTGAACCCAAAACTGCCAGGAAGTCAGTATCTCTAGGTCCAATGGAAAAGAAGACCGACAAGGTTCAGAAGAAGAAGTCTCAGACTCCTAAGGTCTAGAGACAGATCTGGGTCGCGAAATCACCAACTAACGCTTAAGGACCCAAACTGAAATAAAGGGTACCAAAAAATGTTTCTGTTTTGCAGGTGCACAAGGACCCTTGGATTGTGGACATCGGTTGCTCGAGATACAAGACATATTGTTGGGTGATGATTTTATCCTCAACACTGTTATACTTAGTGGGAAATGATTATGTCTTCAGCACTGACCGTAAGCTCAGTAGCCTCGTGCTCTGTACCTATCTGAAGATTTGAAGATCGCAAAACCCTATCTAGATTGATGAACCATTCCCGTGTAATTGTTTTGTCGCTGAGGTTTCAGACTCAGTAGACACTCTGCTCTGGTTAAGGCAGTCAGTAACTTATCAGCCTCACCACCAGAAGTACAAGACTCAGTATTTACTGGACTCAGCAGGAGCAGTATATTGAAGGAGTCAGTAGAACTGAACTCAGCAGGAGTAGTTCACTGAACTCAGAGCTGACCATCAGTAGAGTACCCTCAGCTGTCTCTCTACTGAATGAAGATCGGACTTCAAGAACGGCGGGCAGCCTTCGAACTGTCAGACACTTTTTGAATACACAATCAGTATTGTCAAGTACGAGGAAAAGAGAAGTCAGCTTCAATATGCCTCGAAGTCTGTTCCGTCTCAACCACTCCATAATCCTCGACAAATGACAAGCATACACGTGTCTCTACCTACTAAAGCTGCAAGTCAACATATTTCCAGAAAAGGAGGGAAAGGACACTGTTACATCCTTCAAAAAGAGCCGTTAGCTACCAAAAGAGAGAGAAAGGAAGATCGTCTCCAACGGATCTTTTCCAATCTTTGCTCTATAAATAGAGGGACATTTCAAGCCTTGAAAAAGAGGGCAAAAGAGAGAGAGACGAATGCGCATAAGCTTAACGACGAAAACAAACACAAGCATTCAAACGAGCTAGAACCAGAAAACCCTAAGTCTTCCGCAAGAATTTGAAGATCTATCTCCGGCGAAAGACTACCTTCTTAGCTCATAGGGAACCAAGCTAAACTGTTAGAAGAGCCTCTAGTATCAAAATCGACGATACACGAACCTAAAGCTTATTTCAGCTGTTCGTCGATCTAGAAGCCACTCTCTCATTCCCTATCCCTCTAACCCTAAGCTCAACAGAATATACTTATAGCTTAGACGAAGGAGTTCATATTTGAACCCAATCCTTATTGTAAAAGGACTCCTTCATAGTTGGAGAAGTTTGTCAAACACTTTAGTTTGATGCCTTTGTAAACTGGGACTTGCTCAGTATAATCCCCAAGCCACGGCTTTGTCCTGTGCACAAGCTGACTGAGACTAACTCAGTATAATAAATAGCCTCCTGAACTTTTCGGGACAGTGGACATAGGATCGATTGATATCCGAACCACTTTAAAAATATGTGTCTTGTTATTGCTTTCTAATTACTGTTGCATTGATTTTACTGTTCATACTGAAAACCTACTTTAAAATCATACAACTGTCTCAGCATACTTAACTGTCTATTTGCTGAACTGAGACTTGCTAAAATGGTTTTTTCCACTCAACTGATTTGGGCCTACACTTTTCCGCACCGCTGAACTCTACCTGTTTGATACTGAATTCGACTCCGTCCGCTAGCCGATCTCCGTAGAGTCCAGACTCTTTGCCACACACGATTCAGAACAGCTATTTGGTCTGCTGAATTATTTCAGTACGACACTTTCCTGAACAGGACTGTTCGGTTTCGAAAGTTGAGAAAATCGGAGTCGTTGATTCACCCCCCCTCTACACCCGACCGTACACTCGGGACCAACAATTGGTATCCGGAGCGCCCAGTGTTCAACTAACCACCCGAGTTCTATAAGGCCGTCGTCGTTCAAACCGGTCTACTTGAACGGATCCGGAAAATCGTTTTCACTGCATATCACTCTACATTCATATCATTATTCTTCATGGCTGATATGTCAGGTATAAGGATGGTACCTATATTCTCAGTAGAGAACTATGGGGTATGGCGGGTCAGGATGGAAGCACATCTGACCTCCCTCCACGATAGTATGACTGAAGTACTTGAGCAAGGGCCTATCGTTCCTATGATCGACAACGTCGTGACTCAAGATGCAGCTGCTGGAGGAGGAATGGTGACCGGGAAGAAGATTCCCAAAGACAGAAGTCTCTTCACTCTTGAGGAGAAGAAACTTCATAACTTAGACCGTGTCGCCAGAAACGCTATACTAACCACCTTAAGTGATTCGTATCTTGGCAGGGTTCAGGAATGCAAAACTGCAAAGGAACTCTGGGACGCTCTAGCGCTACTGAGTCGGGGGACTCAGAAGATAAAAGCTAACAAACTAGCGCTGGAACTTCAAAAGTTGGAAAATTTGTCTCTCACGCCTGGTGACAAAATAGAAGATCTAAATGTCAGATTCACGAATCTGATGAACTCCATCAACGGGCTGGGAAAGACATTCAGCAACCGAGAGATGAATCTCAAGATACTGAGGGCACTGCCGGACGGACACTGGACACCTTTTGCCACTTTATTGCGCTTTTCTGATTTAGATGTTGTCTCTCCTGACCATATCTTTTCAGAACTTCAGGCAGAAGAGTTTGAGTTCGACTGACCTCAACGAAAGCAAAGAGCTGAAGCTAACATAAAATTTGACCATGCCTTCAAAGGATCAGTCAGCGCAGCATCTCCCGCGATGAGCAAGACAACGAGTAAGACGGAACCTTCACTCAACGACTTACAAGAAGGACGTCTCGCTCAGAAGTACGCGCTGCTCGTCGTGAAGTATCAGAAGGAGAAGGAGAGGCGTAGAAAACTGACTAAAGCATACCGAGACACAAAAGGTAAGTCAGATTATACGCCAAAACGCTCTCCTGACTCACAATCCTCTGAATGCAGAAAGAAGGATGACTCAACACCATCAAAGGATAACGAAAACAAAGAAGAAAGAGTCATCGCTTGCTACAACTGCAAAAAGCCAGGACATTATCAATATGATCGTCCCGAGCTCGTAGGTCTTGAACGCGCAGCACGCAAGGCAAGGAGAGAGAAATTCGCCAAAAAGAGACAATCTTATATTGCAGGCGAAATCTCAGACGACTCAGAAGAAGTCGACTCCTTCATGGATTCATCGGATGATGAAGCGGCTTTTATGGCCTTAGAGCTTGAAGTCGAAGAAGCTGCGAAAAGTGCCTAATGGCGGGGAGAAGAGGATGAGGTAAATTCTCATGAACCACTTAACTCCTCTTCACACTGCACACACAACACTATTTCAGGTGCAGATGAGAATTTGGATGTTGCTACCACTTATGAAGAACTGTTAGACGAACAAATTCGGATGAGTGCTCGGCTCGGTAAGACTCTTCAGGAATTGGATACCCTGAAAGTGGAGAATCAGAGATTTTCTCAGGAGAGTCAAGCCGCTACTGAAGCCGAAGGACTTGTGTTGAGACTCAGGGAGGATCGATTGATATCCGAACCACTTTAAAAATCTGTGTCTTGTTATTGCTTTCTGATTACTGTTGCATTGATTTTACTGTTCATACTGAAAACCTACTTTAAAATCATACAACTGTCTCAGCATACTGAACTATCTATTTGCTGAACTGAGACTTGCTAAAATGGTTTTTCCCACTCAACTGATTTGGGCCTACACTTTTCCGCACCGCTGAACTCTACCTGTTTGATACTGAATTCTGACTCAGTCAGCTAGCAGATCTCAGTAGAGTCAGACTCTTTGCCACACACGATTCAGAACAACTATTTGGTCTGCTGAATTATTTCAGTACGGCACTTTCCTGAACAGGACTGTTCATGTTTAAAGTTTAGAAAATCGGAGTCAGGTGTATTCACCCCCCCTCTACACCTGACCGTACACTCGGGACCAACAGATATCAAGATTCAAAGAATTCGCTCAGATCGAGGAATAGAATTTCTAAACTCAGTAGTTAAAGAGTACTGCGATAAAGAGGGAATTCAACACTAAAAGAAGCAGCAAGAACGCTCCTACCAGACTTCAACAGCTCTCACCCCTCAGCAGAATGGACTTGCTGAACGAAAGAACAGAACACTAAAAGAAGCAGCAAGAACGCTCCTACCAGACTCTGGACTACACTCAAAAGTTCTGGGCTGATGCTACTGACATTCCCTGTTACACTCAGAATCGCTCACTACTTACACAGTATCACATGAAGACGCCATACGAACTATGGAAAAGTAGAATTCCTTCTATTTCTCATTTCCATATTTTTGGCTGTCCTTGCTTTATCCACAATAATGGGAAGGATCAGTTGAAGGTCTTTGATGGAAAATCTGATCAAGGAGTATTCTTAGGATACTCTCGAGTCAGTAAAGCATTCAGGGTCTTTAACTATCGGACCCTTTGCGTGGAGGAAAGCCCTCATGTTGTCTTTGATGAGTTTGTTACTGAGAATAGGAAACCAAAGAAGATAAATCCTGAAGATGTCAGCAGCAAGCTACATGATCTCACACTAAACGACAAAGCTGAGAAGATCTAGTATTGTTGGGATGATGAGTCAGACGATGAAGAAATTCCGACCCATCCCATAGGCACTGTAGATGACCTAGTTAAGTCTACTGAACATAATCAACATCAGGTAACATTGGTCGATGAGGAAGCCCCAGTGGTAACTGAGACCTCTAATGAGAATATAAAATCAGGGGGAACGACTAATGTTCCTGAGCTAAATGCCCCTGAACCTGGAAACTGAGTAGATCCTAACCTTCTTACTCAATTGCTTCAGTTACAGAACAGTTCTACTGAAGTGCCTAATACTCCTGTTGACTGTACACAAGTAATCTCAGAAGAAGAAGCCAAACTCAGACGTTCGTGGCTAGACGCTCACTTTTCTGATCTAACCATAGGAAATCCATCAGCAGCAGTAAGGACAAGATCCAGACTAAGCCAAGGAGAAAGTTCTCTCTACTCTTGTTTCTTGTCTACTGAAGAACCTCAGACAATAGAGGATGCTCTCAACGATGCTGACTGGATCATAGCCATGCAAGAAGAGCTGAACCAATTTGTCCGTAACGAAGTGTGGGAGCTTGTTGATAGACCTAGACATCAGCACGTGATCGGTACTAAGTGGGTCTTCAAAAACAAGCGAGACAAAATCAACGTCATCGTCAGAAACAAGGCTCGACTTGTTGCCAAGGGATACTGTCAAGCAGAAGGAATAGACTTTAATGAAACAATTGCCCCAGTCGCCAGATTGGAAGCTATTCGTCTGTTCCTAGCCTATGCAACGCATCAAAGATTTAAAGTATATCAAATTGATGTAAAGTCAGCGTTTCTGAATGGCGTACAGAAGGAAGAAGTCTACGTGGAACAACCACCCGGCTTTCAGCAGGGACATCAGGTACAGACTTCGGAAAGCTCTGTATGGGTTAAAACTAGCACCCAGGGCTTGGTACGATACCCTATCAGACTTTCTGCTTCAGAAAGGTTTTCAGAAGGGGACAGTAGATCGCACTCTGTTCAACATCAATTCAGGCGATGACATACTACTGGTGCAGATCTACATGGACGACATCATTTTCGGTTGCAGGAACGTGATTATATGTCAACAATTCGAGAAAAGGATGAAGGAGAAGTTCGAGATGTCCATGATGGGGGAGATGAACTATTTCCTTGGATTTCAAGTGAAGCAATCAACTGAAGGAATATTCATCAACCAAGCTAAATACACTCGAGACCTCCTGAAAAGATTCGGCTGCGACTCAAGCAAGCCAGTCAAGATCCCCATGAACACAAACTTTAAAATCGATCTAGACAAAGAGGGAGCTTCTGTTAACTCTACTGATTATAGAGCTATTATTGGTTCATTACTATATTTATCAGCAAGCTGACCTGACATAACTTATGTTGTAGGTGTATGCGCAAGATTTCAGGCGAATCCTAAGCGAAGTCATCTGGACTCAGCAAAGAAGATTCTGCGATACCTGAAAGGAACACCTGACGCAGGGTTATGGTATCCTGCTGCTGATAATCTGATTCTAACAGGATATTCTGATGCTGATTATGCAGGATGCAGGATAGATCGAAAGTCAACTTCCGGAACGTGTCAGTTCCTAGGCAGCAAGCTGATATCATGGTTTTCAAAGAAACAACATTCAGTGGCAACGTCCACTACTGAAGATGAGTATATGGCTGCTGGAAGTTGCTGTGCCCTGATCCTTTGGGTTCGACAACAACTGCGAGATTATAGAATTACTCAAAATGAAGTGCCCATCTACTGCGCCTCCACCACTGCGATTGCTATAACTCAGAACCCAGTTCTTCATATGAGATGCAAGCACGTGGACATTCGACACCACTTCATCAGAGACCATGTCGAAAAGAAGGATATCAGGATGGAGAAGATCCATACTGACAATCAAAGGGCAGACATACTGACCAAACCACTAGCTGAGAACAGATTCAGAGAATTATCAGTTGAGCTAGGTCTACTGGATCCTATTGACTCGAGTCAGTAAGAGAAGTCAGTACGACAGGTCAGAAGTCAGACTCAGTACTTTGATTCAGTCGGGTGAATCATACAATACACAATAAGGGGGAACATTGTCATCAGTACCATAAAGATCCTCTTGAGTCATTATGGTAACCAACTGATCGTAAAAGTTCAGCTGAAGAGGTTTGCGTAGTTAGATTATTTAATATTCTCAAAAGCATGCTCGCATTTATTAAGTCAGTCGTTTGCATTCAGTAGCTTGACGTGCATTTATTTCCCGCCATAAATTTTTAAGGTTTAAGTCAGTAGAAAACCGTTCTCATTTAAAATGCTTAGCCTTTAATGTTGCCTGCAACATATTTAATGCATGTCTTCTCACCTTACTCAATCTGCACTTATCTTACGTGGGTCTAGATTAGAGGCGGCTAATGTAATCATTCCCATTATAACATCAGATCACAACCGTCACCAAAAAACGAGATTTTATAACAGCCGTTCGATTGAAAAACCCTTGATACTCAAATCTTATAAAATCTTACCTTTTTACTCTAATCCTATCTTTTACGCCATTTACACACTTAGAGCTTTTATCGAGCATTCAGTTTTTATTGCCTCGTTCTCTCTCAAACTGCTTATATTTTTCCATCAAGCTTTGTGTTTACGGTAATTTTTCTTAACTATCTGCAACTCTCGAATCTAACTTACTCTATTTTCAAGTGCTAACGAGATTTTTGCAGATATCCATGGCGATTGTTCAGACCCCGCACAACATCGAGGAGATTATCCAGTCGAGGGTTCTCTTCGAACCGACGATGGTCCTCCATCAGGCAGACCCCCTTCCTTGAGCCCATTTTCTCGGCTCTAGAGGAGTCTGGCCTGAAGCTTCTCGTGATGAAGCATCCCCGAGCCTATCTTCCCCGCCAAGTGGCTGAACTCTATAATAACTGGCGATCCATGGAAGATACGGACGGAGAAGTATCGGAGATTTGATACATGAGGGAAGTGGCCCCTCATAAGTGGGAATCCAGCCACGCCGACATCAGCGTAAGGAATACCCTGAAATCATGCTTCAATCTTCTAGATTACGGGATCTCTCCCGTGGGCTACAAGGAGAAGGAACTCAATGCTTATGTCCACCGCTTCTGTGGAAGGGACGACATCTCCTTCAAGTCCGCGCTGCCGAAGAACCAACTCCTGTCGGAGTACAGAGGGCTCGCTTACGTAGTCATACACATCCTAACGAGCGCCGCAGGTTCCTTCGACCAGCTGTCCAGGCCTCGACTCTAACTGATGATGGCGATAGTTGACGGAGTCCAGGGGAAGTGGACTCAGTTCTTTGTGGCCGAGCTAAAGGCTCAGGCACAAAAGTTTACAACCACAGAGTCTGGAGAGAGAAGACTTATTAGTATGGGTAAGCTACTATACGGGACCAAGGTGTCCGTACTGATTGAATACTCAGTGAGAATCACGCATCTTTTGCTGATTCTAAGTACTTCGACAGAAAGCTCATCAAGTTCAAGACACGAGCAGCGGCTGAGAAGTCAGTCGGACTTGGAGCATCTGAGCTTAAAAGATCATCTACTGATCTGCCTCCACGGGCCGATCAGCCAAAGCGGAAGAAGCTCTCCAAGGCTGGAGCTTCTAAGGCCCCCGCGAAGCCTGCTTCCCCTCCACCACATCAGGAGGAGGAGATTCTGGACGCTGATACCGGCATTGAAGGTGCCACATTAAAAGATAAGGTACAGCGGGTCAGCTCAGATGAGACTCAACCGGAGGAAGTTGAGGAACCGGCTGGTGCTAAGGTCTCATCCGAACAATCATCGACGGTGCAGATGACTCGTCTCCATGCCACAGGAGAAGTCACCGCACAGATTCCTGAGATCTCTTCTCATCAGGATCTTGTCGACATAGCGATAAGGGCAAGGACTCAGATGTTGCTGAGGTTCCTGAACTGGGACATACTTGCAGAGCTAATCCAGCAACACTCTGCACTGTCCCTCCTAGCAGAGGAACAGAGTCTGCAGTCAGCAATAGGGTTGGGGGAACCCGCTGACATAGCGTCATTTGAGGACCTGCGCTCAGCAATGCTCTATCTTCTAGAGCTGAGGTCCTGACAGCAGACTGCCAAGAGCCCATCGCCGCCTTCTCATTATGATGATGACAATGATGAGGACCAGGAACCACCCAAGGACGTAGAACAGGGAGAGTCTGCTGAGGGAAAGTCTCCCAGCGAGAAGGGCGAGTCACCACCTCCACCTCCTGAATCAGGTGCCGCCCCAGTTGCTTCGACCAGCTCGCAGCCTCAGAGCAGAGGCTCGGAACCTCATCCTACCAGATCAAGCAAATAGGTTTCGTGTCCTCAAAGTCTGTCAACCGCGCTATCAGGAAGCAAGGAGACAAAAATCGTCTCCTAGCTAAGGACGTCCACCTGAAGTGGGCGCAGTACACTAAAGGGCAGACGGAGACAGTTGGCTGACTGGCGAGCGCAGTCAAGAAGGTCTCTAAAATGCCAAGTCCTAATATTCAGGAGATCGTCGAGACTGCGCTGGCAGCTCAGAAGCAGACTTGGCTGCTCAGTGTCAACAGCTGCTCGAAGCCCAGCAAAGAAGTTTGCTGAGTAGCTGGCTGAGAGCTTAGCCACAGTCCCACAAACCATGGATGAGCGCAACAGGATGGCCACCTCCAGTGTGCAGAAGGCTCTAGAAAATCAGGCGGCCGCCCTGAAGCTCATCCAGGCAGAGATGACTACCTCCCACGACGCATCGCTTCAAAAGCAGAGGCAAGAAGCAGCATCCCACATTTGCCAAATCAGCAAGGATCAAGAGGCTGGCTGGGAACATTACTGCGATGCCATCGGAGACTTCAACACCACCACCACTTCCATCAAGACTGCTATCTTCGAGCTTCAGAAGGAAGTAGCAGCAATCAAGAACCTTCTGACCTCGGCTGCTGATGATGCCAAAAAGGGGGAAGAAAGGGATGGAAGAGCTCAGGTGGGTGGGCAGTCAGAGGTGAGGGAAATCCTCAAAGGGGAAGGTTCAGCAGCTCAGGCTAGAACCAGCTCAGTTCCCCCTCCCGAAGTCCAAATCCCTCAAGTCCAAACAACTCAGCTGCCCGAGCCAGTCGGAGGATCAGGTGAAGGATCCTCGGCTCAGGCGCAGCACATCGAGGAGGTCGCAAGATTTTTCGACCAGGAAGACGAGCCCCTGCCGCCTTAAATGCCCGGGAAGGAGAAATCTATAGAGTCTACTCCACCTCCTTCCCCGACGCCTAAGTTCAAAACACGAACGGAGTAGGAGGAGTTCGATAAGAGGGTAGCTCAGCAACTCCAGGACAAGCTGGACTATGAGCTAAGGCTGGAGGAAGAGGCTCAGAAGCCTAAGAAGAAGACGAGACAAACAATCTCCAAGATGTCCAAGAGTCATGCCAAGAAGATCTTGGATGAGCAGAAGAAGAAGGCTCAGCAATCTGCTGATGAGACTGCTGACCGGACACTGACAATCTACCGCTTGCTCAGAGGATGAAGAAGATCTCTACTCTAACACCTGAGCAGGAGGTAGAGGATAAGGCTACCTGGGAGGCCATGCAGCAGGGGCTGAATCTCCGGAGAGGAGATAGGAGAGCTGCGGCCCTTAGGGAGAAGAAGAGGTTAGACGACCTGGCGAAAATCATCGAGCTTCCTGACAAAATCGCCAGGGAACCAATCCTCGACAAGAGCAAATAGGTGTCAAGGATATTCAAGTTCTTCCGGCGAGGTGTACAGAAAGCATATCTTAAGAAGACTCTGCACCGCCGTGTTGACAAGTGGATCCCCTGGAACCTGAATGAGGAGTGGGAGGAGCTGAAGATTGATTTCATCAAGGCTTACTACGTGTGGCAGTGCTATCCTGGTGAAGTGTCGGCAGTTGATCTCTTTGACGAGTTCATCTATCAGTACGACACCAACTTCAGAGCACAGATCAAGTTACTTCCTTTCAAGGAGAAGCTGCCACTCACTGCTCCTGCCTACAGACAGCTGACTCCTCCCATGACTTCTCGAGGAGTTACTTGTACTAAGGAGATTGAGGATGAGGTCGAAGCTGCTGCGCATCACAACGACTTAGATCCTTTGCAGCCTGACGATCTCGACGACATCCAGACCCTCAGAGCCAGAATCTACAGATCCTATGGGTAGGATCTTCCTGCTGCTAAGTCTGCCGAGTTCAAAGACAAGATCAAGAAGTTCAGGCGATAGCAGTAGATGATATTCTCCTTGTATAGAAGCTAGGACTGATTGTATTTTCTCTTCATATATATTATATCAGTTCCTCGCTTGGCCAGACAACTACTCATTGTCTTATGGCTGTGTTTATTTATCTTTATCACAACTGATCACTGAAGTGATTTGACACACACACACGTAACCTATTTCTCTGATATGCCTATCTTTTATCTGCTGATTACCCTGTTTTAATTGCTCAGCTTTTACTGAATTCTCTTTGGGTCAGTAGTTTAGAACTTAGTGTTGTTAGTGGTTTTGGCATCATCAATTAAGGGGAGATTGTTGGGTTATGAGTCAATGGTTGATTTTAATCAACACTTAGAGGGTACATAGTATTATTTTATCAGTAGTTCTTGTAATGGGACTTGTCTATTTATCGATAATGGGGGAACTCATAGTGATTTAATGCTATGGAATTGAAGATCACAAAACCCATCTTGTACCCTTAGTGTAGTGTCGTTAGGACTAGATGATGTAATAGGCTAGACTGATCATATTTTCATTATATGTTTTGTCTAAGTCCTGTATGGGGTATTTGTTGGTTTGAACTTCAGTAGGAAGTTACATTCCAGAACCCTACGTCATCAGTTGTAAGAGCTTGTGTTCTCAGGTCATCAGCTGACTTTACAACAGTAGAAGAATTCTCATCAGCTGACCCACATCAGTAGAAGAACACAGAACCAAGCTCAGTGCCTTCAGAGTCATCAGCTGACTTCGCTCAGTAGAAGATCCTTTATCAGCAGACTCAGACGAAATAGATAGAGATCGAGTCAGATCTACTGTATCCGACAAGAAATGACCCGAGTTTCAACATCATTCGAAAGTCAGCAGAAGATCATACGAGGATGAGTGAGAGTCAACTCAGATGAAGACTGATGTCTGACAAGTCTCACCTACCACAAACCTCGACCAATGAGAAGCGGTATAAGCTTTACCTGCTCTGACCAACTAAAGCTGCTCTCATGCACAGTGACCAACTATTCTGCGATAATATTTCGAACATATGGCCGTTTTCCTTGGACGCTTGTGACACATGGCATCGTCCCATCCAACGGACAAATGTCTGGGTCACAACTATAAATAGAGAAGCTTTTCCGAGCTCAATGCACGGGATATCAAAAGGGATTATACGCTCAAGCATTCAAAACACTCTAGCGCTTTCACGAAGATCCAGCGAAGAACTTGCTTATTAGAATATTTCTAGTTCTTCTCTCTAGAGTTTCTTTCTTTAGATCCCTCTTCTCTATCTAAGCTCCATTGTTATATCCATAGCTTAGAACCTTCGAAGGAGTTCATATTTCGTGTCTGTTCTTATTGTAAGAACTCCTTCATAGTTGGAGAACATCCCCTCCCCTTTAAACTTCGGTTTGGATTGTAAAGTCGCTAAGGACTATAACTTAGAAGGGTCTGTCCAGTGCACCGATACCTTGCTGAGGCTTGCTCAGATTAATCAACAAGACCTCCTGTTCAGCAGGACCGTGGACGTATGATCTTGTGTATCCAAACGACGTTAAAAATTGCTTGTGTCTTTTACTGTTTTATTGCATTGTCTTCAACTATCATAAAACTCATACTTTGCATAAAACGTATTTGAAAGTGCACTAGCGAAAATTATTTGGTTTGCAAAAACACGTTTTCAAATCGAGACGAAGTCTATTGGGCCCTACACACTTATCCGCACTAACTCTCCGATTGAGAATTTAATACTGACAAAAGTCAGTAGAAGAAACTCAGTAGTTGAGTCACTCTGACCCGCGATCAGAAGGTTACTATTTGACACTGTTCATCAGTTGCAACCTACAGCTCAGCTGTCCTTCGCGTTTGAGAAAAAGAACTTGTACTCAGGTGTATTCAACCCCCCCCCTCCCCCCTCTACACCTGACACTCGTCTCCGGACCAACACAATCTAATGAAAGTTCTCGAAGAACTCCTAACATCTATAAATAATGAGATCTCCATTAGTTATTTATCTTCTAATCAAATATTGGAGAAAGAAAATATTGTCGTGAATGCAAGATGATATATTCGCCCTTTATATGAATCTTTAATTGTTAAAAGAAGATCCCCAATGACAATCAGTTATGGATCTTCAAGATATAAATAATTGGCCAAAAAGGAAAGAAGCCATACAAAGTGAATTAAATTCTAGTCCCTAGAAAGTCGTAACACATTTGGACCTATAGTTCAAATCTGAAAAATATTATTCTCGAATGATACAAATGTGTCTTTGTTAGAAAAAAAAGAATGAAAAATATAAAATTACGAGATATAGGGCAATACTTGAACACAAAGCTTCTCTCAAATAAGGGAAGTTAAGTTATCGTTTAACTCTTAAGTTACCAGAAGTTAAATACTCCCTCCATCTCAATTATCTTGCCCACTTTGGGTTGGGCGCGATTTTTTACTAGGGATATTAGTTGTGTGTAAAGTGATGTAAAATTGTGGGTCGCACAAAATAATTATTTGTAATAATTTGCTAAAAAGCTAAAGTAAACAATATACTTGAGATATCTCAATATGGAAAATTGGACAAAATAACTGGGAAGGAGGAAGTATATAGTTATAATTTAATTCATTGTTGAAAATAATTTGCTAAAATATTTTATTGAAGAAATTAGGTGCCTCTTTTTTACCTGTGGAGGAGCTTATGAATAACTTATTTGGCTCATGCTACAAAATAAGCTTTTATGCATGCGTTTGAGCAAGTTTATAACCGCTACTTTTACTTATTTTCATAAGTTGCTAGTAATAGCTTATCGGAGTTTATGCAAAGATCCCATCAAATCTTGTCTCCCCCAATTTTTTACACATTTCTTTATTTATGTTTTTGTATAAGGTAATCTCAAGGTGTACATCCAAATACAAATAACTTATTTGATTGAAGCACTTTTGTTATAGATTGCTTATTTCAATTTTTTCGTATAAAAGGGGCTTAAGCTGATAGTAATAACTATTGCCACTACTTTTGGTGCGGAAATGGTAAATTTACACATAGCGGTCTCGGTAAGATTTGAATCCATAACTTCTGACCATAGAACTATATGCTATCCCATGGAAATACTACGCACTCTATATATTTTGGTACAATGTAATCTGTTTTACATGTCTAGACATATTAACATTATTCATAGTCAAATTGTCTATGCACATAAAAGGACATTCTAAAAATAGGTTCGGTCAATTGCATTTGAATAGGAGAATACGCACCGCTTGAATAGGTAATTCAGACGTAAAATGAGGCCATTCTAGTAAAAAAGCTAAATAGTTGGATCCTCTTTTTTATTTTCAAAACGTGAAATTTGTCATCCTAACTTTCTCCTCTCTCACTACTACACTTTTATGCTAGAACTTAACCATTTGCATCAAATAAACAACTTCACATGTAGAACAAAAAAAAACTAACGTTATCCAGTTTTCTTCTGAAAAACACAAGCTTAGCCAACAATAAAGAAAATGTAACTTCATCTTTGAACGTCGAGTCCAAGCCCTTTTCTGGGATTCCCATTCATCCAGCCACCTGCATTAATTCAAGAGAAAAAAAAAACCAAGAAGAAACAATATTAACTAATTAATGGATTCTTGATCAAATATTTTTAATATAATGATTTCCAATCGAATTTTATCAAACAAAAAGAGGATATATATATATACCTTGAAGTGGGTTGCATTTAGGAGGATCTTCAAAGAGGGAAAGAGCCATCTGTTTATGAGCAACTCCAATATCGAACAAGATCAATCCAGAAGAAGGATCATAAACAATTATATCCTTGACGGGTAGCCACAGAAATAGCTCCTCTTGAGACAAGCCACTGATGTCAGCGAGTTTGCCGTAGCTGAGATTAGCATGGACAACCTTGTCGTAGAAAACCATAGTTTCGAATTTGGTTAGGCATGGCCTTTCCAAGTACACTTGCAGCAGTCCATGCTCGTCGAGCTCGTACGATTTTACCACTTGCTTGGGGAATAGACCGGGGGGTAAACCATTGGTTTTAAGCAATTCATGAATGGAGGATGAAGTTGTGGCCAGAGGGAGAAGAAGAAGGAGGAGGAAGTCTAGGAGAAAAGTGTGTATTATTGCCATAAGTGATTTGGTGGGATGTTATTTTAAGAGAGACAATTAATAGGTGTCTTTTTTTTTTTAAGGGTTTTTGGTATGGTCATTTCATGTTTATTGCAATTTGCAAGTAATTCGTTTAGGCCACGCTTATGGACTACATCAAATTTTCGATTGTAATTTCAAAATATTATTTCCATTAAAATAATTCACAAAATATTACTCTTCAAAGAATTATTCTCAATCTACATTCCCTTTTGAATACTTTTTCTTAAGATTGGACCAATATTGTTAAAAAACAAATTCGATAATAATATTTTAGAAATTAAAAAATTAGAAACAATTCTAATTATTATAATTAGTAATTAGAATAGTTTTTCGGCTATAAATGCATTGATTATAATTCCCATTTGTACCAAACAATATAACTATTACAATAATATTTATATTGATAAACTAAAAATGTGTAATTATTATCATAATTTTATTTTAGTAGTATTTGGTATCTACATATGTACATAATACAAATTAGATATGTTGTTATAATCAATATTTTATAAATTTTTCCAATTAGTGTTTAAGAAATTAAATTACATTAAGAATTAATTTATACCACAAAAAAATCTCTTTTATTTGGAATTATCCTCAAAAATATAAAATATTTTTTTAACGTGATAACCAAGAGTTGATTTTTATGTTATTACGCCTTCAAAATTAATATCTGTTGGTCCCGAGAGTACGTTCAGGTGTAGAGGGGGGGAGGGGGGAAATGAATACACCTGAAAACCGATTTCTCAACTTAAAGCGCGAACAGTCCTTTTCAGGAGAGTGCCGTACTGAATGAATTCAGCAGACTAGATAAGTTGTTCTGAATCACGTGGCAGAGTGACTGACTCTACTGAGGCCTGCTAGCTGACTGGAGTCAGAATTCAATACCAATCAGATAGAGTTCAGTAGTTCGGAAATGTGTAGGCCCAAATTCAGTTGAGTTAGGAAAACATTTTCATCAAAACAGTTTCAGTAGATTAGTGCAGTCGATTAAGTTTTCAGAAACTCAGTTGAATGATTCGAAAGATATATTTTCAGTATGCACAGTAAATCAATGCAACAGTAAAATAAAGAACACAGAACACAGCGATTTTAAAGTGGTTCGGATCCAACAATCCTACGTCCACTGTCCCGAAAGATCAGGAGACTATGTATTATACTGAGATAGTCTCAGTCGGTTTGTACACTGGACAAACACTGATCTTGAGATTTATACTGAGCAAGTCTCAGTTTACAAAGTATCAAACTAAGTGTTTGTAAAACTCTCCAACAGTGAAGGAGTCCTTTACAATAAGGATCAGTTCAGAAGTGAACTCCTTCGTCTAACCTATAGATTTAAACAGTTGAGCTTAGGTTAGAGGGATAGGGAACAAGAAATTGGCTTCTAGAGCGACGAACACCTGAATATAAGCTTTGGGTTCGTGTATCGTCGCTTGGATACTAGAGGCTGTATAATTCTAATTTAGCTTGGTTCCCTATGAGCAGAAATGTAGTCTTTCGCCGGAGATTGTCTCTTCGAATTACTTGCGGAAGACTTAAGCTTTTTCGAGTTGCTCTTTTGAATGCTCTGAGTTCGTGTGTCTGCTTGTTCTCTCGTTGGTCTCGTGAGCTTCAATTTGATTGCATCCCTCTATTTATAGAGTAGAGATTAGGATAGATCCGTTGGAGACGACGATCCTTTGTCTCTCTCTTTTGGGTAGCTAACGGCTCTTTCGAAGTATGGTAGCAGTGTCCTTTCCCTCCATTTCTGGAAAGTTATTGACTTGCAGCTTTAATAGATATAGGACAGGTAGCTGCTTGTCATTGGTCGAGGTTCAGAAAAGTGGTTGAGACAGAACAAACTTCAAGGAGATCTGAAGCTGACTTCTCTCTTCCTCATATTGACTCTGCTGATTTGACTTTAGAGGATCTGACAGTCAGAAGACTATCTGGCCGTTGTTGAGTCTGATCTCTGATTTCATTGAACTACTCCTGCTGAGTTCAGTTCTACGACTCCTTTCGAAATATCTTTGCTCTGCTGAGTCCAGTATCACTGAGTCTTCTACTTCTGGTGCTGAGGTAGGTCTCGTGAGTTCGTGTGTCTGCTTGTTCTCTCGTTGGTCTCGTGAGCTTCAATTTGATTGCATCCCTCTATTTATAGAGCAGAGATTAGGATAGATCCGTTGGAGACGACGATCCTTTGTCTCTCTCTTTTGGGTAGCTAACGGCTCTTTCGAAGTATTGTAGCAGTGTCATTTCCCTCCATTTCTGGAAAGTTGTTGACTTGCAGCTTTAACAGATATAGGACAGGTGGCTGCTTGTCATTGGTCGAGGTTCAGAAAAGTGGTTGAGACAGAACATACTTCAAGGAGATCTGAAGCTGACTTCTCTCTTCCTCGTATTGACTCTGCTGATTTGACTTCAGAGGATCTGACAGTCAGAAGACTGTCTGGCCGTTGCTGAGTCTGATCTGTGATTCAGTAGCGTGCTCCTGCTGAGTCGGCTCTACTGAAGATCACCTCTGAGTTCAGTGAACTACTCCTGCTGAGTTCAGTTCTACTGACTCCTTTCAGTATACTGCTCCTGCTGAGTCCAGTATCACTGAGTCTTCGACTTCTGGTGCTGAGGCAGGTAATCAACTGAGCGCCTGAACCAGATGCAGAGTGTCTGCTGAGTCTGAATCCTCAGAGACAGAACCAACCAAGTTACAACAGAATGGTTCATCAATCAAGATAGGGTTTTGGGATCTTCAAATCTTCAGTAAGTGTTCAGAGCACATGGCTACTGAGTTAGTTCTCAACTGAGAAGACTGAGTCATCTCCCAACATTTTGTGCTTTTGCTGGGGACTGAATCATCACCCAACATTTTCCCCCTATTTGATGATGCCAAAGCCTAACAACCTAACACGATAACTTATCAGAAACAGAGCTCCTTACAAATATTACAAGTAGGATCAGTGGAGTTGTTCTTCAAGTCCTAGACTACTGAGGGGAATCAGGGCAGAAATGACAGAACCTATATAGAATCTAATCAGCATTTTCCCCCCTTTCTAACAACATATTCCCAAAATACTAAGCAGTCTATCAGAATCTAACCAAGCAAAAACTGATAATATATAACAACAGTGAGTGTGTGAGTCAGTAATCACTTCAGTGATTCTGAGTGTTAAGCATAAACAAACAAGGCTTTTTAGACAATAAGGAATTGTCAGAGCCAAAAATAGAGATGTTATATATATTTAAGAAATTCAGTACAGTTACGTCATCTGCTACACTAAGAAGAGTAAAAGAAAGATACAAGGAAATACAGAAGCAAGATAGTCATCTGAACTGTTTAATCCTGTCTTTGAAGTCCTTTGATTGGGTTTCAGGAAGAGGCAGTCCATACATCCGGTAAGTGACCTTCCTCAGCTTCAGTATCTCAGGGAAGTCAGCTGGGTCTTCTTCATCTAAGAATTTTGCTTCAGCAGCGTCCTTCACTTCTTTCTCTATTACTCCAAAATGAACAGAGCCGTCTAATCTCAGTGGGGGCGGCAGGATTCTGGGGGCAGGTACTCTGACATCAACTTTGTCCTTGACAGCCTTCTAAAGTTTGGCATACATCTCTAAGTCTGCTCTCATAACCCATTCAGCAAAGGCTACTGATTTGTGCTTTTCTGCCCAGAACCTCCAGAAATAGTTTCTCTTGATAAATTCAGCTTTCAGCGCTTCCCACCTCTGAGTAACTTCCCACGGCATCCACTCATCAACTCTCGGCCATCTATGGATCTTGAGATCAGTAGGCTTCCTGAACTTTCTGTATCTGTATGGAATGTCAGCTTTCTCAGGAATCCTATGACTCACTTCTTGTTCAGCTTTCAGCCTAAGAGCTTCAAGGTCTGCAAGCCTGAGTCTTTCTCTGGCTGATTCAATCTGTCTGGCCTCTTTTCCTCTGTACAAGTACCTCTCCATCTGAGCCCATATCTCTTCAATTTCATGTTCTTGTTCTTTAGAGGCAACATAGGAGGGCTTGTGAGGCTGTTCTTCTTCTGAGTCGGCAGGTGTGGAATATTTTTCCTTAGATGTACCCTGCTGCCCAGTAGTCTGCTGCTGCTGCTGCTTCTCCTTCTCTCTCTCAGCTTCATCACTGAGTTTCAGTGTTCTAGGAGGCAGCCTGGGTCCTGTCTTTTTTCCTCCAGCTGGAGCCTTTGTCTTGCCTTTAGCAGGCTTCTTCTTAGGCTTGTTCGCAGCTTCAGCTTTGGCTATTTCTCTTGCCAACTTCTCATCGGCAGCTATCTGAGCTTCCTCCTCCGGAGTGATATACCTCCTGGGTCCTTTCTTCTTGGAGGGAGGGGTTGGAAACTTCAGAACCTTCTTGCCTTTCCCGACAACTGGAGGAGGTAGAGGAGCTTCTTCCTCTTCTGACTCCTCCTCAGCGTACTCAGCAACCTCTTTGATAATATCAGAGGGTGTCTGGGTTGCTTGAGTCGTGACTTCCTTGGCTCCTGAGCCGCTTGGGCCAGTCTCACCAGGAACTACAGCTCATGCTCCTGAGATACCCTGGGCCTCGCCAGTCTGAGTAGGTCCAGTGGGGGCAGATGACTGAGTCTGAGTCGCCTCTGCCACTGACCTTGCTCTCTTCGGAGCTTTCAGTATCAGTTCTTTAGCTCCTTTTTCTATTATTCCTTCCCCCTTTTTGGCATCAGCAAATCGGGTAGGGGGTGGAACTAATACCTTTCTGTCCAGACTTTTGTAAGCTTCAGATAGATCATCTAGTGAATTGTGCAGCTTAGTCAGCTTCTCATGCAACTCGTTTCTCTCCTCAGTTAACTTAGTACTGTACTTCTTGTGCGAGGCATCGGCTGCTGTTTGGAACTCTTTCAGCTGTTTCTCTACTCTCTCTTCAATCGTCTTCTGAATGGATTGGAGTCTGAGATCTGCAGCTTGAGAGATAGAGGTGACAGATTCAGTAGGTGCTGTCTGTGCGGCCTTATAATCTTCCAGCAATTTAGCATGGCCAGCCTGAATCGTCTTCAGCTGTTCCTCAAAGTCAGCTTTCTGTGCAGCAAGTGCATTCGTCAGAATGCTGGAGAAGTCAGGGACTGGGGATGTTTGAATTGTAGTTCTGAGTACCTGGAGTGCTGCACTTTGAGCTTCAGTGGTTTGCCTCCACATTTTGTGGACGGTGCGGGCGAGTAGACGGTTCTGTGTACCTTGATTCCTCAGCGCCCTGGCCACTGACTTTGATCGTCGGCTCTTCGGGATGGGCGCCACTTCGAATGAAAACTCAAGAAGGAGCTGAGAAGGCTCAGCTGCCTTCGAAGTAACAGCCGCCGACTTCCCTGGACCAAGGATGTTGAGCGGCGGTTCAGCAGTTGATGTAGGAGCATCCTTGTCCAGTTGAGATCCCTCATCAGGCTTCTCACAGCCTGAATCACGGGGTGGGTCCTGACCGTCGGGGTCAGACCCGTCTGAGGGGCCAGATGCTGAGACTGGTTGTCTATCATTCAGCATAGCCAGCATCGAGGCCCTCAGGTCTTCAAGGGTTCCGAGGTCACATGGCTCTGAGTAGCCAATCTTCCCCCTGATAATCAGCTCCTCTTTATGAGGCTGCTCGCATGAGTGGTGGATGATGAGTCTTTTCAAGTTGTGCCACTCCTGGAATCTGATCACCAAATCGTAGTGGCTGGCGATCTCCGGAATAAGTTCAGCTATTTCTCGGGAGGCTCGTGATTTGAGAGCTGAGGCCTCCATCCCGACCGACTCTGATTCTGAGACTGTCTCCGAGTCTTCGACTTCAATCGGAGATGGTTGTTTCTCAGCAGATGGTATGCTGCTGAGTGGTGGAATGTCCAAGGGGCTTTACATGGTTTGGACATCTTCAGCTTGGACCCCTTGGTCCATGGTTTCACCACGCTCAGTGGAGACGACCTTATCCACTGATGGTGTCTTCTCTGATGACTCAGTTTCATCCCTCAGTTGCAGAGGAGGCGTAGTAATAACTGCCTCAGGCTCTGCCTCCGGCACAACCTCACTGACTTTCTTCAGCTTCTTGGTCGGCACCTTAGGAGGGGACCTCTTTTAGTTGGAGTGGAGGTCTTCTGAGTCCCGATCTTGGGATCAGTGGGCCCTGAGCCGATCTGCTGAAGGGCCGCTGCCCTGTTCCGGAATCGGACCTTCTTTACGTTGAAGTACTGCCTGTCAGCGTAGGTGATGTTGTCCGATCCGCAGAAGTATTTGATCATCACAGAGAGCTTTAGACCATACAGAAACTTCCCTTTGACGCTCAGCCGTCTGGTTGACTTGTCGAACTTTGCTGACTGCGTCATGAATTCTTTAAGGAAGAATTCCATCCAGTTAATCTTCGCTCTGTCATGTATGGCCATCATCAGCTGGATTTTGGGCCTAGAGACTTGATCGAAGGAGCCAGCCTGACTTGTTAGCAACTGAGTCACGATGTAGGCTAAGGCTCGATACTGTGGGAGCATGGCATTCTTAGGAAATGCGGCTCTGAAAGTCGTCGGCTTCCCACAGAATTCACTCAGGTATTCATCCATAAGGTCATTCTTGTATGCAACTGTGGTGAATCCTTCGTTTGGTAAGTTAAAGCTTTTCTGGAGAGCTTCACGGATGGACATCTATTTGACCTCAATAGATGTACGCGAGGGGTCGCCTACTGAATGAACAACAAACCGGCCTCGGATGTCTCCGTCTACTGAGTCTGAGTTCAGTTAGACCTCAGCAACTTGACGCGGAAGGAAGAACGTCAGCTTCCTCGTCAAAAAACCTTCAAGCCCGGTCTCCCGAAGGGCGTAGAAGATCTCCTCCATATAATCCAAATCGCAGGAATCGAACTCCATAACTGGTTCACACCAGACTCGATCCTTCTCAAGGATCTCTTGCATATCAACTGGAGCATATACAACATTTCCTGTCATTTTAGTAATCTGCAAACACAGTATAAGTCAGTATCCAATAAGACATAAGAAAAATAAACTCATACGATACTGAATGATCATTTGAAAGTTACCAATGATTTTTCTGAGCAGTTTTAAAGGATAAGTTTTTTTTTGTAACGGAGTTGGATATATTCATAGAAAATCTAGGGTTCTTAGGATATTTGCAGAGTAGAAATGGCGGTTTCAAGCATTTGAACGTGTATAAATATCTTAAGGAAGATAAGCAGTTAAATATCAATGGTTCAGTTTGAATGCGCTTTTTGAGATGGACGGCTGGGATTGAGTTTTATAAAATAGGCAATGATCATATTAGCCGCCTAAGTCAAAATACAGTTGTATATAGCCAAAGAAGTAACTTGATACGACATGCATTTAATGCGTTGCAGAGTTCAGCATGTTTTTACATAGAATGTCGTGTATTAAATGTAAACCGTTAATATTAAATGAAATTTTCTAAGGCATTGAATACGATGCTGAATCTGATTCATAAATGCACAGAACTGTTCTATTGGCTACTGAGTAGAGATACGCAAACCTGTCAGCTGAACATCGTAGTCAGCTGATACCTCGTGTAGATGGTTGTTGAATCTCTACGTACTGATTTAACTCAGTACTGAGAGTGAACATTCCCCCTTACTGAATGATCCTCTCCTGAATCCACTTACTGACTGGAGTCAGTAGGGTCCAGCAGACCTAGCTCTACTGAAAGTTCTCTGAATCTGGCTTCAGCTAGAGGCTTGGTCAGTATATCAGCCCTTTGATGGTCAGTATGGATCTTTTCCATCCTGATATCCTTCTTTTTGAAATGGTCACGAATGAAGTGGTGTCTGATGTCCACGTGCTTGCATCTCGTATGAACTACAGGATTCTGAGTGATTGCAATAGCACTGGTACTATCGCAGAAGATTGACACTTCATTCTGAATGACGTCATAGTCGCATAGCTGCTGTCTCAGCCAAAGGATTTGGGCGCAGCAACTTCCGGTAGCCATGTATTCAGCTTCAGTAGTTGACGTCGCTACTGAATGTTGTTTCTTTGAAAACCATGAGATTAGCTTACTGCCAAGGAACTGACACGTTCCAGAAGTTGACTTTCGGTCTATTCTACATCCTGCATAGTCAGCATCAGAATAACCAGTTAGTTCAATATTATCATCAGCTGGATACCATAAACCCATGTCAGGTGTTCCTCTGAGATAGCGGAGGATCTTCATTGCTGAGTCCAGGTGACTCTGCTTCGGATTCGCCTGAAATCGAGCGCAGATACCTACAGCATAAGTTATGTCAGGACGAGTAGCTGTTAAGTATAATAAAGAACCAATTATAACACGAAATTCAGTTTGGTCTACTGATACTCCCTCTTTATCAAGATCAATTTTCATGTTCGTGTTCATCGGGATCTTGATTGGTTTGCTGGATGTGCAACCGAATCTCTTGATGAGGTCTCGAGTGTATTTACCTTGATTGATGAACGTTCCCTTCTCAGATTGTTTGACTTGAAAGTCTAGAATCTCTCCCATCATTGACATCTCGAAGTTGTCCTTCATCATTTTCTCAAACTTCTGACACATGATGACGTTCTTCGAGCCGAAGATGATGTCATCTACGTAGATCTGCACAAGTAAAATATTGTCTTCCAGTTGTATGCTGAATAATGTGCGGTCTACTGTGCCCTTCTGAAAACCTTTCTGAAGAAGAAACTCAGACAGGGTATCGTACCAAGCCCTGGGCGCTTGTTTTAACCCATACAGAGCCTTTCTGAGTCTATAAACCTGATGTCCCTACTGAAAGCCGGGAGGCTGTTCCAAATAGACTTCTTTTTTTACGTCGTTCAGGAAAGCAGACTTCACATCCATTTGATAAACTCTGAATCTCTGATGTTTTGCGTAGGCTAGGAATAGTCTGATTGGCTCCAATCTTGCAACTGGAGCGAACGTTTCGTCGAAATCTATCCCTTCAGCTTGACAGTAGCCTTTAGCCACGAGCCTTGCTTTGTTCCTTACTATGACGTTATTTTCATCTCGCTTGTTTTTGAAGACCCATTTTGTTCCGATCACATGTTGATGCCGGGGTCTGTCAACCAGTTCCCAAACTTCGTTTCTCGTGAACGGATTCAGCTCCTCCTGCATGGCTATGATCCAATCAGCATCTTTCAGTGCATCCTCAACTGACTGAGGTTCTTCAGTAGACAAGAAGCAGGAATATAAGGCGCTTTCTCCCTGGCAGAATCTGGATCTTGTCCTTACGCTTGCTGAAGGATCTCCAATAATTAAATCAGAAGTGTGAGCGTCCAGCCACGATCTACGATGTTTCAACTCTTCATCTGAAATTTGTTCAACACAGATAGTATGTGAGTTAGGCATTTCAGTTGTACTATTCTAAGATTGAAGCAATTCAGTTACAAGAGTATGATCTACTGAGTCACCAGGTTCAGGGGCATTTAGCTTAGGAACATCATTAGTTCCCCCTGAATTATTATTCTCGGTAGGGTTCTCAGTTACCACTTGGGTTTCTTCATCGACCTGAGTTACCTGGGATTGACTCTGTTTAGTAGAGTTAATATGTTCAGCTACTTCTGCTGCTGGCTGAGATTCAGTAGATTTGTCTTCAGTTTCTTCATCTGAATCATCATCCCAACATAGCTGGATCTTTTCAACTTTATCTTTTAAGCTCAGATCCTGTAGCTGCTTACTGATGTCCTCAGATTCATGTTTAGAGTTTCTGCTCCTGTCTTCAGTAGTAAACTCATTAAAAACAACATGAGGGATTTCCTCCATGCAAAGGGTCCGATAGTTAAAGACTCTGAAAGCTTTGCTAACCCGGGAGTATCCTAAGAACACTCCCTGATCGGACTTGCTATCAAAAGTCTTCAGTTGATCTTTCCCATTATTGTGGATAAAGCACGAACACCCAAAAATATGGAAATAAGATAAAGAAGGCTTCCTGCCGTTCCATAGTTCATATGGTGTTTTCTTATCCTGCTTTGTCAGTAGAGATCGGTTCTGAGTATAACATGCAGTATCAGTAGCTTTTGCCCAGAATTTGGTTGGGAGTCATGAGTGTGCGAGCAGGGTTCTTGCTGCTTCTTTGAGTGTTCGATTCTTCCTTTCAGGAACCCCATTTTGTTGAGGCGTGCGCGCGGCAGACGTCTCATGCTCTATGCCTTTTGCTTTGCAGAACTCCTCCACCATAAAATTCAGGAACTCAGTTCCTCTGTCTGAACGTATCTTGATGATCTTGGTGTTCTTCTCGACACTGAGCCTTTTCAGAAGCCTTGGTAACTCTGTTTTGACGTCAGACTTATTGGTAATAAATATGACCCATGTGTAGCGCGAATAGTCATCAGTGACCACTAATGCATACTTCTTGCCTCTGATCGTCACCGGAGAGACTGGACCGAATAAATCCATATGTAGCAGCTGAAGGATTCCATCAGTGGAAGGAGATGGAACAGGTGGATTTTGATTCCTTGTTTGCTTTCCCTTCAGACATGCTTCACACTGAGTGTCTTTGCTGAATACTTCATTCGGCAGTCCTCTTGCTAGAGTGTTTCTAGCTAATTTGTTGAGCGTCTTGAAGTTGAGATGGCTGAGTCTGCTGTGCCAGAGCCATCCCGTTTTGTTGTCATTCTTCACCAACAAACAAGCTTCTGGTTCAGCTGAGTTCTAGTCAGCTACATAGATATTCTTTTTGCGCGAACCTGATAACACTATTTTCCCTATAGATTTATCAATGATATCACAGAAACCAGCGTAAAAAATCACTCTATTTGAGTTATCACAAAATTGACTAACAGAGAGAAGGTTATGCTGAAGTCCTTCAACATATGATACTCTTGGAACTGTTGTTGTTCCCATGCTGAGTGTTCCATAGAGTCTGGTATAGCCTTTTGCGTTATCTCCAAATTCGATTCAGGGTCCTTCTTCAGTAGTATAATTCTTCAGTAGGTCCTTTTGGTACGTCATGTGTCTTGAGCATCCGCTGTCCACATACCAAGGGTCCTTGTGCACTTGCAAAACAGAATTATATTTAGGTACCCTTTATTTTTGATTTTGGGTCCTTACATGTTAGTTTTGGAAACCCAAATCTGTCTGACGACCCTGGTGGTCTCAGACATTTTCTTTCCACTTTTGTCAACATATTTGACCACTGGACTGGGCGGTGTTGACATCTGAGGCTTTTCAGGTTCAGGAGTCCTGATCTTCTAAGTGGGTGGACTGCTGACATTTGCCTTCTGTACGGCTTTCTTCTTCTTCTTCTGACTTTTGGATCCTCTTCTGACTATAGGATCATAGTAATATGACCCATATTGAGCTGGATGAGTCAGCTGCGGAGGTCCATACTGATTAGCCCATTTTGCTTTGCTGGTTCCCCCTTGACTGAACTGGGGTGATCTGGTGCTGATCTTTTTGTCAGAGTGCTAATAACTAGGGTGAGGTGCCTTCATCTTCTGTTTGTTCTTGGCTAGGGGCTTCAGTATGTCTGCATTGATGGTCTCCCCTTGAACAAACCTATCAGCTAGCCGGTTTTCTGAGCGTACAGGGGCAGATGAGGAGGCTCCATGACTGAATCCAATTCCCTCCTTATAGTGCTTGGGCTTGTTGCTTGCTAGCATAGCTTCAAGCTTCTTTTCAGCACCCGTGTACCGCTCTGTCATCAGGTTTCTCCAGACATCATCACTTCTCTTCAGCAATTCAGGCTCGGTCTGAAGTCCTGACAACTCTTGCTTCAGTAGACTCAGTTCAGTATCTTTCTGAGTCAAGTCTTTGGTCAATACTGAGATCTGATCTTCTTGATGCTGAGACTTGACCATCAGAGAGTTTATCTCCTCCCTGAGTCTCAACACAAGTCCTTCTGACTCAGTAGCAACCTGACTCTCCTAAGAAAGTCTCTGATTCTCCACTTTCTGGGTATCCAACTCCTAAAGAGTCTTACTAAGCTGCAGACTCATCTGAATCTGCTCGACGAGTAGTTCTTCGTATGCGATCGCGACGTCCAGATTCTCATCTGCACCTGAAATTGTGTCATGTGTGCAGTGTGAAGAGGAATTAAATGGTGCATGAGAGTTTACCTCATCCTCTTCTCCTGCCATGAGACACTTTTCAGCATCTTCTTCAGCTTCAAGCTCTATGGCCATGAAAGCTGCTTCATCGCCTGATGAATCCATGAAGGACTCGACTTCATCAGAGTCGTCTGAGAGTTCACCAGCAATGTATTCTTCTCGCTTCTTGATGAACTTCTCCCTTCTTGCTTTGCGTGCTGCTCTTTCAGCAGTGCTGAGCTCAGGATAGTCATACTGATAGTGTCCTAGCTTCTTGCAGTTATAGCAGGTTGTGACTCTTTCTTCTTTGCTCTCGCTATCTTTCGACTGAGTTGAGTCCTCCTGTTTCCTGCATTCAGAAGTATGCGAGTCAGGAGTGCGCTTAGGTGTATATTCATTCTTACCCTTAGAGTCTCTGACGACTCTTGAGAGCTTTCAGCGCCTCTCCTTTTCCTTCTGATACTTCACGACAAGCAGCGCATACTTCTTGGCTAGATTTCCTTCTTGTATGTCACTGAGTGAAGGTTCAGCCTTGCTAGACGCCGGAGCTGCTGTGCTGACTGATGCTTTAAACGCAAGGTCGACTTGAGTGTCAGCTTCAGCTCGCTGCTTCCTTTGAGGTAAGCCGAACTCAAACTCCTCCGCTTTAAGTTCTGAAAAGATACGGTCAGGAGTAACAATATCTAAGTCAAAATGACGCAATAAAGTAGCAAAGGGAGTCCAGTGACCGTCTGGCAGTGCCCTCAAAATCTTGAGATTCATCTCTCGGTTGGAGAATATCTTTCCCAGCCCGTTGATAGAATTCACCAGATCCGTAAATCTGACATTAAGATCTTCAATGGTGTCGCCAGGCATGAGAGACAATCTCTCCAGCTTCTGAAGTTCCAGCGCGAGTTTGTTCGCTTTGATCTTTTGAGTCCCCCCAACTCAGTAGCGCTAGAGCATCCCAGAGTTCTTTCGCGGACTTGCAATCCTAAACTCTTCCGAGATAAGAATCACTCAAAGTGGTCAGTATGGCGTTTCTGGCGACGCAGTCTAAGTTGTGAAGCTTCTTCTCCTCAGGGGTGAAGAGACTTCTGTCTTTGGGAATCTTCTTCCTGGTCACCATCCCTCCTCCTTGTGCTGGATCCTGATCTACGACGCTATCGACCAAAGGAACGATAGGTCCGTCCTCCAGAACCTCTGTCATGCTATCGTGGAGAGAGGTCAGATGTGCCTCCATTCTGACTCGCCATACACCATAGTTCTCTACTGAGAACATGGGTACCATCGTGATTCCTGACATATCAGACATGATAGATAATGATATGAATGAAGAATGATATGAACTGAAAACGTTTTCCGGATCCGTTCAAGTAGACCAGTTTTAGAACAACAAAATTCTTAAAGAACTCCCACTCTGATACCAATTGTTGGTCCCGAGAGTATGTTCAGGTGTAGAGGGGGGGGGGGTGAATACACCTAAAAACCGATTTCTCAACTTAAAGCGCGAACAGTCCTTTTTAGGAGAGTGTCGTACTGAATGAATTCAGCAGACTAGATAAACTGTTCTGAATCGCGTGGTAGAGTGACTGACTCTACTGAGGCCTGGTAGCTGACTAGAGTCAGAATTCAGTACCAATTAGATAGAGTTCAGTAGTGCGGAATTGTGTAGGCCCAAATTCAATTGAGTTAGGAAAACGTTGTTATCAAAACAGTTTCAGTAGATTAGTGCAGTCGATTAAGTTTTCAGAAACTCAGTTGAATGATTTGAAAGATATATTTTCAGTATTCACAGTAAATCAATGCAACAGTAAAATAAAGAACACAGAACACAACGATTTTAAAGTGGTTTAGATCCAACAATCCTACGTCTACTGTCCCGAAAGATCAGGAGGCTATGTATTCTACTGAGATAGTCTCAGTCGGTTTGTACACTGGACAAACACTGGTCTTGAGATTTATACTGAGCAAGTCTCAGTTTACAAAGTATCAAACTAAGTGTTTGAAAAACTCTCCAACAGTGAATGAGTCCTTTACAATAAGGATCAAGTTAGAAGTGAACTCCTTCATCTAAGCTATAGATTTAAACGGTTGAGCTTAGGTTAGAGGGATAGGGAACAATAAATTGGCTTCTAGAGCGACGAACACCCGAGTATAAGCTTTGGGTTCGTGTATCGTCGCTTGGATACTAGAGGGTGTATAATTCTAATTCAGCTTGGTTCCCTATGAGCAGAAATGTAGTCTTTCGCCGGAGATTGTCTCTTTGAATTACTTCCGGAAGACTTAAGCTTTTTCGAGTTGCTCTTTTGAGTGCTCTGAGTTCGTGTGTCTGCTTGTTCTCTCGTTGGTCTCGTGAGCTTCAATTTGATTTCATCCCTCTATTTATAGAGCAGAGATTAGGATAGATCCTGTGGAGACGACGATCCTTTGTCTCTCTCTTTTGGGTAGCTAACGGCTCTTTCAAAGTATGGTAGCAGTGTCCTTTCCCTCCATTTCTGGAAAGTTGTTGACTTGCAGCTTTACCAGATATAGGACAGGTGGCTGCTTGTCATTGGTCGAGGTTCAGAAAAGTGGTTGAGACAGAACATACTTCAAGGAGATCTGAAGTTGACTTCTCTCTTCCTCGTATTGACTCTGCTGATTTGACTTTAGAGGATCTGACAGTCAGAAGACTGTCTGGCCGTTGCTGAGTCTGATCTCGTGATTCGCATGGCGTGCTCTCGTCGAGTCGGCTCTACTGAAGATCAGCTCTGAGTTCAGTGAACTACTCCTGCTGAGTTCAGTTCTACTGACTCCTTTTAATATACTGCTCCTGCTGAGTCCAGTATCACTGAGTCTTTGACTTCTGGTGCTGAGGCAGGTAATCAACTGAGCGCCTGAACCAGATGCAGAGTGTCTGCTGAGTCTGAATCCTCAGAGACAGAACAAACCAAGTTACAACAGAATGGTTCATCAATCAAGATAGGGTTTTGGGATCTTCAAATCTTCAGTAAGTATTCAGAGCACAGGGCTACTGAGTTAGTTCTCAATTGAGAAGACTGAGTCATCTCCCAACATTTTGTGCTTTTGCTGGGGACTGAATCATCACCCAACAATATCATAAAAATACCCCTAAATATCTTATTCAAATGATATAAAAAATTCTTGTAATATTACATCAGAGAAAAATAATTTTCAAAATATCACTTTCCATCTTAAAAAAGTAATTCCCACAATATTACTAACTCTTTCTTTTGTGAAGATTTCGATAGTGCTTGGAACAACTTATTTAAGCTGTTTTGGACTTTTCTATCGCAGAATCACTTTTCTTAATGTTTGAAACATATGCTTTTGTTGGTCCCGAGCCAAACGTTCAGGTGTAGAGGGGGATGAATACACCTGAAAACCTTTTTCAAAACTCAAACGCGAACAGTTCGATAGACGAAAGATGTCTACAGAATGAATTCAGCAAACCAAATAAGTTGTTCTTGATCACGTGGACAGGTTGACTGAAGATGTTGAGCTCTGCTAGCTGACTTACTGTCGGAATTCAGTAGCGTTCAGTAGCGTGCAAAAGTGTATGCCTGATTCTGTTTGTTTGAAAACGTTTGTTTGATCAAAATTAGTTTTAGTAGATTAGTGCGATGTTTTAAGCTTGTACTGAAAATGTTGTTGTATGATTTATGTTGTTCTGAATCGTGTGTGGCAAAGTGTCTGACTCTACTGAGATCTGCTAGCTGACTGACTGTCAGAATTCAGTATCAGCAGATAGAGTCCAGTGGTGCGGAAAGTGTAGGCCCAAATCAGTTGAGTTGGAAAGACGTTTATATTAAACCAGTTTCAGTAGAATAATGAGATCAGTCAAGTTTGCTGAAACGAGTTGAATGATTTTAAAGGATAGTTTTCAGTATGATCAGTTAAAATCAATGCAACAGTAAATAGACACAAGCGAGAGACACTGAGATTTTTAAAGTGGTTCGGATATCAAACAATCCTACGTCCACCGTCCCGGAAGATCAGGAGGCTATTTATTATACTGAGTTAGTCTCAGTCAGCTTGTACATAGGACAAAGCCGCGTCTTGGAATTTATACTGAGCAAGTCTCAGTTTACACGGTTATCAAACTAAAGTGTTTGACAAACTCTCCAACTATGAAGGAGTCCTTTTACAATAAGGAACAAGTTCAAATATGAACTCCTTCATCTAAGCTATGGATATATTCGGTTGAGCTTAGGGTTAGAGGGATAGGGAACGAGAATGTAGCTTCTAGAACGGTGAACAACTAAGTTTAGCTATGAGTTCGTGTAACGTCGTTTGGATACTAGAGGCTTGTATATCGGTTCAGCTTGGTTCCCTAGGAGCTTAGAATGTAGTCTTTCGCCGGAGAAATGCTCTTCGAGTTCTTGCGGAAGACTTAGGTGTTCTGGGTTGGCTCGTTTGAATGCTCTGTGAGTTCACGTTGTCGTGATAGTTATTATCGTGTATGCTTCAAATTTCGAATGATCCCTCTATTTATAGAGAAGAGTCTTGGAAAGATCCGTTGGAGACGATCATCCCTTACTCTCTCTCTTTTGGTAGCTAACGGCTCTTTTGAAGTAGAGTGACAGTGACTTTTCCCTCCTTTTCCGGAAAGTTGTTGACTTGCAGCTTTAGTAGGTATAAGGCATGTGTCTGCTTGTCATTCGTCAAGTTTTAGAAAGCAGTTGAGACAGAACAGACCTCGAGGCATACTGAAGTTGACTTCTTTCTTCCTCGTATTTGACTATGCTGATTGTCTTTCAAAAGATCTGACAGTTCAGAAGATTGTCTAGCCGTTGCTGAGTCTGATCTCTGATTCAGCAGTGAATAAGCTGAGATTGCTCTACTGAAGATCAGCTCTGAGTACAGTGAACTACTCCTGCTGAGTTCAGTTCCACTGTCTCTTCTCAGTATACTGCTCCGAGCCCATACATACTGAGTCTTCTACATCTGGTGCTGAGGCTGATAAGCTACTGAACGCCTGAACCAGAGCAGAGTGTCTGCTGAGTCTGAACCCTCAGAGACAAAAACAATTACAAAGAAATGGTTCACCGATCAAGATAGGGTTTTGGGATCTTCAAATCTTCATAGATTCACTCAGAGCATAAGCCTACTAAGTGCATGTCAGTACGGAAGACAAAATCATTTCCCACTATGTATTACTGTGCTGAGGATAGAATCATCACCCAACAATTTCCCCCTATTTGATGATGCCAAAACCTAACATCTATGCTAACACTAAACTACTCAAAAACAGAGCTCCTTACAATATTACAAGTAGGATCAGTGGAGTTGTTCTTCAAGTTCTAGACTACTGAAGGGAGCAGGGCAGACAGAATAAAGAGACTAAGCATTTCCCCCTGACAACAATTTCCCTTAACAGAACAAGTCTATCAGAATCTAAGCTGCTACTGACAGAGAATCAATCAGTGAGTGTGTGAGTCAGTAATCACTTCAGTGATTTTGAGTGTTAATCATAAAAACAGAACACGACTTATATAGACAATAAGATATTGTCGAAGCCAAAAGAAGAGATATATATATATATAAAATGATTCAGTACAATACATCTCTTTCTAAGCTAGGAAAGATAAAGAATCTAAAACTAGGAACGTCTGTACTGCTTGATCCTGTCCATGAAGTCTTGCGACTGAGTCTCGGGAAGGGGCAGTCCATACATCCTATAAGTATTCTTCCTCGGCCTTGAAATTCAGAAAAGTCTGTTCGGGTCGTCTTCTTCAAGAAATCTTGCTCCGGCAGCATCCTTCACTTCCTTCTCTATAATCCCATAATGAATAGAATCATCAAGTCTTCTTGGTGGTGGCAGAATTCTGGGTTTAGGGACTCGGACTTTAATGTTTTCTTTGACAGCTTTCTGCATGTAAGCATACATCTCAGGATTAGCCCTCAACGTCCATTCAACGTAAGCATCAGCCTTTGCCTTGTCGGGCCAGAATCTCCAAAAGTAATTCCTCTTGATGAATTCTATCTTCAGCGACTTCCACCTCTGAGTGTACTGAGCTGGCATCTACTTATCAGTCCTTGGCCATCTATGTATCTTCAGATCTGTTGGCTTCCTGAACTTCCTGTATCTGTATGGAATATCAGCTTTGGAAGGAACTCTCAGCCTGGCCTCTTGTTCAGTACGGACTCTGAGTACTTCTAAGTCTGCCATATGTATCCTCTGCCTGGCAGCTTCAATCTGTCTTGCCTCTTCTCTTTTATATAGATATCGATCCATCTGAGCAAAGATGGTTTCGATCTCAGCATCATGTTCCTTCGTTCTTGTCTAGGAAGGCTTGTGAGAAGATTCATCTTCAGAGTCAGCAGGGGTACTTGATTTATCTTTAGGTGTACCCTGCTTCTCAGTATCCTTCTGCTGTTGCTCCTTCTCTTTTTCCCTATTTTCTTCATCGCCTATCTTCAGCTTCCTAGGAGGCAACCTAGCAGATCTCTTTCCACCGCGTGCTGGAGCCTTTGTCCTGCCTTTGGCAGGCTTTGCTTTAGGCTTATTGGTTGCTTCAGCTTCAGCTATCTCCCTAGCCAGCCTTTCATCTGCTGCTATCTGAGCCTCCTCCTCTGCATAAATGTATCTCTTCGACTTCTTGGAGGGAGGGGTCGGGAGAGTTAGGATTTTCTTACCTTTTCCTTTTATTGGAGGTGGGAGAGGAGCCTCTTCCTCTTCTGAATCCTCTAGTTCAGCATACTCACCAACCTCCTTGATTATATCCAATGGGGTTTGAGTTGCATGAGTAGCTTGTATCCTGGTTCCTGAGCCACTTGGGCCAGTCTCTGCTGAGATTCCAACTGAGACACCCTGGGCCTCACCAGTCGGTTCAGTAGAAGCTGTTGTCTGAGTCTAGCTTGCTTCTGCTACTGACCGTGTCTTCTTGGGAGACTTCAGTATGGCTTCCCCCTTAGTGGATTTTTCAGTTTCAGTAGATGCTTTAGTGAGTTTCAGCTTAGCCATCTTGACTCCCTTCTCTTTTTCCTTTACCTGCTCCCTTGTCTTTTCCTTTTCCCCCTTTTTGGCATCAACAAATATGACCCGGGTAGGAGCAGATACCATTATATTCAGGCTCTTGTACGAGGCTGTCAATTCATCAAGTCTTGTATGTATCTTGGTCAGCGCCTCGTGCAACTCATTCTTCTCATGGATCATTTCATCTTTTTAGTGTTGATGGGAATGATTAGCTGCTGCCTTGAATTCTTTCAGCTTGTCGTCAACCTTATCTTCCAAGGCCTGCTGGATAAAGGAGATCCTGAGTTCGTTGGCCTGGGAGATGGTTGTGACTGATTCTGAGTGGAAGGATAGAGAGGCCTTAAAATTTTCAAGTAATTTAGCCTGTCCTTCCTGGATCAGTCTTAGCTGAGTATCGAAGTCAGTTTTCTGGTTTGCCAGCGCATCAGATACGATAGTGGAGACATCAGGGGCGGCTGATTCTGTCATGGAAGTTCTCACCCCCTTAATCTCGGCGCAAGTGGCTTGGGCAGTCTCTTTCCACACCTTGTGGATGGCTTTGGCAAGGGCACGGTTCTGGGTGCCTTGGCTTCTGAGAGCCTTTGCCATTGACTTCGAGCGTCGGCTTTTGGGGCTGTGCGCTACTTGAAAAGGCGACTCGAGCAAGAGCTGAGCAGGCTCTGCTGAGGTTGAAGTACCAGCCACCGACTTCTCAGGCCCAAGGATACTTAGAAGTTGTTCAGTGTGAGCTGAATTATCCTTGTCCTGGTGAGTTCCCTCATCAGGCTTCTCAAGGCCGGAATCATGGGGTGGGTCCTGACCATCGTGGTTAGACCCATCTGAGGGAGCCGAGCCGGAAGCCTGCTGTTTATTATGCAGCAAGGCCAGCATTGCGGCCCTCAGATCTTCAAGAGTCCCAAGGTCAGCAGGCTCTGAGTAGCCTATCTGCTGCCTGAATATGAGCTCTTCTTCGTGAAGTTGCTCGCAGGAGTGATGGAGAATAAGTCTCTGAAGATTGTGCCACTCCTGGAACCTTAGTAGCATGTGGAGTCTGGCCTGCTTTGCAATGATAATCAGGTCAGTATGGCCAGCTATCTCCAGAATATGCTCATGAATCTCTCGGGATACTCGAGATTGGATCGCTAAGGCTTCCATCCCGACCGATTCTTGTTCAGACGCCGTCTCCGAATCTTCTACTTCTATCAGTGACGTATGCTTCTCAGCAGATGGTTGACTGCTGAGTGGTGGAATATCAAGGGGACAGTTCAGAGTTTCAATTTCTCCACTCTGGGCTTCTTCAGTCTGAACCCCTTGGTCCACTTCTGTGGCTTGTTCAGTGGAGACGGCTTTCTCCACTGACTGAGTCTTTTCTGAGGACTCTGAGTCATCAATCAGATGCTGCGGCTATGCAGTCTGTTCAGCAGTGGCCTCCGGTACTACCTCTGGTTCAGTAGGCACGACAGGAAGAGTCTTCTTCAGTCGCTTTGCCGGTGCCTTAGGCATTTGAGCTTGAGGAGACCGCTTTTTAGTAGGTGTGGTCTTCTGCGGCGTCGTCTGCTGAGCTGGGGGTCCTGACCTTATCTGCTGAAGAGCAGCAGCATTGTTATGGAACCTGACCTTCTTCACATTAAAATACTGCTTATCGCTCTATGTGATTTGGTGAGAAGCGCAGAAATCTTGAATCATCACCGACAGCTTCAGTCCATACAGAAGCTTGCCTTTTGCGCTCAGTCTGTATGACGCTTTGTCAAATTTGGCTGCTTGAACCATGAATTCGCAGAGAAAGAACTCCGTCCAGTTAATCTTGGCTTTGTCATAAATCGCCATCATCAGCTGAATCTTGGGCCTTGATACTTGATCGAAAGAGCCCGCTTGGCTAGTCAGTAGTTGTGTCACAATGTACGCTAAAGCTCGGTACTGAGGCAACATCATGTTCTTTGGGAAAGCGGCTCTAAACGCTGTGGGTTTCCCGCAGAAGATAGAGAGCTAGTCGTCCACCAGATCGTCATTATACCCAACGGTGCTGACTCCCTCAGAAGGTACATCGAAGCTTCTCCTCAGTGCTTCCTTGATCGACATCTGCTTCAATTGTGAGGCAGCTTCGCCGATGGTGTGTACGACAAATCTTCCAATGATATCACCAGCTACTGAGTCTGAATTTAGGTAGACTTCAGCAACTTGCCTCGGAAGGAAGAACGTCGGCTTCCTTGATAGAAAGCGCTCCAGACCGGATTCTCTGAGAGCAGAGAAGATCTCGTCCATGAAATCCAGGTCGCAAGCATCGAATTCCATGACTGGTTCACACCAGACACGGTCTTTATCCAAGACTTCCTGCATGTTTACGGGAGCGTCCACAGTTACATTTGAACTCGCTATTATATCTGTCACAAGAAGAATTTATCACTATCGAACTCGATAGAACAGTCAGTATAGCGATGCTGAATTTTAAAAAAAATTTATTATAACAGATCTAATAATCATACCAATGAAAAACTGAGCGTTTGAGAAATATGCAAGTAGGATTTGCTAGAAAGATCTCAGATTTTTCGGAGTAAAAAGATTTGAAGAATGCTAATGGCGGTTTCTAAGGTATGATCGAAAATATATATCTAAGTGAAGGTGAACGGTTATCGATCAATGGCCGAGTTTGAACTTGCTTTATGAGATGGACGGTCAAGACTAAATAGTATATTATAGGTAATGATCACAAAGCCGCCTAAGTCAAAAGCCAGTTGTAACTTGCCTAAGTAGTAACTATGATACGACATGCATTAAATGCGTGGCATAGTTCAACATACTTATGTATAGAATGTCGTGCATTAAGTGTAAGCCGTTAATATTAAATGACAATCCTAGAGATATTAAATACGATGCTGACTCTGAACAATAAATGCATATTACAGTTCTATTAGTTACTACTGAGTAGAGATACGCAAACCTATCAGCTGAACATCGTAGTCAGCTGATACCTCATGTAGATGGTTGCTGAGCATTCCCCCTTACTGAATGCTCCTCTCCTGAAACCTCTTACTGGCTGGAGTCAGTAGGGTCCAGCAGACCTGGCTCTACTGAAAGTTCTCTGAATCTGGATTCAGCTAGAGGCTTGGTCAGTATATCAGCCCTTTGTCTGTCAATATGAATCTTTTCCATCCTGATATCCTTCTTTTCGACATGGTCACGAATGAAGTGATGTCTGATGTCCACGTGCTTGCATCTTGTGTGAAGTACAGGGTTCTGAGTGATTGCAATAGTACTGGTACTGTCGCAGAAGATTGGCACTTCATTCTGAATGACATCATAGTCACGTAGCTGCTGTCTCAGCCAAAGGATTTGGGCGCAGCAACTTCCGACAGCCATGTATTCAGCTTCAGTAGTTGACGTGGCTACTGAGTGTTGTTTCTTTGAAAACCATGAGATCAGCTTACTGCCAAGGAACTGACACGTTCCTGAAGTTGACTTTCGGTCAATTCTACACCCTGCATAGTCAGCATCAGAGTAACCAGTTAGTTCTATTTTATCATCAGCTGGATACCATAAACCCATGTCAGGTGTTCCTCTGAGATTGCGGAGAATCTTCTTTGCTGAGTCCATGTGACTCTGCTTTGGATTCGCCTGAAATTGAGCCCAGACACCTACAACATAAGTTATGTCAGGACGAGTAGCTGTTAAGTATAATAAAGAACCAATTACAGCACGAAATTCAGTTTGGTCTACTGATACTCCCTCCTTATCAAGATCAATTTTCATGTTTGTGTTCATCGGGATCTTGATAGGTTTGCCGAATGTGCAACCGAATCTTTTGATAAGGTCTCGAGTGTATTTGCCTTGATTAATGAACGTCCCCTTTTCAGATTGTTTGACTTGAAATCCAAGGAAGTAGTTCATTTCTCCCATCATTGACATCTCGAACTTATCCTTCATCATCTTCTCAAATTGTTGGCACATGATGACATTCTTTGATCCAAAGATAATGTCATCTACATAGATCTGCACAACTAGTAGATCGTCTTCCAGTCGAATGCTAAATAGAGTGCGGTCTACTGTGCCTTTCTAAAAACCTTTCTGAAGAAGAAACTCAGATAGGGTATCGTACCAAGCCCTGGGTGCTTGTTTGAACCCATACAGAGCCTTTCTGAGTCTATAAACCTAATGTCCCTGCTGAAAGCCGGGCGGTTGTTCCACGTAGACTTCTTCTTTCAGTACGCCGTTCAGGAACGCAGACTTCACATCCATTTGATAGACTCTGAATCTTTGATGTGTTGCGTAGGCCAGGAATAGTCTAATTGCCTCCAATCTTGCAACTGGAGCGAAATTCTAATCGTCTGAGGTTCGTCAGTAGACAAGAAGTAGGAATATAGGGCGCTTTCTCCTTGACAGAATCTAGATCTTGTCTTTACTCTTGCTGAGGGATCTCCAATAATCAGATCAGCAGTATGAGAGTCCAGCCACGATCTTCGATGTTTCAGCTCTTCATCTGAAATTTGTTCAACACAGATAGTAGGTGAGTTAGGCATTTCAGTTGTACTAGTCTGAGATTGAAGCATTTCAGTAATGAGTGTGTGATCTACTGAGTCACCAGGTTCAGGGGCATTTAGCTCAGGAACATTAATAAATGTTCCCCCTGAGTTGTTATTCTCAGTAGTGGTCTCAGTTACCTCTGGGGTTTCTTCATTGACTCGAGTTACCCGGGATTGACTCGTTCGGCCAGAATCAATCGGCTCGGCTACATTTACCGCCGGTTGAGATTCGATAGACTTGTCTTCGGTTTCCTCATCTCGAATCATCATCCCAACAAAGCTGGATCTTTTCGACTTTGTCTTTTAGGCTTAGATCCCGTAGGCCGCTTACGATGTCCTCGATTCGAAATTAGAGTTATTGCTCCCGTCTTCGATAGCAAACTCATTAAAAACAACATGAGGGCTTTCCTCCACGCAAAGGGTTCGATAGTTGAATACTCAAAGCTTTGCTTGACCCAAGAGTATCCTAAGAATACTCCCCGATCCGACTTGCTATCAAAAGTTTTCGGTGACTCTTTCCCATTATTGTGGATAAAGCATGAGCACCCAAAAATATGGAAATAGGATAGAGAAGGTTTCCTGCCGTTCCATAGTTCATATGGTGTTTTCTTTTGTTGCTTTATCAGTAAAGATCGGTTCTGAGTATAACAAGCAGTATCAGTGGCTTCTGCCCAGAATTTGGCTGGGAGTCCTGAGTCTGCGAGTAGAGTTCTAGCTTCTTCTTTGAGAGTTCTGTTCCTTCGTTCAGCAACTCCATTTTGCTGAGGTGTGCGTGCAGCCGATGTCTCATGCTCTATTCCTTCTACTTTGCAGAACTCCTCCACTATATAATTAAGGAACTCATTTCCTCTGTCAGAACGGATTTTGACAATTTTGGCGTTCTTCTCGACACTGAGCCTTTTCAGAAGCCTTGGTAACTCTGTTTTAACGTCAGACTTGTTGGCAATGAATATAACCCAAGTATAGTGCGAGTAGTCATTGATGACCACTAAAGCATATTTCTTGCCTCTGATCGTCACTGGAGAGACTGGACCGAACAAATCCATGTGTAGCAGCTGAACGATTCCATCAGTGGAAGGAGATGGGACAGGTGGATTTTGATTCCTTGTTTGCTTTCCCTTCAGACATGCTTCACACTGAGTATCTTTGCTGAATACTTCATTCGGCAGTCCTCTTGCTAGAGTGTTTCTTGCTAGTTTGTTGAGCGTTTTGAAGTTGAGATGGCTGAGTCTTCTGTGCCATAGCCACCCCGTTCGGTTGTCGTTCTTCGCTAATAGACAAGCTTCAGGTTTAGCTGAGTTCCAGTCAGCTACATAGATATTCTTCTTGCGCGAACCTGATAACAATGTTTTCCCTGTGGATTTATCAATGACATCACAGAAACCAGCGTCAAATATCACTCTATTCGAGTTATCACAAATTTGACTAACAGAGAGAAGGTTATGCTGAAGTCCTTCAACATATGATACTCTTGGAACTTTGGCAGTTCCAATGCTAAGTGTTCCATGTCCTCTTGTGTAGCCTTTAGCATTGTCTCCAAACTCGATTCTGGGTCCTTCTTCAGGGATATAATTCTTCAGCAGACTCTTTTGGTATGTCATGTGTCTAGAGCATCCGCTGTCCACATACCATGGGTCTTTGTGTACCTGCAAAACAGAATTATATTCAGGTACCCTTTATTTTGATTTTGGGTCCTTAGATGTTAGTTTTAGTAACCCATATCTGTCTAACGACCCTGGTGGTCTCAGACAATTTCTTTCCACTTGAGTCAACATATTTGACCACTGCACTGGTCACTGCTGACTTTTGAGGCTTTTCAGGTTCAGGGTTCCGGATCTTCTGAGCTGGTGGACTACTGACATTTGCCTTTTTCACGGCTTTCTTCTTTTTCTGACTCTTGGGTCCTCTTTTGACTATAGGATCATAAAAATATGAACCATATTGAGCTGTATGTGTCAGCTGAGGAGGTCCATACTGATCAGCCCTTTTAGATTTGTTGGTTCCCCCTTGACTGAGCTGGGGTGTTTTGGTGCTGATCTTTTTGTCAGTGTGCTGATATGTAGGATGAGGTGCCTTCATCTTTTGTTTGTTCTTTGCTAGGGGATTCAGAATATCTGCATTGATTGTCTCCCCTCGAACAAACCTATCAGCAAGCCGGTCTTCTGAGTGGACTGGGCAGATGATGAGGTGCCATAGCTGAAACCAAGTCCTTGCTTGCAGTGCTTGGGCTTGTTGCTTGCTAGCATAGCCTCCAACTTCTTCTCAGCGCCCATGTACTGCTCAGTCATCAGATTTCTCCAGATATCATCACTTTTCTTCAGTGTTTCATGCTCGGTCTAAAGTTCTGACAGTTGTTGCTTCAGTAGAATCAATTCAGTATCTTTCTGAGTTAAGTCATTGGTCAGAACTGAGATCTGATCTTCTTGATGCTGAGACTTGGCCATCAGAGAGTCTATCTCCTCCCTGAGTCTCAACACAAGTCCTTCTGACTCAGTAACAACCTGACCTTTTTGAGAAAGTCTCTGATTCTCTATTTTCAGGGTATCCAACTCCTGAAGAGTCTTACTGAGCTGCAGACTCATCTGAATCTGTTCGTCTAGAAGTTCTTCATATGCTGTACTATCATCCAGATTCTCGTCTGCTCCTGAAGAAGTGTCGTGTGTGCAGTGTGAAGGAGAGTTAAATAGTTCATGAGAGTTTACCTCATCCTCTTCTCCTGCCATTAGACACTTTTCAGCAGTTTCTTCAGCTTCAAGCTCTAGGGCCATGAAAGCTGCTTCATCATCGGATGAATCCATGAAGGTGTCGACTTCTTCTGAGTCGTCTGAGAGTTCACCAACAATGTATGCTTATCTCTTCCTGGCGAATTTCTCTCTCCTTGCTTTGCGTGCTGGTCGTTCAGCACTCACCGAGCTCGGGAGCCATCATGCGATAATGTCCCCGGCTTTTTACGATTGTAGCGAGCGATGACTCTTTCTTCTTTGCTTTCGCTATCTTTTGATGGTGCTGAGTCATCCCTCTTTCTGCATTCAGAAGTATGCAAGTCAGGAGTACGTTTAGGCGTGTATTCAGACTTACCTTTTGATTCTCGATAGGCTTTAGTCACTTTTCTGCGCCGCTCCTTTTCCTTCTGATATTTTACGGCAAGCAGTGCGTACTTCTGAGCGAGACTTCCTTCTTATATGTCGTTGAGTGAAGGTTCAGTCTTACTCGACGCAGGGGATGCTGTGCTGACTGATGCTTTGAAAGCATGGTCTATTTTGGTGTCAGCTTCAGCTCGCTGCTTCCGTTGAGGTCTGTTAAACTCGAATTCCTCTGCTTGAAGTTCTGAAAAGATAAGGTCAGGAGTAACAACATCTAAGTCAGAATATCGTAATAATGTAGCAAAAGGAGTCCAATAACCATCTGGCAGTGCCCTCAGTATTTTGAGATTCATTTCTAGGTTGGAGAATGTCTTTTCCAGCCCGTTGATGGAGTTCATCAAATTCCTGAATCTGACGCTGAGATCTTCTATGGTGTCTCCGGGCATGAGAGACAAACTCTCTAGCTTTTGGAGTTCCAGCACAAGTTTGTTGGCTTTGATCTTCTGAGTTCCCCGACTCAGTAGTGCTAGAGCATCCAGAGTTCCTTTGTAGTCTTGCATTCCTGAACTCTGCCGAGATAAGAATCATTTAAGGTGGTTAGTATGGCATTCCTGGTGACTCGGTCTAAGTTGTGAAGTTTCTTCTCCTTAGGGGTGTAGAGAATTCTGCCTTTGGGAATCTTCTTCCCGGTCACCTTTCCTCCGCTAGCTGTTTGATCCTGAGTTACGACACTATCGATCATAGGAACGATAGGTCCTTCCTCAAGTACTTCGGTCATGCTGTCGTGGAGGGAGGTCAGATGAGCCTCCATTCTGACCCGCCATACACCATAGTTCTCTACTGAGAACATGGGTACCATCCTTATACCTGACATATCAGTCATGATGAATAATGATATGAATGAAGAATGATATGAAGTGAAAACGTTTTTCCGGATCCGTTCAAGTAGACCAGTTTCAAGATAACAAGAGTCTTATAGAACTCCTGCACTGATACCAATTGTTGGTCCCCGAGAGCACGTTCAGGTGTAGAGGGGGGGGGGTGAATACACCTGAAATCGATTTTCTCAACTTAGAACACGAACATTCCTGTTCAGGATAGTGTCGTACTGAATGAGTTCAGCAGACCAGATAGCTGTTCTGAATCGTGTGTGGCAAAGTGTCTGACTCTACTGAGATCTGCTAGGCGGCCGACCGTCGAGATCGGTATCGGCGAGATAGAGTCCAGTGGTGCGGAAAGTGTAGGCCCAAATCAGTTGAGTTGGAAAGATGTTTATATTAAACCAGTTTCAGTAGAATAATGAGATCAGTCAAGTTTGCTGAAACGAGTTGAATGATTTTAAAGGGTAGTTTTCAGTATGATCAGTTAAAATCAATGCAACAGTAAATAGACACAAGCGAGAGACACAGAGATTTTTAAAGTGGTTCGCATATCAAACAATCCTACGTCCACTGTCCTGAAAGATCAGGAGGCTATTTATTGTAGTGAGTTAGTCTCACTCAGCTTGTACACAGGACAAAGCCGCGTCTTGGAATTTATACTGAGCAAGTCTCATTTTACACGGTTATCAAACTAAAGTGTTTGACAAACTCTCCAACTATGAAGGAGTCCTTTTACAATAAGGAACAAGTTCAAATATGAACTCCTTCGTCTAAGCTATGGATATATTTGGTTGAGCTTAGGGTTAGAGGGATAGGGAACAAGAATGTAGCTTCTAGAACGACGAACAACTGAGTTTAGCTATGAGTTCGTGTAACGTCGTTTGGATACTAGAGTGACGGTGTCTTTTCCCTCCTTTTCCGGAAATTTGTTGACTTGCAGCTTTAGTAGGTATAAGGCATGTGTCTGCTTGTCATTCGTCAAGGTTTAGAAAGTAGTTGAGACAGAACAGACCTCGAGGCATACTGAAGTTGACTTCTTTCTTCCTCGTATTTGACTATGCTGATTGTCTTTCAAAAGATCTGACAGTTCAGAAGACTGTCTGGCCGTTGCTGAGTCTGATCTCTGATTCAGCAGTGAATAAGCTGAGATTGCTCTACTGAAGATCAGCTCTGAGCACAGTGAACTACTCCTGCTGAGTTCAGTTCCACTGTCTCTTCTCAGTATACTGCTCCTGCTGAGTCCCATACATACTGAGTCTTCTACATCTGGTGTTGAGGCTGATAAGCTACTGAACGCCTGAACCAGAGCAGAGTGTCTGCTGAGTCTGAACCCTCAGAGACAAAAACAATTACAAAGAAATGGTTCACCGATCAAGATAGGGTTTTGGGATCTTCAAATCTTCATAGATTCACTCAGAGCATAAGCCTACTAAGTGCATGTCAGTACGGAAGACATAATCATTTCCTACTATGTATTACTGTGCTGAGGATAGAATCATCACCCAACAATTTGTAAATATATTTTCAGTTATGAACAGTTGATCAATGCTACAGTTAATCACCCAACATTTTTTAAAGTGGTTCAGATACACAAGATCTTACGTCCACTGTCCTAAACTAGGCAAGAAACTATTTATTATACTGAGTTAGTCTCAGTTAGTTTGTGCACTGGACAAACTGAAACTTGTGATTATACTGAGCAAGTCTCAGTTTACAGGGTCAAACAGTTTGTTTGAATGTATCTCCAACTATGAAGGAGTTCTTAACACTAAGAACAGTTCAATAAATGAACTCCCTCGATCTAAGCTATGGATATTACAATGAGCTTAGGTTAGAGGGTGGAAACAAGAAAGGCTTCTAGAGTGAAGAACAATGAAGAATAATCTCTCTGGGTTCGTGTTCTTCACTTGAATATTCATTTATGAATTATAGAGCTTGAGTTCTTTATAAGCTTTAGTTCCCTCGATAGGTCGCTTGTATGATCGTGTAGTGCGACTTGTGCGAATTCGACCTTCCCTCTATTTATAGACGTGAGTTGTGAATAGATCCGTTAGAGACGAACTGTCCACGTGTCACTGTACAGGTAGCAAACGACTCTTTTTTGAATTCCGTAGAGTCCTCTTTCTTTGCAGGAAAGTGGTTGACTTGCAGCTTTTGTCGGAAACTTTGCCAGCTGACTGCTTGTCATTGGTCGAGGTAAAGATAGTAGTTGAGACTTTTTCAAACTTCAAGGTTGATACTGAAACTGACTTATTCTCTGATGTACGACCTTGGACAACTCTACTGAATTTGACTTGAAGTCCACTGTCAGTTAAAGTAACTGACACGCCGTTGCTGAGTCTGACCGAAAGGTTCAGTAGGCTGCATCTGCTAAGTCCAACACTACTGAAGCCGAACTCTGAGTTCAGTAAACTGCTCCTGCTGAATCCAGTTCTACTGACTCCTGAACACCTTTCTGTATGTTGCTCCTGCTGAGTATAGCCATACTGAATCTTCACTCCATGGCACTGCGGCAGATGGTCTACTGAGAGACAGCAGACGGAACTTCTGAGCCGGACCATGCTGAAGGCAAAGTCTACTGATTCTGAAACACTCAAGAGACAAAGGCGTTAATCAACTATTAGTAATAAGGAAATTTACAGAATAAAAAAATATAGGGACCAGTTCATCCAATTTATAAATTAAATTTTTAATTAGTATTTTTTTTTCAAATAAAAAAAAGTTTAATTAAACATAATTAAATTAAAAACTTAAATAAGAAATTAATATAAGATAAAAAACTTGTATTCTGTTGGGATTTTGTATACTGGAACAAAACTTTATACTTGTATACAATGTGTTTTCCTTTTCACTATTTTATTATTCTATCCGATTTCATGTATATTTGTACATTTTTTCATCATTTATCTTGTATAATAGTTAGATTTTGTAGTGTCTTGTAGATTACAGAAGACTACACAATTTGTTGAACTAACAAGATATAAACAGTTATCACAGCTGAGACAACTTTAGGAAAAGTTGTCAATTTAAGCTGCAGTTTAGATATGAAGTGGCTTGTCTTGGCTGCTTGTCTATACTGATACACTGAATGTGGTGATTGACGGATCACATTGAAATATGTTCTCTTGACTAACTTTAGTGGAGAACCAAGATCTCGGTGATTTAGTTGGTCTTAAGCTTGATAAGACTTCAACTTAGTGCATTGGCTAACTATCACTTTGACCTACAAAACATTTTCGGGAGCAGATCTATGTATCTCGGTTGTTAGTAGTCCTTTGTGGATCAGGTTTGTTGTCTGTATCTTGCAATTGTTGGTCCTGAGACGTGGTTTAGGTGTAGAGGGGGGTGAATACACCTTAATACAAATTCTCTTCTCAAACTCGAAAGTCAGTTCTAGCTGAATTTGCTACTGAACTGAGTCAGATAGCCAGATATGCTTTCAAATCGCGTGGGCAAAGATTTCTTCTACAGAGTCCAACTCTACTGACATATGTCAGTCGAACAGTCATTCAGTATCAGAGTTGTGTGTGGAAGTGTACGCCCTATTAAACGTCTCAGTTGGAAAATCGATTTTATGCTGAGTTTGATGAAATACTGTTTTAATGCAATATGATCAGTTAAAGAAAGCAGTAAATCAACACAGCAAATTTTTTAAGTGGTTCGGACACACTGGATCCCACATCCACTGTCCTGACCAAAGCAGGATACTTGTTATATTTATACTGAGCAAGTGTTAGTGATCTGTTCTCAAGACAGATACAAACTTGATGCTTATACTGAGCAAGTACTCAGTGATCTGTTCACATGACAGATTCTCTACTTACAGTCGTAGTGACTTTTACAAGGGTTTCAAACTTAAAGAGTTTGAGGCTTCTCCAACTATGAAGAAGTTATGACAATAAGAACGTTTTCACAAGAATGTGAACTCCCTCGAGGTTTCTAAGCTATAAATATTACAATGAAGCTCGCTTAGATAAGAGAAGGGGAACAAATATTCTCTAGAGAGAAGAACTAAAAAAATCTAATCTAAGTCCAAGTTCTTCATTGGGTATGCAGTGAGTTTGCTAGAGATCGTTGTGCGTTGAAAGCTTTTGGTTCCCGGTATCTTTCTACATGAAGACTCTCCTCTATATATAGTCGTCGATATTGAATTGATTCGTTGGAGAGGGGTCTAGCCACGTGTCAAAAAGACAAGGAAAATGACTCCTTAAAATTTGAACGTTGTTGAGTAGGTGCACTATAGAGATACGCCTCTTTTTCAATCTCGGAGCAGCTTTTGTCAGAAAAGATAAAACGCAGTCGGCTCCTTATTGGTCGAGGTAGATTGGTAGGTGAGGCTTGTCAAACATCAAGGTTGACTCCCTCTGAATCCTCGGACCTTTAACTAAAGTGACTTCCTACTGACGTTCTTCTGAGCATTCAGTGCATGGGCGCAAATTGTTGTGCAGATTCAGTTGGTGGTCGGCTAACCAACTGACTTCTTCGATCCTGAGTTCATCAGCTGAGTGCAAGGTCTTATAGTGAACTCCGCAACTACTAAACTCTAGCCTACTGGGTTCCTAACATACTGAACTCAAACTAAGCTATTACATAATCGAAGGTTCATCATTCAGCGAGGGCTTTTGGGATCTTCAAATCTATAAAATATGTTCTACTGAATCTTCATAACAACAACAACTATATACGTGTTAATTGGGTTGATAATATCCTCTAAGGAACTAGAAAGGATTATCACACTAAATTCGGCCGGCTGATTAAGTTTAGGTGTATTAAAAAGGTCGAGTGGTACTACTCAGGAATATAATAAGATGTTAATTAATTTAAGCTGTTAATGTGCTTAATTAATTAACAGATATTTCTATCTCAAAACGGGGATCAATTAAGTCAAAAATACAAGTTCATGGTCAAATTGGGATAAAGGGGTAAGTATAGATAATTAATTTCTCTAGTGAACTGAATTCGTGTTAATTATTTTATGGCAAATTGGCAAATTTAGTCCCCAATGTTTGCCACTTTGGATGAATTGGTCCCTAATCTTTTTTTTAGTTTATTGGTTCCCAATGTTTGCTAATTTGGATAAATTGGTCCTTCTATCAAATTTTAAGTTAATTAATTTTTAATCATAGGGGTATTTATGGAATAAAAGTTTCAGCGACCAATTCATCCAATTTTTAAATAAAACTTTAATTTTTTTTTAATTTTTTTTTTTAATTTTTTTTTTAAATTATGATTTTTTTCGGAAAAAAATTAATTTTTCAAATAATTTTTATTTTAAAAATTACTTTTTTTCAACAAATTTTTTTCTTTTTTTTTTCAAATAATTTTTTTGGTAAACGAAAAAAAATAATTAATAATAATTTTAGGGACCAATTCATCTAAATAATTTTTTGAATTAACTTTTTTTCAAATTTTTTTATTTAAATAAAAATTAAGTAAATTTAGATTAACTAATAATTTTGCATTTCACGGTGAAGGAGGGGAGCGGGTCAACACAACGGTTGGGGAATGTGTTATGTTCTTCGAGGAGAGGAGCAGCTGGACGATCCGCTCCTAGTCGTCCAGTTATGGCCTCCCACCTCCTAGTCGTCCAACTGCTCATCTCCTCGAAGAACATAACACATTCCACAACCGTTGTGTTGACCCGCTCCCCTCCTTCACCGTGAAAAGCAAAATTATTAGTTAATCTAAATTTACTTATTTTTTATTTAAATAAAAAAATTTGAAAAAAAGTTAATTCAAAAAATTATTTAGATGAATTGGTCCCTAAAATTATTATTAATTATTTTTTTTCGTTTACCAAAAAAATTATTTGAAAAAAAAAGAAAAAAAAAATTAGTTGAAAAAAAGTAAATTTTAAAATAAAAAATTATTTGAAAAATTAATTTTTTTCCGAAAAAAAATCATAATTTAAAAAAAAATTAAAGTTTTATTTAAAAATTGGATGAATTGGTCCCTGAAACTTTTATTCCATAAATACCCCTATGATTAACACTTAATTAACTTAAAATTTGACAGAAGGACCAATTTATCCAAATTAGCAAACATTGGTGACCAATAAACTAAAAAAAAGATTAGGGATCAATTCATCCAAAGTGGCAAACATTGGGAACTAAATTTGCTAATTTGTCTTATTTTATTTTGCTTTAGACTGGGCATAGATAATTAATTAATTTGAGGCTCAACTTTATTTATTATATGTGATCCATGGTCTGGCCCAATTAGATGCCCAGTTTGTCTCTCATAAATTATTATTAACGTATTAATGAATTTATACATTATTTAATAATATTATTTATCTGGAATTAATTGGTTGGACAATTAATTGATAAATATATATAGCCTAGTTAATTAATTAATTGTATTATGGTTCAACAGAAGCCCATTAGAAATATTGTTAATTAATGGATTGTAGTTATAAGAATACATATCACGTATTCACGTGATTTATTCATTATGTTTTCTACAGATATACGTTCACGCAAAACGTAAGTTTTGAGAGAGCTGTTTATATTTTTCTTCAGTTCTCTATCCACGTGGAGGAAGAAAATGGCTGGACACAGCTTAGAAGGTTTGATTAGGAGTAGTAATCAAAGCTATAGCAACATACGGATGAGGCAGGTAATTCCTATTCCTTCACATACCACCCTCTCCAAGCCTCGTTCCTACGTCATCCTCCTCATCCTCTCCTTCACCAGTGACTGCCTCTCCCACCTCCAAGTCATCCGGTCGTTCCTCTCTCACGACATCTCTAACATCGAAGAACACAACACCTTCCAAAACACTGCGCCGACCCCTTGCCTTCCATGAGACATAAAATTATTAGTTAATTTAGATTTAGTTAAATTTGTAAATGTTAATTAGTTTTTAAATTAGTTTTTTTCTTTTTAATTGATTTTTTTAATACCAAAAATCTTATTTGAAAAAAAAGAAATTGAATGAATTGGTCTTATGTTTTTTTTTTCGTAAATGCCCTTATAACTAAAAGTTGACTAATTGAAAATTTAACAGAAGCACCAATTCATCTAAACTAGCATAGTTTGGCAGCCAATTAACTAATAAAGAAAAGAATATGTACCAATTCATCCAAACTAGCATAATTGCGGGATCATCAGTACCAATTTGCGTTTTGTAAAAAGGTATTATAATTTATAACCAACATGTAGTTTTTTTTTTAATTTGAAAGTGCTAAGTTATTTTATAAGAATATTATTATTAAAATAATTATTTAAAACAATATTAATAACAAGTATTCATTTTAATAATTTAATAAAATAATATTTGTTTTTTCTAAAACTTATTAGAAAATTCATAAAGTTAAAGATAACCTTTCACATACCAAATTAAGTCACATCCCAATTTCCGAGGGAAGAAAGAAGTGTAGGGACGTGATTGGGAAAACTTCTTTTTTGGTAAGAAAATTGCGAAATTTTTTTCTAGACTCTTCTGACAAAATAAAAAATATGTAATTGTCAGATTATAAAGATATATGACGAGCATTAAAAGTACTTCATAATGTCGTCATTCCTCAACGAGCAAAAAAGAGAGCTGAGGATATTAGAGTTTAAACATTCTTCATAATTAGAGTTTGGCAGAAACAACTCAATATAGGTGTCTAGTTGGCATAGAAAAAATTGGCGAGGATAAATTGTTGGTCCAAAAACGATCCTTCAGGTGTAGAGGGGGGAGTGAGCACACCTAAGTGCAAATTTCAGCTCAAACGCGAAAGTCAGTGCTATAGAATATTGCCACTAAACTAGTTAGTAGGCCAAGTAAACTTTCTAGATCACATGGGCAGAGTATCTGTCTACTGAGTTCTATCTACTGACCTATGTCAGTGAACAGTAATTTAGTTTAAGATATGGTGTGCGGAAGTGTAGGCCCAAAATATGTTCATCTCAGTTTGAAAACACGTTTTTATGCTAAGGGATTTAATGTCAGTTTTATGCAGCATGAATAGTTAATCAGTGCAACAGTAAATCAACACAGGCAGATTTTAAAGTGGTTCTGATACGCTAGATCCTACGTCCACTGTTATGAACAAAGAAGAAGTTCTTGATTGCTTATACTGAGCAAGTCTCAGTCGATCTGTGCACTGGACAGAAACTCTAGTTATAGTCTTAGTGACTTTACAAGGTTCAAACACGAGGTTTGATATTCTCCAACTAGGAAGGAATTCTTACAATAAGAACAGTTCAGAAAGCTGAATTCTTACGAGGTTTTCTAAGCTTATGATATTACAATAAGACTACTTAGAAAAGAGAGAAAGAGAACTAGTGAATCTCTAAAGTGAAGAACTTAGATGACCTCTCTGTATATAAGTTCTTCGCTTTTATATGCTTTAAGTTTGCTAGAGTGTTTGTGAGCTTGAATGCTTCGTTTCCCTCGTTGATTATCTTTTCTGGATGAAGACTCTTTTCTATTTATAGTCTCAACTCAAGAATAGATCCGTTGGAGGGAGTCTAGACACGTGTCAAAAACGACAAGAAACACAACCATTTCAATTTGAATGTCACTATAGAGATTTCCTCTTTCCCAGTCTAGGAAGCAGCTTTATGGCAAAGCAGGTATAATGCTTGTAGTTTCTCATTGGTCGAGGTTAGAGAGTAGGTGAGGTTTGTTCAAACTCCAAGAGCATGCTGAGTTGACGTCCTCTGATTCCTTGTACCTTCTACTGAATCGTCTTTTACTGACATTCTTCTGAGATATTCAATACGTGGCTCGAATTCCTTAGCAAATTCAGTGGGTTCTAACATTCCCGACTGAGTTCCTTGATGCTGAGTTCTTCGAGCTGACATCTGATATCCTAGTGAACCAATCAGCTACTGAACTCTATCTAGCCTACTGAGTTCATAACATGATGAACTCAACCAAGCTATTACATTATATAAGGCTCATCATTCAGCTAGGGTTTTGGGATCTTCAAATCTTATCATACTGAATCTCATACCCAACAATTTCCCCCTATTTGATGATGCCAAAACCTTTACATTCAATCAGTCTATCAACACAAACAAATAATGTGTGTGCGTTTTGATCACTGAGGTGATCTGTAGTGTTAAGACAGAAAGAATAGCCAGGTGACAATGAGTAGTTGTCGTATGCCAAAAGATATAGAATAACATATAATAGATGATAAGAAGTTACAGGTACATGACATTTTACTCTATCATAGCTAAGACTAATCAAGAGAAAGAAAAAAAATAAGCTGGACTTCTTGAATTTCGGAAATCTTACCTTGAAGTCAGCTGATTTCTTCTGGGGAAGTTAAAGACCATAGGATCTGTAGACTCCACTTCTCAGCTTCTTGATCTCTTTCTTGTTTTCAGAATCATTCAGATCAAGTTCTCTTCTCACATTAGCAAATTTGATCTCGTCCTCAATCTCCTTTGTATATGTATTTCCTTCTAGTGTACAAGAAGGATGTAGAGTCCTGAAATCAAGTGCCTTGAGAGTCAGACTTGACTGTTGTAGGGCGATTAGGATTTTAGCTTAAACTTCAGGATCTGAAAACATCAAGAATTCTTTGAAGCTTCTAGCTGGATCTGTTGTCTGATTCGCTGACTTCCAAACATAATAGCTCTTGATGAAATCGACCTTGATCTGCTCCCACTTCTGATTAATTTTCCAAGGTACCCATTGGTCAGCCCTAGGATAAATTATCCTCTTGATCTTAGTTCCCTTTACCCTGCGTCTGAAAATTTTTGAGGTTGTAGGGACGCTCCTATACTTTTTAGGGATACTTTTCCTTGCTTCTTTGTCAGTCATCTGCCTGAGTGCCTTAAGAACTGTTAACCTTATTCTTTCCTTTGCAGCTTGAATTTGGCGGGCCTCAGCGGTAATGTTTAAGCCTCTTTCGCAGGCATCCCATAGAGCTTTCGTCTCTGCTTCTTGCTCTTTAGATAGCTTATTGGTGGGAATACCCTGCTCTGTTTCAGGTTCAGCTTCAGACGGCTCAAGCTTCAGGCTCCTTCTCAGTAGATTTGGATTTTGACAACAGAGCCTTTGATTGCCTGGGCACTACAGATCTCGTCTTCTTAGGCAGAGGGGTCCTAATCTGTATACCCTTCTTTTTTGGCTGTTGCCTTGCCTTCCTCATGTTCTTCTTCCTCTGGCGTTCAAAATTTCAGCTTTTCGGCTTTTGGAGGACTAGGGGGGTTTGCTGAAATTGAGAATTCAGATCAGTCCTCTAAGCTTCAAGTGCTCGGCTGAGGATCACATCAATATCAGAAGTAGTAGGTATACTGATCCTCTGCACTTCAACTGTCAGGTCACTCAACTTCTGGGTTTGAGCCTTAGTAAATTGACTCCACTTAGAGTTCACGTCCTTAACAAGAAGACGAATCTTATGAACCTGACGCTTAAGGCAACTGTTAATTGACGCCATTGATACGTCTTTGATCTTAGCAGCTTGATAGCTGGATTGTCTTGGCTTTTGCTGAGACGTAGACGGCATGGAGATGATGGTATCTGATGAAGGCGGTGGAGGCTGTGAGTCATCATCTCTGGGAGAGTTTCCCTCTGCAGAACCTCCCTAGTCTGCGTCCTTGGGTGACTCATCATGATCGGAGTCAGGTTGAGTCTGGGGCTCAGTAGGTTGTTCAGTAGTGCCCCTCAAACTCAGGATCATGAGCATTGTTGAGCAAAGGTCGTCCCTGACTGCGATGTCTACTAGATCAGAATTATCTAGTATCTCTAGAATCTGTTTCGCTATCTCTTCAGTAGCTCTGATCAGAGCTGTTAGAACTAAAGACGGAACTGAAGTGGAGACCTGAGCCTAAGGTAGTTCAGCAGGTATATCCGACTGAGTCTCCTCTGAGTGTATCCTCTTTACTTTGTCTGTTAGAGTGGCGTCCTCTTTACTGGACTCTGAATCCTGTGTGGACACATGCTCAGGAATAACTACTGTTTCGGCTTTCTTCAGTAGATTCCTTTTCTTTTGCTGAGTGGGGAGTGGGTCCCGAGTGGCCGGAGCTGAGCGATTATCGTGTATTCCATGCCATATGGACTTCCCAGCTGCTGCCACGTACTGAAATTTTATGTTCTTGTTAAAGGAGAACGCGTCAATAAAAGCAACCCTTCCTTGGCAGAAATCCTCGATCAGGATTGACACCTTACTGTCGTAGAGAAGCTTTAGTTTCGGGATCAGTTAAAGTGAGTTCTTGTCCTCACTCACTACAAACTTCTGGAACTGAAACTTGAACACAGTCAGGAAGAACTCAATCCAGTTGACCTAGACGCCATCCATAATGGCCATCATTATCTGGATCCTGACCCTAGATAATTGCTCAAATGATCTAGCTGAGCTTTTCAATACGTGGTTGACGATATATGCCAAGCCCCTGTATTTCGGGAGCAACCTAATCTTGGAAAATGCTGCTTTGAACACTATGTCCTTCTCCCGCTGAATTGGCAGAGGTAGCGATTGATAGAGGTCTCCTTATATCCGATTGGAGAAATCCCCTCACTAGGACGATCAAAGCTACCTTTAGCGACGTCTATGTCTGCGATCTTAGATTCCCATACATTATTCCCGATTTATTGTTGATAAGAGATGCAAGAAATGTCCTTAAGATCTTCATTCTGACGAAGATTCATGAAGAACTCCATCACTTGCCTGGGGAGATAGAGGCGAGGAACCCTAGAAAGCATGGTTTGAAGGCCAGTTGACTGAAGAGCGTCAAAGATCGTCTCCATGCAGTCAATGTTACATGATTAGAAAGCGAGTACTAGCTCGAACCATGCTCTCTTTTTGTTCAGAATCTCTTCCATATCTGACAGAACGAGAACCTCATTACTCAGAGAACTCACCATTGATAATATGCTAAATCTGCAAAATAAGTATTAGCACTTGAATATAGAGTAAGTTAGTTGCTTGTAGAATGAGTTTAAGAGATTTACCGAAGAAATAGTGCTATGTGAGAAATAGATTTCGTATGCAGCAAGTTTTGCAAAGCACTGATACATTCGATAATGGCAAAAAATTGAGTTTTAGATCATGGATACGTGCATATATATATATACGCATACGAAATATATTTCTCACATAACACTATTTCTTCGATAAATCTCTTAAACTCAATCTGCAAGCAACTAACTTAGTCGTATATATATATATATATATATATATATATATATATCATATGAATATGATTAGTATATTTAGCATGCGGTTGAGATTAAACTGAATTGAAAAGATGGACGACTAAGATTTAATGTTATAAGAGGTTATGATTACTTTTCCGCCTATAATCTCAACCTACGTATTTATCATCTAAAAGGTAAGGTGAGATGACATGCATTTAATGCGCCGCAGTCAGTATATGGAATGTCATGCTTTTAATGAAAACTGTTGGGTTATGAGTCAGTAGAAGATACTTAGCATTTTATTGGGTAAAATAATATTGGGGGAAATCATAGTATTTAGACTATGGAATTGAAGATCCCAAAACCCAGCTGGTATCAGTAGTGTAGTGTCGATAGGACTAGATGATGTAATAGGCTAAACTGTTTTCGATTTCTTTATCTCTTGTGTCTAAGTCCTGTACGGGGTAAAATGTTGGATTGATCTTCATTAGGAAGTTTACCTTCCAGAACTCCACGTCATCAGTGTAAGAGCTTGTGTTCTTAAGTCATCAGCTGATCTTCGCTCAGTAGAAGATATTTCATCAGCTGACAGACATCAGTAGAAGAACCTTCTATAACAAAGCTCAGTACCTTCGCAGTCATCAGCTGACTACACTCAGTAGAACATCTCTATCAGCCGACTCAGACGAAGATGACAGGGACTGCATGAAGTCTATTGTATCCGACAGGAAACGACCCAGCTTTTAACATCATTTCGATAGTCAGCAGAAAATCATACGAGGATAAGTGAGAGTCAACTCCGATGAAGACCAATGTCTGACATATCTCACCTACCATAAACCTCGACCACTGAGAAGCCGTGAACGCACTACCTACTCTGACCAACTAAAGTTGCTCTCATGAACAGTAATCAACAACTCTGCTGCAACAATTCGAACTTATGGCCGTTTTCTTTGGATGTTTGTGACACGTGGCATTGTCCTCTCCAACGGGCAAATGCCTGGGTCATGACTATAAACAGAGAAGCAAATCCGAGCTCCACGCACGGGATATCAAGGCATAAATCGCTCAAGCTTTCAAAACAACTCTAGCGCATTCAAGATAAATCCAGCGAAGAACTTACCCAATAAAATACCTTTAGTTCTTCTCTCTAGAGTTCCTTAGATCTCTCTTCTCTAGCTAAGCTCATCGTTCATATCTATAGCTTAGAATCTCGAAGGAGTTCACTTTTAGTGATTGTTCTTATTGTAAGAACTCCTTCCTAGTTGGAGAAAATCCCTTCCCCATCAAACTTAGGTTTGATTTGTAAAAGTCGCTAAGGACTATAACTTAGAAGGGTCTGTCCAGTGCACAGATACCTTGCTGAGGCTTGCTCAGACTAATCAACAAGACCTCCTATTCAGCAGGACCGTGGACGTAAGATCTTGCGCATCTGAACCACGTTGGCTTGCTCAGACTAATCAACAAGACCTCCTATTCAGCAGGACCGTGGACGTAAGATCTTGCGCATCAGAACCACGTTAAAAATTGCTTGTGTTGTTTACTGTTTTATTACATTGCATACAAACATCTTGCAATGTCATATCTTGCATAAAATGTATTCATAAAATGCACTAGCCAAAACTATTTTAACTTGTGCAAATCACGTTTTCAACTGAGACGAATCTTCGGGCCCTACACACTTATCCGCACTAAGTCTTCAACTGAGAATCAAGCATTGACAAAAGTCATTAGGAGAGACTCAGTAGTTGGCACACTCTGACCAGCGATCGAAGGTTACTATTTGGTACTTTTCATCAGTAGCATCCAACAGCTCAACTGTCCTTCGCATTTGAGAAAAAGAAGCAGTACTCAGGTGTATTCACCCCCCCCCCTCTACACCTGACTCTCATCTCCGGACCAACAATTGGTATCAGAGCAACGTTGTTCTTCTGATCATCGGTTCTGAAACTACTGGTCTTCTCGAACAGATCCTGAAAACATTTTTCACTGCACAAGCATCTCTTCATACATCCTTATACTCTTACCCATAATATCTGATATGTCAGGTATTAGGATGGTGGCGATGTTCTCCGTAGAGAACTATACGGTATGGCGCGTAAGAATGGAGGCGCACCTAACATTGCTGCATGACAGCATGACGGACGTCCTTGAGACAGGACCCATCATCCCCATGATCGACAGCATACAATTTGCTGCTGCGGGAGATGTAGGAGCACAGACTGGTGCTAAAGTCGCAAAAGATAAATCTGCCTTCACGCCAGAAGAGAAAAGGTTGCACAACCTCGACCGAGTTACGCGGAATGCAATCCTGACTACGCTCAGTGATTCACACCTCGGGAGGGTGCAAGACTGCAAGACGGCAAATGAACTTTGGGATGCCCTGCCATTACTGAGCCAAGGAACCCCGCAGATCAAGGAAAATAAGCTCGAGCTAGAGCTACAAAAGTTTGATACATTTGCCATGGAGCCCAATGAGACTATTGACAAGCTAAGCGTCAGGTTTACCAACCAGATCAATGTGATCAACGGGTTGGGAAGGACGTTCACCAACAAAGAGATGAACACGAAGATCTTGAGAGCGCTACCTCGACTGAAGTGGCTTCCTTTTGCTACTTATTTACGTCGCTCAGATCTTAATGGTCTAACTCCCGATGTTATCTTTTCAGAATTAATGACGGAGGAATTTGAGCACAGCCTACCCCAACGATGTTCAAGCGCTCCAGCTGACGCACAGATAGATCATGCTTTCAAAGCAACAGTCAGCAAAACTGGAGCCAAACCCATTTCTTCCAGCAAGGCAGTAGCCACGACAGACGCAAACTCTTCTGAGATATCTGGCACTGACCAGCTAGCACTTATGGCCTTCAAATATCAAAGAGAAAATGAGAGAGTCAGAAAGCTAAAGAAATACCACAGAGATTCTCCCTCGGGTAATAAAGAATATCGAAAAAGGGAAGAATCTAAACCAACTACTGATTGTAGGAACACAGAACCTGCTGCTAGTCCATCCAACGACTCAGCTGGAAAAGGCAGCAGATCATCTGTATGTTACAACTGCAAGAAGGAGGGACACTATCAGTACGATTGTCCCGAACTCTCAGCTGCTCAAAGAGCATAACGGCAGGCCAGACGCGAGAAATTTGCCCGAAGGAGGCAGGCCTACATCGCTGGAGAGATATCCGATGACTCAATCGAGGAAGATACATTCATGTATTCTTCTGAAGACGAAGCTGCATTTGTCGTCGTTGAGGCCGGTGAGACAGATCCTGAAACAACTGCAGAATACTGTCTGATGGCCGAAGAAGAGGCTGAGGTAAACTCTAAACTTAATATAACCTCTTCTTCTCACAGCACACACGACACGTGCTCGGTCACAGATGAACCTCTAGACGTGGTACAAGCCTACGATGATCTACTAGAGGAGCAGATTCAGCTGGGCAGAGAGTTCAGTAGAACCATTCAGGAACTGGAAGAGGTAAAGGCTGAAAATCAGAGACTTTCTTCTGATTGTCAGGTCTCTACTGATTCGGAGAATCTGGTTGTGAGACTCAAGGAAGAGATTAAATCTCTTATGACTAAGTCTCAGCTTCAAGAAACTCAGATATCAGTTCTGACTAAGGACAATTCTGAGAAAGATACTGAAATAGCCCGACTCAGTCAGAAGCTCGCAAGAGTAGAAAAGGATTATGAATCACTTCGGAGAAGTGATGAGGTCTGGCGAGAACTGATGACTGATCAATACCTAGAAGCTAAGGAGAAGTTGGAAAGTATGCTCAGAGCTCAAATGCCAGCGGTCATGAAAGAAGGACTTGGCTATACTCATGAAGCTTCCACTTCAACATCAAAAAGCTTAGAAATGCTGGCTGATAGGTTCGTCAGAGGAAAACTTCAGGTTACTGAATCAACCCCTCAGGCAAAGAACAAACACAAGATGAATGCACCTCAGCCGAGCAACAAGAAGCAACTAACCAGAGGTTCTAGTCCCAGGACACCACGATCAAACTCAGGGGGAACCAAGAAGTTCAGATGGGCAGAACAGTACAGTTAACCGCTATATAAGCATCCGGCACAGTATGGTTCGTACTACTATGAGCCCAGGGTCGAAAGGAGCACACAGCCCAAGAAGAAGCAAGCTCCTGAACCCAAAATTGTCAGAAAGTCATATCTCCAAGTCTTATGGGGAAGAAAGCTGACAAGGTTCAGAAGAAGAAGTCTCAAACTCCTAAGGTCCCGAGATAAATCTGGATTCCGAAATCACCCACTAACACTTAAGGACCCAAACTGAACCAAAGGGTACCTAAAACTGTTTCTGTTTTGCAGGTGCATAAGGACCCTTGGATTGTGGACAGCGGCTGCTCGAGACACATGACTTATCAAAAGAGCCTGCTGACCAACTATGTACAAGAAGATGGTCCAGAATTGAGTTTGGTGACAACTCTAAAGGCTATACAAGGGGATACGGAACACTGAATATTGGGACTGCTTCAATTCCAAGATTAACATATGTTGAAGGACTTCAACATAATCTCCTTTCTGTCAGTTAATTTTGTGATAATCTGAATAGAGTTATCTTTGACGCTGGTTTCTGCGATGTTGTTGATAAATCTACTGGGAAAACAGTGTTATCAGGTTCGCGGAAGAGGAATATCTATGTTGCAAACTAGAAAACCGCTGAACCTGAGGCTTGCTTACTCGCTCAAACAAAATCTAGTGACAAGGCAGGATGGTTGTGGCATAAGAGACTCAGTCACCTGAACTTCAAGACTATGGACAAGCTAGCCATGAACTCTAAAGTCAGAAGACTGCCCAATGAATTGCTTATCAAAGACAGAAACTGTGAAGCATGCTTGAAGGGAAAGCAAGCAAAGAACAACAATCCACCAATTCCGTCACCTTCTACTGATGGAATCCTTCAACTGCTACACATGGACTTATTCGGGCTAGTCTCGCCAGTGACTATAAGAGGCAAGAAGTATACCCTTGTCGTTATTGACGACTACTCAAGATATACATGGGTCATCTTCATAGCCAGCAAATCTGATGTCATGACTGAGTTACCAAAACTGCTGAAGAAGCTGAGTGTGGAAAAGGACATCAAGATTAAGAGAATTCGCTCAGACAAAGGAAGAGAATTTCTCAACTCAGTAGTAAAAGAGTACTGCTAAAAGGAGGGAATCAAGCACGAGACATCAGCAGTTCGCACCCCTCAGCAGAACGGATGATGTGTCGATTTTATACACCTCGAATTCACCCAGTTCTAACGCTCATCTTGTCCAAGTTGATGCTGTTTTGTGCGCATAAATATCTATTTTTGGCAGGTTTAGGGTCCGGAGATGAGGTGGCGATTCGGAGCTGATTTGGAGATATTTTGGCAGTTTTTGAAGATAAAACGGGGCTGAGATCGAGAAGGAAAGATATGCTAAAGATTTGGAGCTTAAAGATATTTTAGGGCTGGAGTTATACAAGGAAAAGGAATCTTAAAGATCAAGATTTAGAAGATTTGCCCTAAGATATCTTTCCTTTTGAAGATCAAGCTCAAGATCTATATAAAGGGCTGGAGACGAACAACAATAAACACCATCATTCTCTCGCTGCTTCATTAGTTTAGTTTCGTCCCAGCCATCTCGTTCTTAGTCCCGTAGTTTAGGTTTAATTTTCCGCACAAGAATTTAAACACATTCTTTATCGCTTTCTTAGTTTAGTTGCTTTCGGATTTCAACACTTCAAGACTTCGGTACTTTGTTCAGATTTCCAGTTTTAATTCAAGCTTCCGTTCAGTTTAAGGTTTCGGTATTCCTTTAAGTTTCTCGTACTTTATTTACATTGCATGCTTTTCTTTATTCGCACTTTAAATTCTATTCTGAATATGTTCGTTTCGTTCTGCTTGTCCAAGTTAAGTATGCGTAGCTAAACTTTTTAGGGCTTCGGCGAGGGTGACGAATATGAGATACAAACTTTGTGAGATCTAATTGTTCGTAGTAATTGAAGACTAGGGTTTCGACTTAATTCGGGGCAGAAAGATTTAATTGGATTAACTTAAACCTGATCAATTTAGGTTATGAAGATTAGTGCCAGATTGTTCTACAACTTAGGTGGCAAAGCTATCGTAACGGTAGTCGAATTAAGGAGGTTAATCATCTATGTCAGCTTGTCCAATAACGGTAGAGATTAAAATTGGGTTTCTTCCTCGTAATGCTATCTAAACTTTAAATCTAGGTTTGTTCAACAAGCTAGGTTGTGGTTAGGTTAGGGAGTAGTGGAAATTTGTTCAACAAGCCATTACCGACTAAGTAAGTAGGAATTGGGGTATGTACGTGACCAACACTGTATCCTATAACTGGTTGATCTTAGGAATTAATTAAATCTATGCATCCATGATCAAAGTAGTTGTCTCATACGAGTTACCTGAAGCCGCCCAAAATTTATGCGTGGTGGCATCACCAAAACTCTGATCAAAAGGATAAATATTGTTGATTTTCACTGTTCCCTGAGTTCGACCCTGTTCTATACTAATTATAAAATTCTAAGTGTGTGCAGGAATTTTATTTGGTGTGAAAACAGCGATCACCAACGGACTTGCTGACATAAAAACAGAACACTTAAAGAAGCAGCAAGAACGCTCCTACCAGACTCTGGACTACACTCAAAGTTCTGGGCTGATGCTTCTGACACCGCCTGCTACACTCAGAATCGCTCACTGCTTACACAACAACACTTGAAGACACCCTACGAACTATGGAAAGGGAGAATTCCTTCAATCTCTCATTTTCATATTTTTGGTTTTCCTTGCTTTATCCACAATAATGGGAAAGATCAGTTGAAGGTCTTTGATAGCAAATCTGATCAATGAGTATTCTTAGGATACTCTCGAGTCAGTAAAGCCTTCAGAGTCTTTAACTTTCGAACTCTGTGCGTGGAGGAAAGCCCTCATGTTATCTTTGATGAGTTTGTTACTGAGGACAGGAAATCCAAAAAGACAAATACTGAAGATGTCAGCAGCAAGCTACAGGATCTTGCACTAAACGACAAATCAGAAAAGATTCAGCATTGTTGGGATGATGAGTCAGACGATGAGGAAATTCAGAGCCATCACACAGGCACTGTAGCTGACCTGGTTGATTCTACTGAACAGAATCAACAACAGGTAACAACGGTCGATGAGGAAGCCCCAGTGGTAATTGAGACCTCTACTGAGAATATAAACTCAGGGGGAACGACTAATGTTCCTAAGCTTAATGCCCCTGAACGTGGAAACTCAGTAGATCCTAACCTTCTTACTGAATTGCTGCAGTCATAGAATAGTACTACTGAAATGCCTAACACTCCGGTTGACAGTGCAGAAGTAGTATCAGAAGAAGAAGCCAGACTCAGACGTTATGGCTCGACGCTCATTCTTCTGATCTTATTATAGGAGATCCATCAGCGACAATCAGGACAAGATCTAGACTAAGTCAAGGAGAAAGCTCACTATATTCTTGTTTTTTATCCACAGAAGAACCTCAAACAATAGAAGATGCACTCAACGATGCTGACTGGATTGTTGCCATGCAAGAAGAGCTAAACCAGTTCGTTCGAAACGAAGTTTGTGAGCTTGTTGACAGACCTAGACATCAGCACGTAATCGGTACTAAGTGGGTCTTCTAGAACAAGCGAGGTGAAAACAACGTCATTGTCAGAAACAAAGCTCGACTTGTTGCCAAGGGTTACTGTCAAGCAGAAGGAATAGACTTTGATGAAACGTTCGCTCCAGTCGCCAGATTGGAAGCTATTCGTCTGTTCCTAGCCTATGCAATGCATCAGAAATTTACAGTATATCAAATGGATGTAAAGTCAGCGTTTCTGAACGGCGTATTGAAGGAAGAAGTCTATGTGGAACAACCACCCAGCTTTCAGCAGGGACATCAGGTGTACAGACTTCGGAAAGCGCTGTATGGGTTAAAACAAGCACCCGGGGCTTGGTACGATACCTTATCAGACTTTCTGCTTCAGAAAGGTTTTCAAAAGGGGACAGTAGATCGCACCCTGTTCAACTTAAAGTCAGGAGATGACATCCTACTGGTGCAAATCTACGTGGACGACATCATTTTCGGCTGCAGAAACATGACTATATATCAACAATTCGAGAAAATGATGAAGGAGAAATTCGAGATGTCTATGATGGGAGAGTTGAATTACTTCCTTGGATTTCAAGTGAAGCAATCACCTGAAGGAATATTCATCAATCAAGTCAAATACACTCGAGATCTCCTGAAGAGATTCGGCTGCGACTCAAGCAAACTAGTCAAGATCCCCATTAATACAAATTTCAAAATCAATCTAGACAAAGAGGGAGCTTCTGTTAACTCTACTGATTATAGAGCTATTATTGGTTCTTTATTATATTTACTAGCAAGTAGACCTGATATAACTTATGCAGTAGGTGTATGTGCGAGATTTCAAGCGAATCCCAAGCGAAGTCATATAGACTCTGCAAAGAAGATTCTGCGATATCTGAAGGGAACACCTGACGCAGGGTTATGGTATCATGCTGATGATAATCTTATACTGACAGGTTACTCTGATGCTGATTATGCAGGATGCAGGACAGATCGAAAGTCAACTTCTGGAACATGTCAGTTCCTATGCAGCAAGCTGATATCTTGGTTTCAAAGAAACAACATTCAGTGGCAACGTCCACTATTGAAGCTGAGTATATGGCTGCTGGAAGTTGATGTGCCCAGTCAGGACTGATATGTCAGGAATCAGGATGGTACCCTGATGTGCCCAATCAGGAATCAGTGGAGACGTCCACTATTGAAACAACATATCACTATTTTCAAATGACTGATATGTCAGGAATCAGGATGGTACCCATGTTCTCTGTAGAGAACTACGGGGTATGGCGAGTCAGAATGGAGGCACATCTGACTTCCCTCCACGACAGCATGACAGAGGTACTTGAGGACGAACCTATCATTCCGATGGTTGGTAGTGTCATAACTCAGGACCCAGCACAAGGAAGAGGAATGGTGACCGGGAAGAAGATCCCCAGAGATAGAAGTCTCTTCACCCCTGAGGAGAAGAAGCTTCACAACTTAGACCGAGTCACCAGAAACATCATACTGACCACCCTGAGTGATTCTTATCTCGGGAGAGTTCAGGACTGCAAGTCCGCGAAGGAACTCTGGGATGCTCTAGCGCTACTGAGTCGGGGGACTCAGAAGATCAAAGCGAATAAACTGGCGCTGGAACTTCAGAGCTGGGAGAGACTGTCTCTCATGCCTGGTGACACCATTGAAGATCTTAACGTCAGATTCACGGATCTGATGAACACCATCAACGGGCTGGAAAAGACGTTCTCCAACCGAGAAATGAATCTCAAGATTTTGAGAGCACTGTCGGACGGTCATTGGACTCCCTTTGCTACTTTACTGAGACATTCTGGTTTAGATATTGTTACTCCTAACCATATCTTTTCAGAACTTAAAGCTGAGGAGTTCGAGTTCGGTCTAACTCAAAGGAAGCAGCGAGCTGAAGCTGACACCCAAATCGACCATACCTTCAAAGCATCAGTCAGCACAGCGGCTCCAGTGTCTAGCAAGGCTGAACCTTCAGTCAGTGACATACAAGAAGGAAACCTGGCTAAGAAGTGCGTGCTGCTTGCCGTAAAGTATCAGAAGGAGAAGGAGAGGCGCAGAAAACTCTCGAGAGTCGTCAGAGACTCCAAGGGTAAGTCTGAGTATACACCTAAGCGCACTCCTGACTCACATACTTCTGACTGCAGGAAACAGGAGGACTCAGCTCAGTCGAAAGACAGCGAGAGCAAAGAAGAGAGAGTCACTACCTGTTACAACTGCAAGAAGCCAGGACATTATCAGTATGATTGTTCTGAGCTCAGTACTGCTGAGAGAGCAGCATGCAAAGATCGAAGGGAGAAGTTCATCAAGAAGCGTCAAGCATGTATAGCTGGTGAGCTCTCAGCCGACTCAGATGAAGTCGATTCGTTCATGGATTCATCAGACGATGAAGCGGCATTCATGGCCGTAGAGCTTGAAGAAGACGCTGAAAAGTGTCTCATGGCAGGAGAAGAGGATGAGGTAAACTCTCACGCTCCATTTAACTCCTCTTGACATTGCACACACGACACAATTTCAGGTGCAGATGAGAATCTGGACGTCTCGATCGCCTACGAAGAACTTCTAGACGAACAGATTCAGATGAGTCTGCAGCTCAGTAAGACTCTTCAGGAGTTGGATACCCTGAAAGTGGAGTATCAGAGACTTTCTCAGGAAAGTCAGGTTGCTACTGAGTCAGAAGGACTTGTGTTGAGACTCAGGGAGGAGTTAAATCTCTGATGGCCAAGTCTCAGCATCAAGAAGATCAGATCTCAGTACTGACCAATGACTTGACTCAGAAAGATACTGAACTGAGTCTATTGAAGCAAGAGTTGTCAGGACTTCAGACCGAGCATGAAACGCTTAAGAAAAGCGATGACGTCTGGAGGAATCTGATGACAGAGCGGTACATGGGCGCTGAAAAGAAGCTTAAGGCCATGCTTGCCAGCAACAAGCCTAAGCACTGCGAGGAGGGACTTGGATTCAGTCATGGAGCCTCCTCATCTGCCCCCGTACGCTCAGAAAACCGGCTTGCTGATAGATTTGTTCAAGGGGAGACCATCAACGCAGAGATTCTGAACCCCCTAGCCAAGATCAAACAAAAGATGAAAGCACCTCATCCCAGCTATCAGCATTCTGACAAAAAGATCAGTTCCAAATCACCCCAGTTCAGTCCAGGGGGAACTAGCAGAGTTAAATGGGCTGATCAGTATGGACCTCCACAGCTGACACATCCAGCTCAGTATGGGTCATATTATTATGATCCTATAGTCAGGAGAGGACCTAAAAGTCAGAAGAAGAAGAAGAAGAAAGTCGTGCAGAAGGCAAAGGTCAGCAGTCCACAAATTCAGAAGATCAGGACTCCTGAACATGTGAAGCCTCAGAAGTCAGTATCGACCAGTCCAGTGGTCAAGTATGTTGATCAAAGTGGGAAGAAACTCTTTGAGACCACCAGGGTCGTGAGACAGATCTGGGTTTCCAAAACTAACATCTTGGGACCCAAAATAAAAAATAAAGGGTACCTAAATATAATTCTGTTTTGCAGGTGCACAAGGACCCTTGGTATGTGGACAGCAGTTGCTCAAGACACATAACATACCAGAAGGACCTACTGAAGAATTATACTACTGAAGAAGGACTCCGAATCGAGTTTGGAGACAACGCAAAAGGTTATACCAGAGGCTATGGAACACTCAGCGTTGGAACCGCAACAGTTCTAAGAGTATCATATGTTGAAGGACTTCAGCATAATCTTCTCTCTGTTAGTCAATTTTGTGATAACTCGAATAGAGTGATTTTTTATGCTGGTTTCTGTGATGTCATTGATAAATCTACGCGGAAAACGGTGTTATCAGGTTCGTGCAAAAAGAATATCTATGTAGCTGACTGGAACTCAGCCGAACCTGAAGCTTGTTTGTTGGCAAAGAACGACAACAGAACGGGGTGGCTCTGGCACAGAAGACTCAGCCATCTCAACTTCAAGACGCTCAACAAGCTAGCTAGAAACGCTCTAGCAAGAAGACTGTCGAATGAAGTATTCGGCAAAGAGACTCAATGTGAAGCATGTCTGAAGGGAAAGCAAACAAAGAATCAAAATCCACCTGTTCCATCGCCTTCCACTGATGGAATCATTCAGCTGCTACATATGGATTTATTCGGTCCAGTCTCTCCGGTAACGATCAGAGGCAAAAAGTATGCTTTAGTGGTCATTGATGACTACTCGCACTACACATGGGTCATATTTATTACCAACAAGTCTGACGTCAAAACAGAGTTACCTACGCTTCTGAAAAAGCTCAGTGTCGAGAAGAACACCAAAATTATAAAGATACGTTCAGACAGAGGAACTGAGTTCCTGAATTCGATGGTGGAGGAGTTCTGCAAAGCTGAAGGCATAGAGCATGAGACGTCTGCCGCACGCACGCTTCAACAAAATGGGGTTGCTGAAAGGAAGAATAGAACACTCAAACAAGCAGCAAGAACCCTGCTCGCAGACTCAGGACTCCCAACCAAATTCTGGGCAGAAGCAACTGACACTGCATGTTACACTCAGAACAGATCTCTACTGACTAAGCAGCATAAGAAGACACCATATGAACTATGGAACGGAAGGAAGCCTTTCATATCTTATTTCCATATTTTTGGGTGTTCGTGCTTTATCCACAATAATGGGAAGGATCAATTAAAGACTTTTGATAGCAAGTCAGACCAGGGAGTCTTCATAGGTTACTCCCGGGTCAACAAAGTCTTCAGAGTTTTTAACTACCGGACCCTAATGTTGTTTTTAATGAGTTTGCTACTGAAGACAGGAGCAGGAACTCTAAATCAGAGTCTGAGGACATCAATAAGCAGCTACAGGATCTGAGCCTGAAAGATAAAGTTGAAAAGATCCAGCTGTGTTGGGATGATGATTCAGAAGAGGAAACTTAAGATAAGTCAACTGAATCTCAGCCAGTAGCAGAAGTAGCTAAACAGATTGACTCTACTTAACAGAGTCAATCCCAGGTAACTCAGGTCGATGAAGAAACCCAAATGGTAACTGAGACCTCTACTGAGGATAATAATTTAGGGGGAACGAATGAAGTTCCTGAGCTAAATGCCCCTGAACTTGGTGACTCAGTAGACCCAACTCTCGTAACTAAATTACTTCAATCTCAGAATAGTACAACTGAAATGCCTAACTCACCTACTATCTGTGTTGAACAAATTTCAGATGAGGAGTTGAAACATCGTAGATCGTGGCTGGACGCTCACACCTCTGACTTGATTATTGGAGATCCTTCAGCAAGCGTAAAGACAAGATCCAAATTCTGTGAGGGAGAAAGCGCATTATATTCCTGCTTCTTGTCTACTGAAGAACCTCAGTCAGTTGAGGACGCACTCAAAGATGCTGATTGAATCGTAGCTATGCAGGAGGAGCTGAATCAGTTCACGAGAAACGAAGTATGGGAGCTTGTTGACAGACCCCGACATCAACATGTGATTGGAACTAAATGGGTCTTCAAGAACAAGCGAAATGAAAACAACTTTATAGTAAGGAACAACGCAAGACTCGTGGCAAAAGGCTACTGTCAAGCTGAAGGGATAGATTTCGACAAAACTTTCGCTCCAGTTGCAAGATTGGAGGCAATCAGACTATTCCTAGCCTATGCAACACATCAGCGATTCAAAGTTTATCAAATGGATGTGAAGTCTGCGTTCCTGAACAGCGTACTGAAAGAAGAAGTCTATGTAGAACAGCCTCCCGGCTTTCAGCAGGGACATCAGGTCTACAGACTTAGAAAGGCTTTGTACGGGTTAAAACAAGCACCCAGGGCCTGGTATGATACCCTGTCTGAGTTTCTTCGTCATAAAGGTTTTCAGAAAGGCACAGTAGACCACACATTATTCAGCATTCGACTGGAAGACGATATTTTACTTGTGCAGATCTACGTAGATCGAAGAACGTCATCATGTGTCAGCAATTTGAGAAAATGATGAAGGCTAAGTTCAAGATGTCAATGATGGGAGAGATGAATTATTTCCTCAGTTTTCAAGTCAAACAATCTGAGAAGGGGACATTCATCAATCAAGGCAAATACACTCGAGACCTCATCAAGAAGTTCGGTTGCACATCCGGCAAACCAATCAAGATCCCAATGAACACGAACATGAAAATTGATCTTGATAAAGAGTGAGTATCAGTAGATCATACTGAATTTCGTGCTATTATTGGTTCATTATTATATCTAACTGCTACCCGACCTGACATAACTTATGTTGTAGGTGTCTGCGCTCATTTTCAGGCGAATCCTAAGCAGAGTCACATGGACTCAGCAAAGAAGATTCTCCGCTATCTCAGAGGAACACCTGACATGGGTTTATGGTATCCAGCAGATGATAATATTAAACTAACTGGTTATTCTGATGCTCACTATGCAGGATGTAGAATTGACCGAAAGTCAACTTCTGGAACTTGTCAGTTCCTTGACAGTAAGCTGATTTCGTAGTTTTCAAAGAAACAACACTCAGTAGCGACGTCAACTACTGAAGCTGAATATATGGCTGTCGGAAGTTGCTGCGCCCAAATCCTTTGGCTGAGACCGCATCTACGCGACTATGATGTCATTCAGAATGAAGTGCCGATCTTCTGTGACAGCTCCAGTGCAATTGCAATCACTCAGAACCCAGTACTTCATACTAGATGCAAGCACGTGGACATCAGACACCACTTCATTCGCGATCATGTCGAAAAGAAGGATATCAAGATGGAGAAGATCCATACTGACCATCGAAGGACAAATATTCTGACCAAGCCTCTAGCTGAAGCTAGATTCAGTGAACTTTCAGTAGAGCTAGGTCTGCTGGATCCAACTGACTCCAGTCAGTAAGTGGATTCAGGAGAGGAGCATTCAGCAAGGGGGAATGTTCACTCTCAATACTGAGTAAATTCAGTACGTAGAGACTCAGCAACCATCTACACGAGGTATCAGCTTACTACAATGTTCAGCTGACAGGTTTGCGTATCTCTACTCAGTAGCCAATGAAATATTTTGTGCATTTTTGATTCAGATTCAGCTTCGTATTCAATGCCTTAGAAAATGTCATTTAATATAACGGTTTACATTTAATACACGATATTCTATGTAAAGCATGTTGAACTCTGCGGCGCATTAAATGCATGTCGAATCAAGTTACTTCTTTGGCTAGTTACAACTATATTTTGACTTAGGCGGCTAAATTGATCATTGCCTATTTTATAACATTAAATCCCAGTCGTCCATCTCATAAAGCAATTTCAAACTGAACCGTGTATTTTTAACTGTTCATCTTCTTTAACATATAAAACCACGTTCAAAGTTTAGAAACCGCCATTTTCACTTTGCAAATTTTTCACAACCCTAGACTTTCTGAGAAAAACTTCCATCGACTTGCAAATTTCTATCTCAAACTCTCAGAAAAACTTTGGTAAATCTTTAATGATCATTCAGCATCGTATATAATCTTTATAATATTTTTCAGTCGATACTGATATTTTTCGTTTGCAGAATATTACATCATGGTAGGATCATACGTAAGTGTTCCCCTGGATATGCAAGAGATCCTCAAGAAAGATCGAGTCTGGTGTGAACCTATGATGGAGTTAGATGCCTGCGATCTCGACTTCATGGAAGAGATCTTTGATGCGCTTAGGGCGACAGGCTTGGAGGGTTTTCTGTCTAGGAAGCCATCTTATTTCCTCCCGCGCCAAATAGCTGAGTTATACTTGAACTCAGAATCAGTTGAAGGAGATATCAGGTGCAGATTCGTCACTCATACGATTGGCGACCCCTCCAATGTTGCTTCAGAAATCAAGACGATGTCCATAAAGGAAGCTCTTCAGCGTAGCTTCAAACTTCCGAATGAAGGATTCAGTACTGTGGGATACAAAGATGATTTAATGGACGAGTACTTACAAACTTTCTACGGGAAGCCTACAACATTCAGAGCCGCAAGAACGCCATGCTCCCACAATTCAGAGCTCTTGCCTACATCGTCACTCAGCTACTGACGAGTCAGGCCGGTTCATTTGATCAAGTATCAAGGCCGAAGATTCAGCTGATGATGGCCATATACGATCATGCCAAGATCAACTGGACTGAGTTCTTTCTCAAGGAATTCATTACTCAGACCGCCAAGTTTGACAGATCATCCAACCGCCTAGCCGTGAAGGGAAAGCTCCTATACGGATTAAAGCTATTCGTAATAATCAAAGACTTATGCGGAGCCGACCAAGTAGTATATGTTGACAAGATATACTTCAATCCGAAGAAAGTCAGGTTCCAGAGCAGGGCAGCGGCCCTTCAGCAAATTGGGTCAGGGCCTGCTGATCCCAAGACTGGAGCTCAGAAGACCTCAACACCTACAAAGAAGAGGTCTCCTATGTCTACTCCCAAGACACCGACCAAGAGACTGAAGAAAGTAAGTGAGGTCGTAGCTGAACCGCCTTTACAGCTAAGGGACGAGGCTGAGTCCTCTGAGAAGACTCTGTCAGTGGAGAAAGCCGTCTCTACTGACCAAGGAGAAGCTGTAGACCAAGGGGTAGAAACTGAACCGATTCCTACTTTTCAGAGCCCCTTGGATATCCCTCCACTCAGCAGCATCCCATCTGCTGAGAAACAACAGTCTCTAATAGAAGTTGAAGACTCAAAGACTGCTTCTGAATCAGAATCAATCGGGATGGAGGCGTTTGCTCTGTAATCAAGAGCCTCTCAAGAGAATTCTGAACACATTCCGGAGATAGCCAGCCATGCAGATCTAATCATATTGGCGAGGCAGGCTAGGCTCCACACATTGATCAGGTTCCATGAGTGGTCAACACTAAACAAGTTGATGCAGTACCACTCCTGCGAACAACTCCACGAAGAGGAGTTGATGATAAGGGACAAGATAGGCTATTCAGAGCCGTCTGATATCTGTTCCTTGGAAGATTTGAGGGCTGCCATGCTGAACGATCGTCAACCCACTTCAGCAACGGCGCCCTCAGATGGGTCTGATCCTGATGATCAGGACCCACCCCGTGATTCAGGCCCTGAGAAGCCTGATGAGGGAACTCAACTGGAGAAGGATGCTCCCACTCAAACTGTTGAACCACCACTCAGCATCCTTCCTCCAGGCTAGTCGGCGGCTAGTACCTCAAAGACGGCGGATCCAGTACAGTTATTACTGGAGGTTGCGTTCGAGGTAGCACCCAGCCTGAAGAGCCGACGCTCGAAGTCAGTGGCCAGGGCACTGAGGAGTCAAGGCACACAGAACAGACTCCTCGCTCGTGCCGTCCACAAAACGTGGAGGCAGTCCACGCAGGCTCAGAGTGCGGAGATAAAGGGGCTCAGGACATCAATTCAGAATACGCCTGCCCCCGACTTCTCTACTATACTGACCGACGCCCTTGCCACTCAGCGAGCCAGCTTCGAAGAGCAACAGAAGCTGATGGTCGCTGCCCAGGCTAAACTTCTGGAAGAATACAAGACAGCCCAGTCAGCTCCTACTGCATCCATTTCTTCTATATCTCAGGCCTCCGAGCTCAGACTCCAAACTATTCAGAAGGCCATGGAAGATAAAGTGGATCAGAAGTTGAAGGATATTTAGACTGAGATGGAGAACTCTCACAAGAAGTACAGTGAACAATTAACAGATGAGAGGAATGAGCTCCATGAGAGGCTTGTAAAGCTGCAAGACACATTAGACAAACTTGCCTCAGCTTACACAAGTCTGAATAAGAAGGTACATATTCCTGCCCCAGGATTATTTGCTGGTGCCAAAAAGGGGGAAGGAAAGGAGAAGGTACTCAGAGTACCAAGAGGAGTAAGGACAGTGGCAGGAGCGACTCAGACTCATCAATCAGCTCTCACTGCTCCCACTACTCAGATTGAACAGGGCGAGGCCCAGGGTGTCTCAGCAGCAGGGGCTGTAGTGCCTGCTGAGACTGGCCCAAGTAGCTCAGGACCCAAGGATTCTGCTACTCAGGCAACTCAAACTCCAAGCGACATCATTAAGGAAATTGCTGAGTATGCAGAGGAGGATTCAGAAGAGGAAGAAGTTCCTGTACCTCCTCTAGTGCAAGGGAAAGGAAAGAAGGTACTGAAGCTACCTACTCCTCCCAAAAAGAAAGGAACCAAAAGGTTTATATCTCCCGAAGAAGAGGCTCATATAGCAGCTGATGAGAAGCTAGCAAGGGAGATAGACGAGGCTGAGGCTGCCAACAAGCCAAAGAAAAAGCCATCCAAAGGCAAAACAAAGGCTCCAGCGGGGGGAAGGAAGCCTGGGACAAGGCTGCCCCCGAGAAATCTGAAGCTAAGTGATGAAGCAGATAAGGAAAAGGAAAGAGAACAACAGCTGCAGCAATCTGGTCAGCATGGTACTTCCAAAGAAAAATCTTCAACACCTGCTGACTCAGAGGAAGAAGAGCATGTGCCTTCCTATGTTCCTTCTAAGGCTCAAGACCAAGAGATGCAGGAAATATGGGATCAGATGGAAAGGTACCTAGACAGAGGAGCTGAAGCCAGGCAGATCAGTTCAGCAAGAGAAAGGCTCAGACTCGCTGATCTAGAAGCTCTGAGGATTAATGCTGAGAAAGAAGCAAGCTAGAGGATACCTGAGAAAGCTGACATTCCATACAAATATGGAAGACTCAGGAAGCCCACAGACCTCAAAATCCATACATGGCCCAGGGTTGATGATTGGATGCCACGGGAACGGACTCAGAAGTGGGAGATACTGAAGGCTGACTACATCAAGAGATTCTACTTCTGGAGATACTGGCCTGATATGCACAAGTCCATTGCCTTTGCTGAATGGCTTATGAAGACTGATCCAGAGATTTATGCAAGAGTCCAGAAGGCCATAGCTGAAAAGATTGATGTCAGGGTGCCAGCTCCAAGACTTATGCCTCCCTAGTGAAGCTTGATGGTTCTGTACACTTCGAGGTAATTGAAAAGGAAATCAAGGAAGCCGCTCAAGCCAAGAATTTAGATGAAGATGAGCCTGCTGACATGCCTGAGATACTGAAGCTGAGAAGGGTTACCTACAAGATGTATGGATTGCCGCTCCCTAAAGCAAAATCTTAAGACTTCAAAGATTGGAGTGTTGGGAATAAGGAGTGTTGGGAGATGATTCAGTAGATAACTCAGTAGCCTAGTGCTCTGAAGATTTGAAGACCCAACTTTGACTTATGAACCATTCTGTTGTAATTTGTTGTTCTGTCTCTGAGAGTTTCAGACTTAGTAGACACTCTTCATTTTGGTTCAGGCGCTCAGTTCTGTCCGCTGGTTCTTCAGCAGATTATTAGTCTCAGTACCAGAAGAAGAAGACTCGAATATCGTGGACTCGGCGGGAGCAAGATATGCGAAAGGAGTCAGTGGAACTGAACTCGGCAGGAGTAGTTCACTGTACTCAGAGTTGATCTTCAGTAGAGCTGACTCAGCAGGAGTATGCTACTGAATATAGATAAGACTCGGCAACGGCTGGACAGTCTTCTGACTGTCAGGATTTATTAAGTCAAATCAGCAGGGTCATACGAGGTATAGAGGAATCAGCTTCAGATCCACCTTGAAGTCTGTTCTGTCTCACCTACTGTCTTCAGCCTCGACCAATGAAGAGCGGCCAGCTGTCTACTTTCTGATTAAAGCTGCAAGTCAACAACTTTCCAGAAATTGAGGGAAAGGACTCTGCTACCATACTTTGAAAGAGTCGTTAGCTACCCAAAAGAGAGAGACACATGGATCGTCATCTCCAATGGATCTATCCATGTCTCTACTCTATAAATAGAGGGATGATTTCAAATTGAAGCTCGCCTAGAAACCGAAGAACACAAGAGCATTCACGAGCAAACTTAGAAACGACTTAAGCTTTACGCAAGAACTTCAAACAGTCATCTCCGACGAAAGGCGACATACTTGCTCATAGGGAACCAATCTGAACCAGATCATAAAGCCTCTAGTATCCAAGCGACTGAATACGAACCCAAGTCTATACTTAACCGTTCGTCGCTCTAGAAGCCACTTTCTCGTTCCCTATCCCTCTAACCTAAGCTCAGCAGATCTTATCCATAGCTTAGACAAAGGAGTTCATATCTGAACTGATCCTTATTGTAAAGGACTCCTTCATAGTTGGAGAGTTTGTCAAACACTTTAGTTTGATATCTTGTAAACTGAGACTTGCTCATTATAAATCTCAAGACCAGTGTTTGTCCAGTGCACAAACCGACTGAGACTAACTCAGTATAATAAAATAGCCTCCTGATCTTTTCGGGAGAGTGGACGTAGGATTGTTAGACCCGAACCACTTTTAAATTGCTTGTGTTCTGTGTTTTTACTGTTGCATTGATTACTGTTCATACTGAAAATATTTCTAAAATCATTCAACTGAGTTTCAGCAAAGCTTAATCGATCGCACTAATATACTGAAACTGTTTTCTTAAAAATGTTTTCTAACTCAACTGAATTTGGGCCTACACATTTCCGCACTTATTGAACTGTAGCTGAACGGTACTGAATTCTGACCATAGTCATCTAGCAGGCCTCAGTGAAGTTAGTCACTCTGCCACGCGATTCAGAACAGCTTATTTGGTCTACTAAACTTGTTCAGTACGGCATTCTCCTGAAAAGGAGTGTTCGCGTTTAAAGTTGAGAAATTGTTTTCAAGTGTATTCACCCCCTCCCCCCCCCACACCTGAACGTGTAATCTCGGGACCATCAAGGAGTAACTCGAGGTAGATTGTAAGAAGCCATAGTCCTTTAGGGCTTTGGAAAGCTTGGAAAACCATTGTCGACTGGCTTGTTTCAGACCACAAAGACTTTTCAAAAGCTTGCAGACTTTGCCAGAGCCAGCCATAGTAAATCCTTGGGTACTTGCATATAAACTTCTTCATGTAAATCACCATGAATAAAAGCATTGTTAACATCTAGTTGCTCTAGAATCCAACCTTTAGAAGCAGCTAATGCAAGAAGACTTCTCACAGTAGTGAGCTTGGCAACTGGGGAAAATGTGTCTGTATAGTCAAATCCTTCATGCTGAGTATAGCCCTTAGCAACCAACCAGGCTTTATATCTTTCCAAGGAACCATCAGCATGGTACTTAACCTTATAAACCCATTTGCAACCAATGGGAACTTTTCCAGGAGGAAGATCAGTGAGAATCCAAGTTTTATTTTGTTCAAGGGCTTGAATTTCTGAAGTCATAACTGCCCTCCAGTGAGGATTAAGAACAGCTTGAGAATAGGATGCAGGTTCAGTTATGGAGGAAAGGGTAGCAGAATAAGCACGGTGAGATGGGGAGAATTGAGAATAAGAAATGTATTTGGATATAAGGTGAGGAGAAGTACCTGTATCAGGAGAGGCAGAGGAGACTGGCATAACTTCAAGACTGCTGCAACATGCATAATCCTTTAGGTGAGTGGGAGGCTGTTTAGGCCGAGTAGAGCGCCTGATTGGAACATTAAACACAGGGCTGAAATGAATTGGAAAGGATGAAGGAGAGGAAGTAGAGGAAGATGCTGACTCTGATGAAGAAGGGCTGGAAGGCAAGTTAGGAGAGGAGTCAGTAGGGACAAGAGGTTCTGTAGTAGGAGCAGGAGGGGAAATATGTATAGAATGAGAGAGATCAGAAATAGGAGTAGGCAATGAAGGTGAAGGAGATGAAGTATAAAAGGATGTTGGAATGGATGAGAAAGGGAAGACAGATTCATGGAAAATGACATCTCTGGAAACAAGATAGGAATGAGAGTCCAAATCATACAGTTTATATCCTTTGGATGTGGTGGAATAACCATAGAAGACACACCTACGAGCTCTAGGATCAAACTTGTTTTAGTGATGAACCAGATTTGCTGCAAAACATAAACATCCAAAGACTCATAGGCTACTGTAATCAGGAGGCTTGGAGTACAATACTTCAAAAGGGCTCTTGTTATGGAGGACAGAGGTAGGAACTCTGTTAAGAATGTGTGTGGCAATATTGATGCAATCCCCCCAAAATGAGATAGGAATTTTGGACTGAAATTTAAGAGCTCTAGCTATGTTTAGAAGGCTTTGATGCCTACGCTCAACCACTCCATTTTGTTGAGGAGTGTATACACAACTAGTTTGATGAATGATTCCATGAAGAGTATAGAAATCAGGGATTAGAAGCTCAGAGCCATTATCAGTCCTTATGATTTTGATTACAACAGAAAATTGGGTCAGAACAAGTTTATGAAAGTGTTTAAGATGTGAGGTTGTTTCAGATTTATGCCTTATAAAACAAACCTATGTCATTTGTGTGAAATCATCAACAATTGTGAGAAAATATTAGAAACCTTCATGAGTTGGAACAGAAAAAGGCCCCCATACATCACAGTGAAGGAGTTCAAAAGGAGAAACTGATTTTATTGCACTTGAAGAAAAAGGTTTTCTATGAAATTTTGCTAGAGGACAGACAATACAGGTAGAATTTATGGTTTTATCAACTGGTAAATCCCCTATAAAAGACATGTTAGAGGGAGAAATATGCCCCAGCCTGGAATGCCAAGTATGGGAGGAGACCTTGGCAGCATGAGAGAAAGCAACAGTTGGATTGGAAGCTGACGCAGAAACTAGATGAACCAGAAAAAGCCTTGGACAATTTTAGCTATGCCAATCTTCTGCCTCTGCAAGTGATCCTGAACAGAACAAGTGCCAAAGGAAAAGTTTAGGCCCAAATATGTAGTGGTAATGAGTCTACTAACAAATATTAAATTCACATTGAAACTTGGAACACATAGAACAGAGGCTAAAACTGTATTAAAAATGACAACAGAACCAGTATGTGTTATAGGAATTTTGTCTCCTGTTGGCAAAATCACGTAGCTGTCCTTGATTGGTTGATGATTGGATAACAAGGATATGTTACCAACCATGTGATTTGTGGCTCCGATATCAATGATCCAGGAGCCAGAGGGGATAGATCCAGTCACTACATGACTAAGAGCAGAATAGGAACAGTATGCTATTTTATTACCTGAGGGAGTATGTTCAGCAGTGTTGGTCAGAGCAGGTAGAGGGTTGGAGGTTTGAGAAAGATTTTGGATGAGGTTGAGGAGATGGTTATATTGATCTGAAGAGATAGAGGTACTAAGATTCTCAGAGCTCTTCCCAGGAGCAGAAGCCATGTGTGCAAATATTGGTTGGCAGCATGTGGAGGTATCCCTTGGCGAGATTTGAACTGATAACCGGGTGGAAAACCATGAAGTTTATAACACTTTTCCTTGATATGTCCAAGTTTTCCACAGTAAGAACAACTTGGAGCTTCACGTCTTTGATTTGAACTATGAGAAGATTGAAATTTGGACTGAGATGGCTTGTAGAAACCTCTAGACTGTGGTATAGAGTTGGATCCATAACAAGCAAGGCTAGAACCCCCATTAGGTGTTGCAGAAGAGTGTTGAGTAGCCATAGCTATAGCTTCATTTGTTACTGAGGAAGAACCATTAAGACTCCTTTGTTTCTCATCTTGAAGGACCAGGCTATAGATATTTTTCAGTGAAGGGAATGGATTCATGATCAGAATCTGGCCTTTAATAGAAGAATAGACATCATTTAAACTCATCAAAAACTTGATTGACATGCTTCGTTCTTCTTGAATAGCAAGAGTACTGAGGCAGTTACAATCGCAATGTTTCATTGCACCACAATTACAACTAGGAAGAGGATTATATTGCTGCAGTTCTTTCCACAATGAATCAAGCTTATTATATTAAGCAGTTACAGAGAGAGCACCCTGAATTGTAGTGTAGATCTCCTCTTGTAGTTCGAATATTCTAGGAAAATTACCTTGAGAATATCAATGGCGAAGTATACTCCACATCTCTACGGCAGTGTCCGCATAGAGAATGCATGGAGCAATTTCCTTTGCACATGAGTTGAGGATCCAGGATTGGATCATGAGGTTGCAACGCTGCCATGCCAGATAATCTTCACCATCTTCATCAGGGAATGATTCTTGATTCAGAATCATGTGGAGCTTGTTCTTTGCTCCTAGAGCAATTCAAAGGGATCTTGACCATGAATGATAGTTGTTACCATCTAACGGCAGATTTACTAGAACAGCAGAAGGATTGTCACTTTGACTCATTAAATAAGGATTGTTTTCATCCATTCTCATCATGGTGAATGAAGGATTCAATCAAATTGGGAAGAAGACTCAATCAATTCAAGGAGGCGAATTAGAGATGATTATAGAACTCAGTCAATTCTGAAGGTATAAGCTTTGATACCATGATGAAATACCAGATCTATCTTCATCACATGCATGCATGATGAAAAACAGCAAGAACCCTAAGTTGCTATTAAGAACAAAAACAGAACAAAAGTATTTTGAGAAGAAGAAAAATGATCTTTTATTCAATGATTTGTGTTAAGTTACAATACAATGGTAAGGCCTATATATAGAGCTAAAAAGTAACCATCAAGCAAATCTAAACTACTTATTTAACCACTCTTAACAAACTTCAACAAACTAACTTCTATTCTAAACAAACAAACCGCATCCCTCAACTGCCATGTACGTTCTGTTCACGTGGAGATGAGGTGGTCCATTGATCTTCTTGCTTCTTGTTTGTGTTATCAACGGTTGAGGAGATGAAGCCGTGTGAAGAATCACAATAATTCTCAAGGCTAAATAATTCCTTCAATAATTATAAGAAAAATGGGTGTATCACATATTAATTATCACTACAAAAAAACTGTCTTTTACCGACGGAAAATTTGATCGGTAAACTTTAAAAATCCGTTGGTAAACGATTTACCGATGGATTATCGACGGAAAATAAGCCGTCGTTATAGAGCTTGTCGGTAAAATTTACCGACTGATTTTGAGGTTCGTCGATATTTACTGACGGAATTTTCCGTCGGTAATCCGTCGCTAAACCAAACGATGAATTTTTTGAAATTAAGCCTACAATTGACCCGCCGGCTATCGAAGTTGGTAGCCGGCGGCGGTCGGGCGGTGACGTGGCCGGCGGAGATCTGACGCTAACGTGGTCGGCGGTGGAGGCTTGTGCGCGCGCGTGCGCACGTGTATAGCATGATTCTTAATAGCTTTTGTGGTAGTTTGGTATATAAAGGTGGAAAATGTTTGTCAAAAATTCGATGTGGGATGCAAAATTCTAAGTTCACCGACGGATTACCGATGGAATTTTCCGTCGCTAAATACTGACGAAAAAATCCGTCGCTAAATCCATCGATAATAGCTGAGATGGTGAAATAGCGACGGAATTTTCCGTCGGTATTTAGCGACGGAAAATTCCGTCGGTAAATGACATTTTTGAATTTCCGTCGGTTTACGCCGACCCGTGTTTTGTCCGTCGGTAAATCCGTCGGTAAACTTTGAAAATTTCGTAGTGTATTTTTAGAGAGTTATATTTTGCAATTAATATTCGAGGGGTATTTTTTTTAATGATAATTTGTCGTACTCACTCTTCAAACTGGAGAATAGATTGAAAACAATTTTAAGGTTCACATTCTGGGAATTACTTTTAATATTATTCTTGTAATCTATACATTATTTATAAATTAGAATTTCGTTCGTGCGGTGCACGAATACCACTTTATATTTTTGTTATAATTTAAATTTTATATAATATGGGCACACATAATTACATAAAAAATACTCTGGCCTTTGTTCTGAGCTATACATCTTGTGTTACTCTAACTTCCTTTTAATCCTCATAGTCTTTAAATATTATTCTGCGAATAATCAATAATTGATAATTGAGACCAATTCTGAATTCTCTCGTTATATGTTTTGGTGATTACTTGTTGTTCTGCGCTAAGTAATAATATTTTGAGATCCATTAGTTAATTGGATAACACAATTTAAACCAATGATAACTATGCCCGCTTCAATTAAATTAAAAGACTTCCGCTAAATTTGGGCACAATGTCCACCAGTGAAATCAACTCCTCTACCACTACAGTTAAACTTCGACAAAGTAATAATCTTGGGATTGAGAAAAAATATTCATTTAACGAGGTTATTACTTTATCAAACATTATTTTAGTACATTGACCCATATCGGGACCGGAAAAATTATTATCTTAGCAAAATTATTACTTTATCGAGGTTTAACTGTATATACACTTTGTTTTTATGTAATAAAGTGTAAAAATATACATAAACTGTTAAAAGACATAAAATGCACAACATAATGCTACATATATAATAAGCTCGATTTATGGATATGTTAGTGTTATACAAACTTGTGAACCCACTTTATTATGAGACCATCCTCAAAAGTACTTCTTTCATTTCATTTTGCTCATTAAAGGTTTTATTTCCAATATTATACTATTAATTATAAACTTAACATAGTCGGCTTAAACTAATCTAAAATTTATAATTACTTCAATTAATTAATTATTCAATACTCTTTCACCAATAACTTCCTTCTTTTAATATTAATTCTTGTGCCTTGTAATCATAATCTGGGGAACAACATTTCTTTTAATCATAATCATATAGTTATTGTTGTCCATCGACATCCAAATTCCAGTTCAACAAAACAAGCCTGCAACATCCATATGTGGCTACGCTAGTACATGTATGGCCAGTATGTTCCCCTCCATCACTTTCAATTTAACTGTTATTTCCCAATTATATTTACTATTAATTAATTAGCACAAAATCGATTATTTATGTATTAAGGGAATAGGCTGGATTACAACATATATGAGCTGAACAACAAATTTAACATTCCTAAGTCCTAATGTTAGACATATTTAGCAATTGAGGGGAAAAAATGAGATGCAATAATAATATACTGTATACAGAACCATGTGTTCATATAAATGTAGACATGTCTCCCTATCAGCAAAACCACAAGAAGAATTGTACCAGAAAGCAGTGAATACAATATGCACAGCCGTATGAAATTTGACACCCATATTCCAGTTCGACAAATATTAATTAAAATAGACGGGCATGATACGATGGAATAATTTAGTTAGACTTGTCAAATTGGTTTTAATTTCGTTTATTTTGTTCTCATTTTATGCAGTAACGTATGTGTGTTGTCCGTGATGGATTTTGAATTTCACACTAGTGTGAGCTTTGAAAACTTTTTTTTACTGTGCTACAAGTTATTTTTTGATTGACTAAGATAGTAAATTTGGCATTTGAACCGAACTTGAGTCCAGTACAACTAATTATGAATAGAAACCATGCATCACTAACTCAGAACTTGGTCCATTGTTTACGAAATATTCGTAGTAAACAAGGGCATATACACATAATTTTTTAAGCATTAAATAAATTGGAAGTGTGGTGTGATAATTATGATTTGTGGTATTAGTTATTACAGAGAAAAAGCATCCTAAAACTACTAGTATTAAGACAAGACAAATAGACAAATGGTGACAACGTTTCAACTCGTGAACCTTCCTACGATTTGTAAACGCATCCTACGAAACTATTGGCTAATTTAAGGAACCCCAACTATGTTCCATGTTTTTATTTAAATATTTTTTTTTAATAATTTATTTTACTCTCCCAACTTGACATTGTAGATTTACATTTCGATTTTCCAAAATTTATTCCTAGATCCATCTAAGACTATCTACAAATCATATACGACTTGAATGTAGGTATGTAAGTAGTTTCGGTATGAACTGCGAAACTGACGGGACCAAATCAAAAAATTTTGTTCAATTCTATTGGTTTGATTTATTTTTTAAGAACCTTTTACAATCGGTTTGATTCACGGTTCTAAAATTTCAGAAATTGCTAGAATCGAACCACTTCTATGCTAATTTTCTGGATTTGTCTTGTTTTGTTTTCTGTTATGCGTTTATGGAACACAACATGTTACTACTATGGTTCAAGGAACTATATTTTTGTTGTGTCATTACTAATTAGGATTGGGTGCCCTGATGTATCTTTTTCTATGCATTACATTGGCCCATCGTGTTATGCAGTTATGAAGCACATCAATACACTTAATTTGTGTGTTATTTTCATTTTCTTACAGTGTTATATATGCTACTGCGTTTGCTTAAGAATTTTTTAGAAAATAGGTGAAATCGATGAACTTGATCAAAGCGAACAATTTGAAGCAGTTTGGTTCTATTCAATTCCACACTAAAATACACCTGGTACTGATATATGTGTTCTGACCTCTTTTTTTTTCTAAATTGCACTCGAAACAAAACAGAAGGATGCATGTAAGGAGCATCGAGTTCTATGGCCTCCATAATATATTAAGTACTCCCTCCTATTTTCTTGTTAGACGTTTCACAAATTTAACATTTTACATAATGTATGACGTTTGAGATTTTCTTAATCTTATGTACACTTATTCATTTACTAAGTCTCTTTCATTCCTTCGTTCAATAGATTGATAGTTCATCAATTTTACTAATTTATTAATTTACTTATCTTATATTTATTCATTTAATATATGATGATTTATTTCTTTTTATCTATCTTGTATTCAATAAATTATTCATCCAAATTTCTATAAAATCTGCATATGAAATTAGATATATTTGGATAAATCGAATTTTAAAGCATGGATGAAAATGAAAATAGCAAATTGAAATCAAATATGCAATTTGTGAAGATGTTGTAATGTTTTTGACAATGAGTTTGGCTGTTGTGCGGCCGTCCGCACTTGGGAACGTGCCCAGAGCTCCCTTTTTCTTAAATTTTAATTACTCTTTTTAATTCGCAATAGATAAACAAGTGATATTTAATCTGGAGATAAATGTTCCACGATTATTAATATCTGTCGTTCCGTACCTGCAGCCAATCGGATATAAGTTTTTGACCGTTGATTTTTTAGTGGGATAATAATTACACATTTAAATGTAATTATCATTAATAAGGTTAATTTAAGAATAAACTATTTTTATTAAGTAGTGTAAAAAAAGGGTGAAACGTCTTACATAAATCTAAGAGGGATTATCTAATGTTTTATTGTGACGGAGTCGTTGCAGATCTACATCTTTGTTTTATATGCCAATGAACTTGGTCTGCACCGAATAATTAAAGTACCTTTGGTCAAAAGATATATTATCTTTTCTTTTAGGAAATAGGAAGATTTGATTACTCGAAGGCTCAAATTCTAGTAATTTAATTATAAATCGACTTATTTATTAATATTGATTAGTGCCAAAATACTTTTGAAAAAAATCTAGCCAATTTCAATTATATAAATCCATCAAGATGTATATGACTTATTTATAAAATCAATAGTTAAAATCTAATAAAAATTGCTTGATAGTTAGTTGTATCAGGTTATTACATTAAAAAAGAGTATTTAATTAAAGAATATCGCTACCTGAATAAATTTTCTTATTAATAAAATACTAAAGTAATAAATTTGGAATCTGAATTCAACTGTTGGGAACTCGGGATCCATGTCCAACCATACAGACCCGTCTAATTAAATGCCGAACAAATTAAAAAAAAAAAAGATTATAATACTAAGTAACCAATTCCTTAAAATAATAAAATTCCAAAATTCAGAAAATGTCAACGTACAATCATCATTGCGAAGTGAACACCCATACAGCAACTGCGCCTATATATACGCCTCACATATTTCCACTACACCATAACCACACAAACAACCTAGTGAAGAAACCCTTCCAACGTGAAAACAAATTTCATAAAAAGAAAGAGAAAAAATGGTTTGCTTCTGCTTCCTTGTTGATCAGACGCGAAAGGTGCGGCAGCACAAGCCGGCCGCCGGAATATGCTCGCAGTGCGGCGGCGGAGCAAGCGTGGCGGATATGAAGACGGCCACAAGATTCTGCTACGTGCCCTTCTACTGGAAGACTTGGAGAGCTATTATTTGCACTTTCTGCGGAGCTATTCTGAGGTCATATCGGTAAGTAAATTCGCTAGTATCGCCGCCGGGGATGAGGATTTTTTTATTATTATTAACTATTTGTTTTTGGGTTGGTTAATGCTGGTAAAATCTTTTGCTGGTAGGGGATTTAGGCGGTTCGGATTTTTTAAGAGTTTATTTCAATGAATATTTGGATGATGTACTAACTTCATTTCTTGTTGTATAAAGTGGAAGAAATTAGTATTCCCTCTTACTCATATTAATACTGTCATGTATATCTAATTTGGATGTCTTAATAATATTGTCTTGTTTATGAAAAAGGAAATAAAACAACACTATAAATCATAAAAAGTCATATAGACCTACATCAATTACACACAAAAGTCAAGCTTCTTGTCCCCTTGGGATGGCGTAGTGGTGAAGGTGGGTGGTCCGGGACTGATAGGTCCTGAGTTCAAATCCCACTAGAGCCGCTATGTGTCTCTACATGACAATATTAATGGGACAGAGTAATTTTTTTTCTTTCTACTGCAACTGTCCTCTATTATTGGCTTAATATCATATTATCATGCTTAAAGTTAGGGGTGTAAGTGGTTCCGCTCCGAACCACGAAACCGATCAAACCGAACCGAATCAAATCGAAAAGTGTGATTCGGTTCGGCTTCGTGGTTTGGTTCGGTTTATTTTTTTAGGAACCGTTTACATTTGGTTCGGTTCGCGGTTTCAAGAATTTTTGAACGGTTCGAACCGAACCGAACCGAACCAATATCTTATTTTTTATTTTTTTATTTAATATTTGTCTTTATTATATGAGAATGTTATTGGATTTAGATATTAGATTTAAGTTAATATCAATTCTAATCTATACAAAGGAAGAGAAATGAGTAACAACTCTATACTTATGAGTTTGGAACGAGTAACATCCTATAAACTATTATTCTTGCATTATTTAGGATTTAAAAAATAAAAAATAAATCAAAAGGTGAACCGGTAAACCGAACCGAACCAAACTATTTATAAGCGGTTCGGTTCGGTTCCGATATTAAAAAACACATCGAACCGAACCGAACCGAACCATTTCTATGTGTTTGGTTCGGTTCCTAAAATGCATAAGAAACCGAACCGAACCAAACCGTTACACCCCTACTTAAAGTTCAAGAAATTTTATGTGATTTATAGAGATTTATGGCATATCCATAATTCTTTATTTCTTTAGTACTAGAAAATTATAGTTGGAGTCTTGGAGATCTATGCATTAGGTAGTTTTCTGAAGGGCTGATTTTTATTTATATTTTATTTTTCAGAAGAGTCTTTTGTTTCTATACAAAATAATATTCATCATTATAAACTGCTGAGAAGAAAATTAAGATACCCTTCGACAGTATAAAAAAGATGATTTTAAGGTCCATATAAATTTGTATATAAAGGAAGCGTAAATGTTTAAAAATTATTAATATATTTCGTTAGCCGTATAGGATAAAGTATTATGTATTAATCAATAAATGAATTAATAAATAACAATTGTCGATAATATGGGATTGAACACCACTGTGTATAATTACCCATAGTTCATTTAAATATGTACGTCTACTGTCTACAACATGAGGATCTATTTATTTATCGCTAGTATTTGAATGATACAGGACCAAAATTGTCATTTCCTCGTAAAAGCAAAACTTAATTTATTTTGTGGAGTTGGGCAAACGGGAAATTTCCCAAAATTTGAATATGAGTAGGTAAGATGTATAAATAATTGAATGCATGATATATGAATGCTCCAACTGGTTCCTCTGAAGGCTAAAGAAGCGTACATAAAGTTGATGGTTCAACCAATTCAGGGTAAAACACATGAAGAAGCGTAATGGTTCCACTAAATGCTTTCATTCCTATAAAAAAGTTGACAGTTGAATACTTGAATGGAAATTTGCTTAAAACGGTTACAATATTTATGTCTCAATTATCAAGATTTTTAAATCTTTAATAAAAATATATCCAACACCGATTCATGAGGTATTTAGATGCTTCACAAAAAAAAAAAAATTGTATAGCTGATCTCATTTCCTATGGTAGTATCTATGGATATTTTTAGGAAATTGAGTCACTCGTCAAATTTTTATGGGCGTAGCATATATTTTACGGGAAAAAAAAGACTATTATATATATAAAAAAAAAATGGGAGTATTAAACTTCAATTTTCAATAGGTGCGTGAATATTACAAGCAGGTGTCTCTCTTTCTAAAACTTTAGTAACTATATATATAATGAATGTTGAGATATTTTCAGAATATAACAGTGTTTTCACATCTAAATTTCTTATTCCTTATACACTCAATTAAAATATTTACCTTCCTTCTATATATAGTTTGTAAACTATTAGTATTAATTAAAAGCAAGGTTCATCTAATGCATATCTTAATAAGTTATACTCTATATTGAGATATTCCAGTTTTGGTTAATTAGGAACCTTTTGCTATCAACAATAATTATTCGGAAACATATTATTGATTAGTTCCTAAAAGAGCTGGGTCCAAGCAGCACGTATGTAACCCAAAAATCAAGTGTTGAGACTATAGTTTTCTCGAAGCACATGTAATCTTAAATTCTTATTTTTTGGTAATACCTAACTTTTTAAATAGATTTTCTTATATGTATAAGTAACACTTCATCATAACCCCGTGAAACAGCGTTCTTTGAATCACAAAACGAAACTAACTTTAAAATAAAATAAAATATATATAGACTATAGCGACTTCATATATAATGTATCCTCACTATTTTAATTAAAACATGGATTACCATAAACCTTTAAACATGGAATAAGAAATCATCAGACACGTCCCCATGGGATTCTACTGCGGTTAAGGTGTTTATCATGTGGTTGAAGATCATCAGTTGAAATCACACGAAAACTGATTTGTGTAAGTTTACTACGTAACAAAGATAACAGTTGCAAATTTCTCATTAAAATAAAAAAGAAAAAAAATCGGACACATGGAAAACTCAAACTCTTTGGGTCCTCAATTAAAATATAAAAATACATTTTAATTAGATAGAAAATACAACAGATAATCTTGATTTAATGGAAAAGCACAAGCGAAATTTATGAAATTGCTCGGTTTGAGCCCTAGACTGTACATAACACTGTTATTTTTCTTTCTATGTAATTATGGAATAAGTTTAGGTTTTGAGGACTTTGCTTTTGATAGGGATCCGAAACAGTGGACTCACTTTACGTACCCTTAGGCCGTGTCTAGTCGAACACAACCTAAGACAAGACAGCCCTCAGTTACAAGTATATATAACTATGTATAATAAAAATCACACCCACCTTGTTTTTCACCTATATACGGGAATTTGGGGTCAGAAAACATGACATGTTTGGAGGCAACAAGTTGACTAGTTGAGTAAGAATAGCTAGCTGTATTATTTTTATGGTTGCAAATGCAAGCTGTATATATTTATTGCAAGGCCATGTGAAAGATGAAAAGTAATCATCTATCTTTTCATCTCTATATATTTTGGGAATAATATTTGCTGGAAATTTAATACATGAGTAGCCAGCAACATGGGAACATATTTCCACATTAAATCATTCTAGTTGGGGTTGTTCTCTGCATTTATATTTTCCTCTTTGACCGTGAAAATGAAGTTGTACACGGCCACCAGTTAATTAGGGTTTCATTTCGTATTCATTTTTCATTCATGAAAACATTAAATGTATTGCGGACCATGAGCTTAACCCTGCCTAGCTAGACAGGGACATCTTGAAGAAAAAGAAGATAAATCATATTATATGTGAGATTAATGTTAATCAATAATATTTTGGAATTTGAGAATAATATGAATAGTGTTATAAGCTAAATAGAACGAGGGAACAATAGAGAGAGCGAAAAATAGATGTGTATTATTATAAAGGTGGAGACCTCTATTTATAGAGTACAAGATAGGTTTCTAGGGTTTAGATATGGTCATCATATATATAGTAAATCTTATCTACAACACTCCCACTTGATGGACCATCCCTAAACAGAAATTATTGCCTCGTTAAAACCTTACCAGAAAAACCCAATGGGATAAAAACTGGTCGAAGGAAAAAGAGTATAGTTGTTCCACCTCAATATAGTCATTCTTGATCCTTGAGTCGGCACATATCGATCTTGTGTACCAATTTCTTGAATGTTGACATTGGTAATGTCTTTGTAAAAGAATCTGCTAGATTGTCACTTGAGCGAATTTAGTGGATGTTGATGCCGCCACTCTTTTGGAGATCATGTGTTGCATTGTCTCTTTTATGAATCAATCTCAATGACTCATTTACTCGTGTGTTGTATTGGATGCCTCGTTAAAAACCTTAACTAAGAAAACCCTTTAAGAAAAACTTAGAAAGGAAAAAAGAGTACAACCATTTGACCTTTAGGAGTCAATCTAATCTTCAGGATTATTTACAATTTGTTACTCTCCCTCAAGATAACAATCTTCAAGGTCTACACTAATATGTGCAACACAAGTTTAACTATCTTCATAGAGAATAGTTTGTTTGTCTCGAAGATAACAAATGATGGTCAATACCATTTCAAATCCTCAAATTGCACATAAGTAATGAATTTCTGGTCCTAAAACATCTTTGTTATCTTCTATAGGTCTAAATGAGTCTTCATCCACTTCAAGTGATTTAATCAACCATTAGATAGACATGTGGATGAAATACAATGAAATCTCTTTAAAGACCTTTCATGTAGGTCGACTAGTGTAACTCCATCAGGGAGATGCTCGATCTACAAGTCGAGAAAATTATTAGTTCAACCCAAGTCTTTTGATCTAACTCCGTCTTTAGGCATGGGTTGATTTCATCAAGTATTTTTGTACATAATGATTCACATATCCTCTTCAGGAGGAATTTGGAGTGATGTGTTCTAATTTTGTATTCCGCGGATTTTTTATCTCTTAGCACAAATAAATCTCTCACGCTTCTGGCGCTAATGAGAATCAATTGATTTATATTTTTTATGGGGAACTTCAGTTCGTTCATGGTGCATATATAACAGGTATATGAGATTTTAGTCACTCATTTTACACTAAATAATTTGATGAACTTCTAGTTCAATGAATCTAAATAATTAATCCAACGAGATATTTGCGGCATTCAATCATTTATATTTCATATCTCCCCCTAATGCCGACAAGGATGTGCGTTGGATTATAAAATCAACATATCAATGAATAAAATAATCCATAATGATTTGCTTTGTGTAAGTCATTTGGACAGAGTATACATATAAGTATCATGTTCTTCAGAAGTTTCGATCAAACTCAAGTCATCATTTATGTACCCTTCTGTCAAGGATTACTCTCCATTCTTATTATATCATATATGACTATCTTATTTCAGCCCTTATAATGACTTTTGCAGTCTAATTGATAACATCTTTTTGACTTACATGCTTTGAGCAAGTTAAATCCTTCAGGGATCTTCATATATATGTCACTATCTCGTGAATCATATTGATAAATATTTACTATATCCATAAGGTGCATAGCAAACCTTTTGTGACATAAGTAGATTAATCACACTCTAAAATATATGGCGTCTATTATGTGAGAGTTTTCATAATTGATTCTGATCCCGATCTTCGAGAGAGACTTGTGTTACGAGTATTGCCCTATATCTCGCAATTTTTATTTCTCTTTCTAACAAAGACACATTTATATCATTCAGTGATATTTTTTCGGATTTTGGAACTACAGGTCCAAATGTTTCCGGCTTTCTAGGGAATTTTAGTTCACCTTCTATTACTTCGTTCCTCTTTGGCCAATTATTTCTATCTTGACAATCTCTTATAGATCGTCATTGAGTATCCTCTTTTTTTATTTCAAGAGCCATATTAGAAGGCGAAAATACCGTCGTGCCTCCACGACGATATTTGATTACTCCAATATTTTGAGATCTCAATATTTTCAAACGCTTGTCGTTCTTCAGGAACTTTCATTGTTTGGTTCATATCGTGTACCCTTTTTCTTAGGCAGCGAATTCTTAGAATCAATTGGTCGACCATATTTTTGACAAATTTTAAATGCATTTGCTGTCATTTATGCTTGTCCTTCAGGGACATGAATTCTTGTTGGGGGTATTTGCAGTAAATGTATGACATTGTCACTTCTTCTATATACATACTAAAGCATCAAAAAGTTGATTCGCAATCTTTTGCAAATGAACCTTTCGACTTCTTGTTCACATTGATTACTTCTAGAATCCAAATGTGACTAGTTTGTTCTTGTGTTTTTTGTTGGATGTAGATTTCACATTGATTACTTTAGGAATCCAAATGTGACATATGTTCCACCTAATGTTGGGAACGTTATTTTATCATAATAACAATTTTAATGTGAGACTCGTTTTTATACGTGCAAAACCATTTTGATTATGGACATGAGCAACTAGTTGTTGAATCTCAATCTGGAAGCAATATAATATTAAATCATCTTAAGGAGGAACTTGGATTTTAATAAACTCACTCGTTTTATCTAGATAAGTCTGCTTGAGGGAATTGAGCTCATTGTTTTTGAACTTGTAGTACTAACACGTTCTACATTTCTTCTAGAAATCAAGCAAATCATGAAAATTCTTTTATTAAGAGATTCTTCAGGATCTCTATGTAGCGCTTCTATGAATTTTCAATTATGTTGCGCATGATAGTTGCTTGCAAATGTCCAAACTTATCATGTCAAAGCATAAATCTCTTTTGAACTTCCGGTTCATGACATGTTTTGTCTCACTTGTTTTTTTGAATGTGTAATACATTCAAGGTGGTAGCGTGAACATTTTTCTTTTGTTAGCTTCTGGCTAAATACAAAAGAATCACTACCTTCTTATATAATTTCAATATGTTATGTTGGGAATTAGGTTCACTATGATAGTTTTGAAGATCCCAAAACCCTAGCTGGATGATGAGCCTTCGATATTGTTATAGCTTAACTGAGTTCACCGTGTTAGGAACTCAGTAGACTAGCTAAAGTTCAACAGCTGTGCATTCAGTAGAAGACCCTTCACTCAGCTGAAGAACTCAGTATCGAAGAAGTCAGTCGGACTGATATAGACCGATTGAATCTGCACAGTACCGCCCTTGTCTCTTGAGTGTTTCAGACTCAGTACACTTGCCTTCAACATGGTCCGGCTCAGTAGTTCCGTCTACTGTTCTTCAGTAGACTATCCGCCTCAGCACCATGGAGTGAAGACTCAGTATGTACTGGACTCAGTAGGAGCAGTTTAGTGAATGGAGTCAGTAGAAGTGGACTCAGTAGGAGCAGTCTACTGAATTCAGAGTTGATCTTCAGTAAGGAAGACTCATCTGAAAGTTACCTACTGAATCTAGATCAGACTCAGCAACGGTCGGTCAGTTACTTTAACTGACTATGGACTTCAGAAGAACAATTCAGTAAAGTTGTCCGAGGTCGTACATCTGAGAAGTCAGCTTCAATATCACCTTGAAGTCTGAATAGGTCTCAACCACTCTCTGTACCTCGACCAATGACAAGCAGCCAGCTAGCAGAGTCTCCGATATAAAGCTGCAAGTCAACCACTTCTATTAAAGTTAGTGGACTCTACAGAATTCAATATAGCCGTTTGCTACCCCATAGAGTGACACGTGGCATCGTCCTCTCCAACGGATATATGCCTAGGTCACCTCTATAAATAGAGAAGACAAGAGAGAGAGAGAGAGAGAGAGGAGGTCGATCATGACGATGATGGGCACATCCAAGGAACCGAGCTCAACCGAACAAACACTCTAGAAGATCCAAGCCATATCCAGAGAAGAACTTAATCTTTCATAGATATATTCTTATAGTTCTTCTCTCTAGAGTTCTATCTCGTTCCCCTTCTCTAATCTAAGCTGATTTTATTGTAATATCCATAGCTTAGACGAAGGAGTTCATATTTGAACTTGTTGCTTATTGTAAAAGGACTCCTTCATAGTTGGAGAGTTTGTCAAACACTTTAGTTTGATAACCGTGTAAACTGGGACTTGCTCGAGATAATCCCCAAGCCACGGCTTTGTCCTATGCACGAGCTGACTGAGACTAACTCAGTATAATAAATAGCCTCCTGATCTTTCGGGACAGTGGACGTAGGATCGTGTGATATCCGAACCACTTTAAAAACTATGTGTTGATTTATTGTCGCTTTGCTTAATTGTTCACTTGCATAAAACTGACTTTAAATCAAACAAAGATAAACGGTGTTTTCAGACTGAGATGAATATTCTTTTGGGCCTACTCTTCCGCACTCGAAACCTGATACCGAACTACTGTTCTACTGACTGAATTCAGTAGACCGTACTCAGTAGAAGGTTTCTCTGCCCGCGTGTTCGGCGAGCGATTCGCGTGATCTTGGCATCGACCGTCGCGCTCGTTCCTGATCTTTGACTCAGGTGTATTCCACACCTGAAGACTCGTCTCCTTTCGGGACCAACAATTGGTATCAGAGCGCACGGTGTTCTTCTGATCAAAGAGCATAGTGTTTTTCTGATCAAAGCGCACGATGTACTTCTGATCAAAGTGCATGGTGTTCTTCTGATCAGAGCTCTGGTCTAACTGAACTGATCCTGAAAAACCGTTTTCTCAGCTTGCGCATATTGCATAATCTTCATAGCATCCTATACCATGTTCTTAATGTTTGATAATTCAGGTATAAGGACTTTGAAGAGATCTTAATGGCTGAGCGACTACTGAAAGACAGAAAAGCTCCGATCAGCTGGCTGATAGGTTTGTCCAAGGGGGAACTCGACATGCAGAATCTCCAACCCCTCAAACAGGGAATGAATAGAAGATGTAAACACCTCAGCCCAGCTATCAAAAGAAGATCCAAGGTTCGAGCCCCAACACATCCAGATCCAACTCAGGGGGAACCAAGAGGTCGGAAAGGCTTACAGATCAGATCCTCAGTGTCTATTAATTAGATCTGTAGTGTCCGAGCATTCAGAGCATGTTCTTATCTTTCAACACTCACACACACTTCACTGATATATCTGTGTGTCTCGTAATTATGTGCCACTTGCCCAGGGGGAAGTTGTCAGATTATGTCTTATGTTTTAAGGGATTTGGTATCATGATTAATAAGGGAACCGGTGTTGATTAGATTAGTAGTTGCATATAGGAAGTTTTTAGGAGAAGTTTGTAGAGGTTTTGGCATCATCAAATAGGGGGAAATTGTTGGGAATTAGGTTCACTATGATAGATTTGAAGATCCCAAAACCCTAGGCCGGATGATGAGCCTTCGATATTGTTATAGCTTAACCGAGTTCACCGTGTTAGGAACTCGATAGACTAGCTAAAGTTCAACAACATTGTGCATTCGAGAGAAGACCCTTCACTCACCGAAGAACTCGGTATCGAAGAAGTCGGTCGGACCGATATAGACCGATTGAATCCGCACGCACCGCCCTTGTCTCTTGAGTGCTTCGGACTCGCTACACTTGCCTTCAACATGGTCCGGCTCGCAGTTCCGTCTGCTTTGTTCTTCGATGACCGTCCGCCTCAGCACCATGGAGTGAAGACTCAGTATGTACTGGACTCAGCAGGAGCAGTTTAGTGAATGGAGTCAGTAGAAGTGGACTCAGCAGGAGCAGTCTACTGAATTCAGAGTTGATCTTCAGTAAGGAAGACTCATCTGAAAGTTACCTACTGAATCTAGATCAGACTCAGCAACGGTCGGTCAGTTACTTTAACTGACTATGGACTTCAGAAGAACAATTCAGTAAAGTTATCCGAGGTCGTACATCTGAGAAGTCAGCTTCAATATCACCTTGAAGTCTGAATAGGTCTCAACCACTCTCTGTAACTCGACCAATGACAAGCAGCCAGCTAGCAGAGTCTCCAACATAAAGCTGCAAGTCAACCACTTCTATTAAAGTTAGTGGACTCTACAGAATTCAATATAGCCGTTTGCTACCCCATAGAGTGACACGTGGCATCGTCCTCTCCAACGGATATATGCCTAGGTCACCTCTATAAATAGAGAAGACAAGAGAGAGAGAGAGAGAGAGAGGAGGTCGATCATGACGATGATGGGCACATCCAAGGAACCGAGCTCAACCGAACAAACACTCTAGAAGATCCAAGCCATATCTAGAGAAGAACTTAATCTTTCATAGATATATTCTTATAGTTCTTCTCTCTAGAGTTCTATCTCGTTCCCCTTCTCTAATCTAAGCTGATCTTATTGTAATATCCATAGCTTAGACGAAGGAGTTCATATTTGAACTTGTTCCTTATTGTAAAAGGACTCCTTCATAGTTGGAGAGTTTGTCAAACACTTTAGTTTGATAACCGTGTAAACTGGGACTTGCTCAGTATAATCCCCAAGCCACGGCTTTGTCCTATGCACGAGCTGACTGAGACTAACTCAGTATAATAAATAGCCTCCTGATCTTTCGGGACAGTGGACGTAGGATCGTGTGATATCCGAACCACTTTAAAAACTATGTGTTGATTTATTGTCGCTTTGCTTAATTGTTCACTTGCATAAAACTGACTTTAAATCAAACAGCATAAACGGTGTTTTCAGACTGAGATGAATATTCTTTTGGGCCTACTCTTCCGCACTCGAAACCTGATACCGAACTACTGTTCTACTGACTGAATTCAGTAGACCGTACTCAGTAGAAGGATTCTCTGCCCGCGTGTTCAGCGAGCGCGATTCAAGCGATCGACCGTCGCGCTCGTTCCTGATCTTTGACTCAGGTGTATTCCACACCTGAAGACTCGTCTCCTTTCGGGACCAACAATTGGTATCAGAGCGCACGGTGTTCTTCTGATCAAAGAGCATAGTGTTTTTCTGATCAAAGCGCACGATGTACTTCTGATCAAAGTGCATGGTGTTCTTCTGATCAGAGCTCTGGTCTAACTGAACTGATCCTGAAAAACCGTTTTCTCAGCTTGCGCATATTGCATAATCTTCATAGCATCCTATACCATGTTCTTAATGTTTGATAATTCAGGTATAAGGACTTTGAAGAGATCTTAATGGCTGAGCGACTACTGAAGGACAGAAAAGCTCCGATCAGCTGGCTGATAGGTTTGTCCAACGGGGAACTCGACACGCAGAATCTCCAACCCCTCAAACAGGGAATGAACAGAAGATGTAAACACCTCAGCCCAGCTATCAAAAGAAGATCCAAGGTTCGAGCCCCAACACATCCAGATCCAACTCAGGGGGAACCAAGAGGTCGGAAAGGCTTACAGATCAGATCCTCAGTGTCTATTAATTAGATCTGTAGTGTCCGAGCATTCAGAGCATGTTCTTATCTTTCAACACTCACACACACTTCACTGATATATCTGTGTGTCTCGTAATTATGTGCCACTTGCCCAGGGGGAAGTTGTCAGACTTATGTCTTATGTTTTAAGGGATTTGGTATCATGATTAATAAGGGAACCGGTGTTGATTAGATTAGTAGTTGCATATAGGAAGTTTTTAGGAGAAGTTTGTAGAGGTTTTGGCATCATCAAATAGGGGGAAATTGTTGGGAATTAGGTTCACTATGATAGATTTGAAGATCCCAAAACCCTAGCTGGATGATGAGCCTTCGATATTGTTATAGCTTAACTGAGTTCACCATGTTAGGAACTCAGTAGACTAGCTAAAGTTCATCAGTTGTGCATTCAGTAGAAGACCCTTCACTCAGCTGAAGAACTCAGTATCGAAGAAGTCAATCGGACTAATATAGACCGATTGAATCTGCACAGTACCGCCCTTGTCTCTTGAGTGTTTCAGACTCAGTAGACTTGCCTTCAACATGGTCCGGCTCAGTAGTTCTGTCTGCTGTTCTTCAGTAGACTATCCGCCTCAGCACCATGGAGTGAAGACTCAGTAGAGCTGGACTCAGTAAGAGCAGCATACTGAGAGGTGTTCAATAGAACTGGACACAGTAGGAGCAGTCTACTGAATTCAGAGTTGATCTTCTGTAAGGAAGACTTAGCAGAAGTTATATACTGAATCAAGATCAGACACAGCAACGGTCGGTCAGTTACTTTAACTGACCATGGACTTCAGAAGAACAATTCAGTAGAGTTGTCTGAGGTCGTACATCTGAGAAGTCAGCTTCAATATCACCTTGAAGTCTGAATAGGTCTCAACCACTCTCTGTACCTCGACCAATGACAAGCAGCCAGCTGGCAGAGCCTCCGACATAAAGCTGCAAGTCAACCACTTCTATTAAAGTTAGTGGACTCTACAGAATTCAATAGAGTCGTTTGCTACCCCATAGAGTGACACGTGGCATCGTCCTCTCCAACGGATATATGCCTAGGTCACCTATATAAATAGAGAAGTGTCTTCACGCAAACGAAGAGAGAAGACAAGAGAGGAGAGATACATCCAAGGAACCGAGCTCAACCGAACAAACACTCTAGAAGATTCAAGCCATATCCAGAGAAGAACTTAATCTTTCATAAATATATTCTTATAGTTCTTCTCTCTAGAGTTCTATCTCGTTCCCTTCTCTAATCTAAGCTGATCTTATTGTAATATACTTATAGCTTAGACAAAGGAGTTCATATTTGAACTTGTTCCTTATTGTAAAAGGACTCCTTCATAGTTGGAGAGTTTGTCAAACACTTTAGTTTGATGCCTTTGTAAACTGGGCCTTGCTCAGTATAATCCCCAAGCCATGGCTTTGTCCTGTGTACAAGCTGACTGAGACTAACTCAGTATAATAAATAGCCTCCTGATCTTTCGGGACAATGGACGTAGGATCATGTGATATCCGAACCACTTTAAAAACTATGTGTTGATTTATTGTCGCTTTGCTTAATTGTTCACTTGCATAAAACTGACTTTAAATCAAACAGCATAAACGGTGTTTTCAGACTGAGACAAATATTCTTTTGGGCCTACTCTTCCTCACTCGAAACCTGATACTGAACTACTGTTCTACTGACTAAATTCAGTAGACCATACTCAGTAGAAGGATTCTCTGCCCGCGCGTTCGCCAGCGATCGATTCAAGCAGATCGACCGTCGCGCTCGTTGCTGATCTTTGACTCAGGTGTATTCCACACCTGAAGACTCGTCTCCATTCGGGACCAACAATTGGTATCAGAGCATGAGGTCGGAAAGGCTTACAGATCAGATCCTCAGTGTCTATCAATTAGATCTGTAGTGTCCGAGCATTCAGAGCATGTTCTTATCTTTCAACACTCACACACACTTCACTGATATATCTGTGTGTCTCGTAATTATGTGCCACTTGCCCAGGGGGAAGTTGTCAGACTTATGTCTTATATTTTAAGGGATTTGGTATCATGATTAATAAGGGAACCGGTGTTGATTAGATTAGTAGTTGCATATAGGAAGTTTTTAGGAGAAGTTTGTAGAGGTTTTGGCATCATCAAATAGGGGGAAATTGTTGGGAATTAGGTTCACTATGATAGATTTTAAGATCCCAAAACCCTAGCTGGATGATGAGCCTTCGATATTGTTATAGCTTAATTGAGTTCACCGTGTTAGGAACTCAGTAGACTAGCTAAAGTTCAACAAATGTGCATTCAGTAGAAGACCCAGTAGAACTGGACTCAGCAGGAGCAGTCTACTGAATTCAGACTCAGTAGAAACTCTACACTGGTTCAGGCGGTCTGTAGATTATCAGCCTCAGCACCGGATGTAGAAGACTCAGTATGTGCTTGGACTCGGCGGAGCAAGATATCGAATGGAGTCGATAGAACCGGACTTAGCAGGGAGCGATCTCGAACTCGTGAGTTGATCTTCAGTAAGTAAGACTCAGCAAAAAGTTACTACTGAATCTAGATCTGACTCAGCAACGGTCGGTCAGTTACTTTAACTGACCATAGACATCAGAAGAACAATTCAGTAGAGTTGTCCGAGGTCGTACATCTGAGAAGTCAGCTTCAGTATCACCTTGAAGTCTGAATAGGTCTCAACCAATCTCTGTACCTCGACCAATGACAAGCAGCCAGCTGGCAGAGTCTCCGACATAAAGCTGCAACTCAACCACTTCTATTAAAGTTAGTCGACTCTACAGAATTCAATAGAGCCGTTTGCTACCCCATAGAGTGACACGTGGCATCGTCCTCTCCAACGGATGTATGCTTAGGTCACCTCTATAAATAGAGAAGTGTCTTCACGCAAAAAGACGAGAGAAGACGAGAGAGAGAGAGAGAGGAGGTCGATCATGACGATGATGGGCACATCCAAGGAACCGAGCTCAACCGAACAAACACTCTTGAAGATTCAAGCCATATCCAGAGAAGAACTTAATCTTTCATAGATATATTCTTATAGTTCTTCTCTCTAGAGTTCTATCTCGTTCCCCTTCTCTAATCTAAGCTGATCTTATTGTAATATCCATAGCTTAGACGAAGGAGTTCATATTTGAACTTGTTCCTTATTGTAAAAGGACTCCTTCATAGTTGGAGAGTTTGTCAAACACTTTAGTTTGATAACCGTGTAAACTGGGACTTGCTCAGTATAATCCCCAAGCCACGGCTTTGTCCTATGCACGAGCTGACTGAGACTAACTCAGTATAATAAATAGCCTCCTGATCTTTCGGGACAGTGGACGTAGGATCGTGTGATATCCGAACCACTTTAAAAACTATGTGTTGATTTATTGTCGCTTTGCTTAATTGTTCACTTGCATAAAACTGACTTTAAATCAAACAGCATAAACGGTGTTTTCAGACTGAGGCGAATACTCTTTTGGGCCTACTCTTCCGCACTCGAAACCAGATACTGAACTACTGTTCTACTGACTGAATTCAGTAGACCGTACTCAGTAGAAGGATTCTCTGCCCGCGCGTTCGGCGATGCGATTCAAGCGATCGGCCGTCGCGCTCGTTGCTGATCTTTGACTCAGGTGTATTCCACACCTGAAGACTCGTCTCCCTTCTGCACCAACAATTGGTATCAGAGCGCACGGAGTTCTTCTGATCAAAGAGCATAGTGTTTTTCTGATCAAAGTGCACGATGTACTTCTGATCAAAGTGCATGGTGTTCTTCTGATCAGAGCTCTTGTCTAACTGAACTGATCCTGAAAAACCATTTTCTTAGCATGCGCATATTGCATAATCTTCATAGCATCCTATACCATGTTCTTAATGTTTGATAATTCAGGTATAAGGACTTTGAAGAGATCATAATGGCTGAGCGACTACTGAAGGACAGAAAAGCTCCGATCAGCTGGCTGATAGGTTTGTCCAAGGGGAAACTCGACACGCAGAATCTCCAGCCCCTCAAACAAGGAATGAAGAGAAGATGTAAACACCTCAGCCCAGCTATCAAAAGAAGATCCAAGGTTCGAGCCCCAAAACACCCAGATCCAACTCAGGGGGAACCAAGAGGTCGGAAAGGCTTACAGATCAGATCCTCAGTGTCTATCAATTAGATCTGTAGTGTCCGAGCATTCAGAGCATGTTCTTATCTTTCAACACTCACACACACTTCACTGATATATCTGTGTGTCTCGTAATTATGTGCCACTTGCCCAGGGGGAAGTTGTCAGACTTATGTCTTATGTTTTAAGGGAATTAGTATCATGATTAATAAGGGAACCGATGTTGATTAGATTAGTAGTTGCATATAGGATGTTTTTAGGAGAAGTTTGTAGAGGTTTTGGCATCATCAAATAGGGGGAAATTGTTGGGAATTAGGTTCACTATGATAGATTTGAAGATCCCAAAACCCTAGCTGGATGATGAGCCTTCGATATTGTTATAGCTTAACTGAGTTCACCGTGTTAGGAACTCAGTAGACTAGCTAAAGTTCAACAGCTGTGCATTCAGTAGAAGACCCTTCACTCAGCTGAAGAACTCATTATCGAAGAAGTCAGTCAAACTGATATAGACCGATTGAATCTGCACAGTACCGCCCTTGTCTCTTGAGTGTTTCAGACTCAGTACACTTGCCTTCAACATGGTCCGGCTCAGTAGTTCCGTCTGCTGTTCTTCAGTAGACTAGCCGCCTCCGCACCATGGAGTGAAGACTCAGTATGTACTGGACTCAGCAGGAGCAGTTTAGTAAATGGAGTCAGTAGAACTGGACTCAGCAGGAGCAGTCTACTGAATTCAGAGTTGATCTTCAGTAAGGAAGCTCAGCAGAAAGTTACCTACTGAATCTAGATCAGACTCAGCAACGGTCCGTCAGTTACTTTAACTGACTATGGACTTCAGAAGAACAATTCAGTAGAGTTGTCCGAGGTCGTACATCTGAGAAGTCAGCTTCAATATCACCTTGAAGTCTAAATAGGTCTCAACCACTCTCTGTACCTCGACCAATGACAAGCAGCCAGCTGGCAGAGTCTCCAACATAAAGCTGCAAGTCAACCACTTCTATTAAAGTTAGTGGACTCTACAGAATTCAATAGAGCCGTTTGCTACCCCATAGAGTGACACGTGGCATCGTCCTCTCCAACGGATATATGCTTAGGTCACCTCTATAAATAGAGAAGACGAGAGAGAGAGAGAGAGAGAGAGAGAGAGAGAGAGAGAGAGAGAGAGAGAGAGAGAGAGAGAGAGAGAGAGAGAGAGAGAGAGAGAGAGAGAGGAGGTTGATCATGACGATGATGGGTACATCCAAGGAACCGACCTCAACCGAACAAACACTCTAGAAGATCCAAGCCATATCTAGAGAAGAACTTAATCTTTCATAGATATATTCTTATAGTTCTTCTCTCTAGAGTTCTATCTCGTTCCCCTTCTCTAATCTAAGCTGATCTTATTGTAATATCCATAGCTTAGACGAAGGAGTTCATATTTGAACTTGTTCCTTATTGTAAAAGGACTCCTTCATAGTTGGAGAGTTTGTCAAACACTTTAGTTTGATAACCGTGTAGACTGGGACTTGCTCAGTATAATCCCCAAGCCACGGCTTTGTCCTGTGCACAAGCTGACGGAGACTAACTCAGTATAATAAATAGCCTCCTGATCTTTCAGGACAGTGGACGTAGGATCGTGTGATATCCGAACCAATTTAAAAACTATGTGTTGATTTATTGTCGCTTTGCTTAATTGTTCACTTACATAAAACTGACTTTAAATCAAACAGCATAAATGGTGTTTTCAGACTGAGACGAATATTCTTTTGGGCCTACTCTTCCGCACTCGGAACCTGATACTGAACTACTGTTCTACTGACTGAATTCAGTAGACCGTACTCAGTAGAAGGATTCTCTGCCCGCGCGTTCAACAGCACTGATTCAGCAGTACTGACTGTCGCGCTCGTTGCTGATCTTTGACTCAGGTGTATTTCACACCTGAAGACTCGTCTCCTTTCGGGACCAACATGCTATCCATTGCGTATCCTTAAAACATAATAAGTGTCTTCTAGACTTACTAGAGTAAAAGGCGTGTACATTATTGTTCTTCAGGAACATGTAATCTTGTTCAAGAACATTAATTGTGTTATTTAAGGAGCAACAATTAGAGTTATGAACATATAGCATTTGCCAAAATCAAGAGCTTGAATCGTTCTTCAAGAACATGTAGCATTCCTCAGGAATACAAATTGTGCTACTTCAGGAGCAACAATTTTAGTTTATATTAAATGACTTCAGGCGAAATACTAATATTTTCGAGAATCTCAATTGTATCGTATTCTTTGGGGATATCAATTGTGCTACTTCGGGAGCAACAATTTAAAGAAAATTGAAATAATACTCATAGCAATAGAATTCACGTCATTCTTTATGAATTAAGCAAAACAAGTAGTTTTAATTGCTATGAAAAGCGTGCAGCAACATGAAAAGCGTGCAGCAACATATAAACTAAATAGAACGAGGGAGCAATAGAGAGAGCGAAAAATAGATGTATATTATTATGAGGGTGGAGACCTATATTTATAAAGTACAAGATAGGCTGCTAGGGTTTAGATATGGTCATCATATATATAGTAAATCTTATCTACAATAAATAAAACCTGATTTTTTTTTTTTACTATTTTGGATTCCATATATGTAATGTGATAAGATTCCATATATGTAATGTGATAAGATTTTATGGTAATATATGTGCATGTGCCTTAAATCATTTCATTATAAGGTTCCTAGCTACTTACTCCCATTAATTGGTAAAATAATGTCGAACTATATTAGTTATTATTATTATTTTTTCATGATATTATGAGCTATAAGTTTGATTTTTATTTTTTCGATAGTTTGTTTTTTATTGTTATTATTATTATTATTGAGAAACCCGCAGCTGCTATTTTTGATGCACACAGGATAAAACTCACACATAACAACTTTGATGAGATTTGAACTCATGATCTTTAGTCATAGATTTAGCACCTTAATTAACCGCTATACCATCCCATGGAGCATAATGACAAAAAAATAGTTTGATTTTTATGATGTGTCGTGTAATTGATTATAACTTAATTAATACGAACAAATTATCTTTACCAGAAATTAGTTTAAGCATAAAATATAGATATGTTTAATAGTGAAGTGCCTTGGAAATGTTGATTTAAGTGACTTGAGAAATTAGAAAAAAAAAAAAATACTTCATCCGTCCCATTTGGCTTAGCTCATCTTTTTGGCACGAAAATTAAAAAGAGTGCTTAGTTGTGCGTAGAGGAGTGGGTCCCACTGTAACGCCCCAAAATTTTCAATATAAAATGCACTGCTTATCTATTCATGCATGTTATCAAGTATTCTTGTTCTGTAAGTCGCGCCCTATAAATTTATATAAAAATTAAAGCATTTATCTTATTTGTCATTAAATCATTTTAGTTATGTAAATTTATTTTGAACTTTGAATGTGTTTATTTATATCATATTATGATTATATTGTTATTCTTGAGATATAAATCATGATAGAATTCTGAGGCACGAATAATATTTATTTTGGATTTCCTAAACCTACTAGATTCATGAAAGGATATAATATTTTATATTGTATTAAGTTATTATGAGATAATTTGAAATTATGTTTCGTGAATAAAATTGATATTGTATTTGTGATATACATGCTTTAGGATAAAATCTAGTTGTGTTTATTCATATCCTAATTTATCTATGATTGAATCTCTCTTATATGGTAAGTGATATACTAAACTCTATATAAATTATATAAGTACGAAAATAAATATGGATAAAATATATTTGATACATTATATGATTAGGGATCTTGAGATAATGATTTCTAGACCTATAAATACACATTTAGTCGTCCATAATATAGTTTCACATGAGATTTTTGAAATTCTGTCAGCATACCTACGAACTGTTTCAAGAATTATTTACACATCTTCCCATCGTCATATGGTCGTCAAAATTTATAAGAATCTTCCTAGGTATGTCTAGTATATTTTAATTATTTTAGTAGAATTTTACAAGCATGAGAAGTATTTGTTAAAAAATATTCTTCGTAACCTGCCAGTTTTTGACAGCATGTTCATGAGCTTGAAAGGAAAATTGTTTTTCATGTTTTCTTTACATTGTTTTCGACCATGCTGAATTTTAGTAGGATATATATGTTAGGTCATTCATTTTAAAAATATAGAATTTTTAGGATACGTTTACTATTTATTTGTTAATTTGTTTCTTGATGTGCTAGATTATTTTGTCAACATGCATGTAGATGGAAAAATAAAAATTTCTAGGTTACTATTAAATGAATTATTAATCATGATAAGTTTTATTATGATGGAATAGGTAATATGTTGTGTTGGTCCGGAGACGAAAAGTTAGGTGTAGAGGGGGGGGGGTGAGCTGAAGCTGATGTTTGCAACTGATGAACAGTGCCAAGTAAGCCTTCGATCACTGGGGTCAAAGTGAGTCAGCTTCTGAGCTCTTCTACTGACGATGTCCGTATTATGAAACTCCGGTCGGAGACTGTAGTGCGGATAAGTGTTAGGCCCGGAGTCGTCTCTTTTGAAAACGTGTTTTCGCAATGTAAAGTCTTTTTGCTGTGCGCTTTTTAAGATACGTTTTATGCAAGCTGATGATTTAAAACAGGGTTAAATGCAATGCGATAAAACAGTAAATAACACAAGCGATTTTTAACGTGGTTCGGATAACGAGATCCTACGTCCACGGTCCCGAACTCAGCGGGAGAAACTTGTTGATTAATCCGAGCAAGTCTCGGCAAGAAGGAAACTGTACACGGGACGGATCCTTCTAAGTTATAGTCCTTAGCGACTTTTACAATCCAAACCTAAGTTTAGAAGGGAGGGAATATTCTCCAACCGAGAAGGAGTTCTTACAACAAGAACGATTCACTAAATGTGAACTCCTTCGAATCTAAGCTATGAATCGGCAATGAGCTTAGTTTAGAGAAGAAAGGGATCAAAGAGCTCTAGAGAGATGAACTACCGAGAAGTGTTCTATGAAAACTAGTTCGTCTCTCGGATAAGCTTGAAGGTTCTAAAGCGTTGTGAGCTTGAATGCTTTCCCTTGATTTCGCGTATATTCCTCTCGTTTTGAAATCTTCAAATCCTTCTCTATTTATAGGCGTGAGTTGTGGCATATGTCCGTTGGAGACGACGATGCCACGTGTCACAAGCCTCCAAAGAAAACGGCCATAAATTCGAGCTAGTTGCGGCGGGGCGGTTAATGCACTGTTCATGAGAGCAAGCTTTTATCGTAGAGTAGGTAAGCGTTGTCGGCTTCTCATTGGTCGAGGTTTGTAGTTGGTGAGAGTGTCGAGTTGACCGCTCAAACAACCTCGTATGTCTTCTGGCCGAACTATTCGAAAAGACTTCAGGTGCGGGGGTCGCTTTACGTCGGGTGATGGGCGAATACGTCTCTGTCTTCTTCGGTTGAGTCGTCGGCCGATGAAGTGAGCTTCGATAGTCGGTTGGTCGATCGCGAAGGTATTGTGCTTGCAAAGGTTCTTCCGCTGATGACCATCAGCTGATAATGTCTTCTACTGAGATCGGGTAAGCTGATGCGCTGTCTCCAGCTGAGGTTTAGCATTCAGCTTCTGACGAAGAACGCAAGCGATTACAATGATGACATGGGGTTCTGAAAAGTATCTTCAGCAGAAGATCAGTCCAACAACTACCCCGTACAGGACTTAGACAAAAACAATAAACAAAACATCAGGTCTAACCTATACATCAGCTAATCCTATCGACACACTAATCTACTGATATCAGCTCGGTTTTGGGATCTTCAATTCCATAGTACTACTATGATTTCCCCCAATTTCTTTTAACCCTAGAATAGCTGAGTATCAATCTACTGACTCATATCCAACATGTTGTTAATGTTTGAGATCTATAATTTTTAGGACAAAACTTTTGTGATTTCATTGATTTATTTCATGAATTAATGAATTACTCGATGCACGAATGAATTTTCAATATAAATAAGATTGTGTTTAATATTTAAGATTATTACTAAAAAAAATTGTTAAAATTGCATGTTAATAAGTAGATTACGAATAATATATATTATTTGATTATTATGATCTATTTGTATTTATGAATTATTGAAATTGTTGGTGCATGCATGACATTCCATGTACGAGTCTTTAAGATTTAATTTTCATATTAGGATTGGCGCGCAGGACTTAAATATCTGATATCCACAATTTTTCATCAAATCAAGGTTAAGGTGGGGAAGTATTCTTACACTACATTTATCCTTATTATATTTAATGATCGATATTTATGAGTTAATGTCAGACATGGAAAGGAAGGACCGAAGTTGATCCGCGATCGAAGTTGATCGGTATGAAGGTTTATGGTCGAAGTTGACCGGGATCGAAGTTCATCCGTTAGAGTCGAAGTTGATTCGGTGGTCTGTGTGACTACGTAATTCTTACCTGTTCTAATTTTTCAAAATATATTGGTATATTATATAGTTTGGATGAGTGTATTTCCCACGATTAGTCGTACTCATCCCTATCATTTTAACATTTTTCAGGAAATGACACGGCCGATGCGTAGAGGTGTTGGTGGTGATGGTCATACGGTAAAGGAATTATGAAACTTTTTGCATTATTAATTTAGTTTTTATCATGAACTATGTGTCTTCTTTCTGCTTTTTATTTTCGAGAACTAATAGTTGCATTTGTTTTTATTTTACTTAAGACTTCCGCTGAGTATATAAAATTAACATGAGTTTTTCCATGATTCTTTTTCATTAAAATGTTTTAAAAGAATTGAAATATGCATGTTAAGTATGAAGTAGCGTCCCTAGTTAAGTTTTGAAAATTGGGGCGTTACACCCACAATGAAAAAGTTGGAGTTGGTGTAATAATTATTTTCCTTCTTAGGAAATGAGACAAGTCAAGTGAGAGAACCCGAAAAGGAAAGTGAGATAAGTCAAGCGAGACGAAGGGAGTAATGTAATAAAAAGTGGAAGAGATATTAACAAATAGTTTCTAGAATTGCATGTTGCTTTTGTATTTATTGTAGACAATCCAGTTTAATTGAATTGCTACACCGACAAGATTACCCCTACCCATGAAATTGGCATTTAGTCGGCATTCTACATTAATATTGTAATTGCTTGTTTCAGCATGCAAAAAGTCAAAAAATGATTGCTGCCTTCCAAACATAGTGTTCCTCTAACCAAATCAATATCCTAAGACGCCAAAAGAGATATAGGACATGAAGACTGTTCTATATACTTCCTCTATCGTTAGTCTCTGATGAGTCTAATTTGTACTATACAAATTCTATCTAATTTGGCGCCCACTTGGGCAGTTGGACCGTATTTTTTCTGCTGTCTTGCAGATTTTAGTGCTGATTTGGCGATGACGAGATGCTGAGGTGACAGACACGATTTAAGGATTTAAAGATTGATTTTTGGACGAATTGAAGGAAGAGAGGTGGAGGATAAGGAAAAAGAAGATATGGAAAAAATTATATATTATTTATCTAATTAAAATATTTCCATACTTGATAAAAAAAAAAACCTACTTCTACAAGGAAAGGGAGCCGCCATATATATAAGCGAGGAGACGAACAAATGACAACATCTTTTCCATATTTTTTACACATGCACGCCACCATCGGAGAGAGAGAGCAGTCGTTCATCGTAGTTCAGATTTGGAGAAACAAACAATAATTTTAATTACGTTGCTTAGTTTAGTTTTGAGATTTCGACTTTGCTTAACCGTTTGGATGATTTGGATTATTCGTACTGGTGTTTTCTGATTGTTTAGTTTTAATTCAGTTTTATTCGTGTTTTAATTTCGTTCGTAGAATTGTTATAATTTTCGTGCATTTAATTTCTAAATTTCAGCATGTTTTGCATTCTGCCCAGTTTTATGGTCAGCCTACCCAGTCAGACCCGTAGCTAAATTTTGAGGGGCTGGCGGGATGTGAAGCACACACTTTAATGAATTCGTGAGACTTAGGCGTTAGCAATTAATCATTTAGGTTTGAAATTAATCTTGGTTAATTAATTGGATTAGTTAATTTAGGTTTGATCACCCTAGGTTAGTTTAATCCACAGCTAATTTAGTACTTCCAAGAAACAATCCAGATTACTACAAATGAGCAAATTGATGTAAAGCTCAATATGGTTGTTTCAATGCCAAAGTTCTACGGAAAGGTGAATGAGAACCCTAACTCTTTCCTGAAGTAGTTCAATCAAGTCTATCATCTTCATAGCCAAGGCAATTTGGACGCATTCAAGCTCAAGGCGTTTCCTTTCATGCTTCAAGATGGAGCTCAAACTTGGTTCTCGAGTCTTCGCCCGAATTCAATTTCCACATGGTCCCAAATGCGCACAGCATTTTTGAAGAAATACTTCCCTCAATCAAGGACGAACGCGCTCAAGAAGCAGATATCCGACATTGTCCAAGAGCTTGATGAGAGTTTCGGCACATATTGGGAGAGATTTGGTCAGCTCATCGATAGTTGCCTAAACCATGGATATTCAGATTTAGAACTCCTACAGATTTTCTACCAAGGCATAAATGATGAAGCAAAGGCTATGGTAGATACGGGCATAAAAGGGAACTTCCACACGTTGGATAGATTGTTGAAGCAAACTTCTTCTACTTCAAGTTCATCGATTGTAGATCACATATGTGGAGCTTGTGAAGTGAAGGGGCATACATCCTTACAATGTCCGGTATAAGAAGCTAATGTAGCCGGTAATTGGAACGGACAACAAAGGGGTTACACGGGCCAACGATGGAGACAAGAAGAGCAAAGGCCACACCAGATGAGGAATCCTTCGTTCCAATCGTTCCAGCCACGGATGAATCAACCCCAACAGTTCCAATCGCCACAGCAACAAGGGTATTAACAGTCCTACAAGCCTCCACATCAAAGGCAATTTTTGCAGCAGAGTCAGCCGTCTGGCCAGGCCAACCAGAACAGTTCGCTGGAGAGAATGATGGCAGATATGATAAATTCTCAAAAGGATGCAATTGTCTACCAACATCAGATGCAAGAAGAGATAAATTAATCTAAGAGGGATCATCAAACCACCTTCGAGAATTTATACAAGCAAATTTCCATGTTGAATTTTTCAATTCAAGAGATAAAAGGAAGTTAAGGGCAACTGCCTTCTCAAACCCAACCCAATTCGAATTCCCACAATTGCAATGACATCATATTGAGGAGTGGAAAAGAATTGTCCGAACCAACACCGAAGGTGAATCCTCAAAAGATTCAGTCTGAAGCAGAACAGATCGTCGAATTGGCCAGGACGAGCAGTCTTGCAGACCTTGTAGCACTGCAGAATATTGAGGATGAAGTGTTGACGGATAGAGAGGGACGGACATCCCAGACGGAGCCTGAAACTATCATACCTCCGCCATTTCTTGAGGCATTGGAGAGGAAACAGACACCGAAAAAGGACTACATGGATTATGTGAAGTTGTTCGGAAAGATGGAAATCAACATACCTTTCTTGGAGGCCGTGAAGATTCCCCAATTTGGGAAATTTGTCAAAGACTTCATAGCGGGTAAGATCCAACAGTCCGGGAAAGTATTGATGGATACGTCGGTGTCGGCAATTATCCAGAAGATGCTTCCCGCCAAGTGCGTAGACCCAAGTATGTTTACTTCACCTTGTCTTATGGGTAATGTGATGGTTAAACATGTTATGTGTGACTTGGATGCATCTATTAATGTTATGTCATTGTTTGTGTATAATCAATTAACTGGAGTTGAATTGGTATCTACTAGGGTGATTATACAACTTGCTAATAGGTCATGCATTGCTCTCATAGGCTTACTAGAAAATATCCTAGTCAGAATTAACAATTTTGTCTATCCTACGGATTTCTATGTTATAGATACAAATGATATGCAAGTTGAGGGTACTGCGGGTGTTTTGCTAGGAAGGCCATTTTTTAAAACTGTGAAGGTTGTGATTGATGTTGATGAAGGTTCTATAAATGTGAGATATCATAACGAGATTTATGTTCATCATATAGCAAGTGTACTTAAGAAACCTTATGATCATGAGAATGAAGTTGCATTATCTACTGACGAGATTGGGAGCTTTGTCCAAGAATATCTTGAGATGCATTTGTTGCAGGATAAGATGGAACTCACTCTCTCGAAGGGATTTACTGATCTGGATGCCAAAGACATGAGGGATGAAGAGATTAAAGACAATATCATGGCACTTTATGCATCTCCCGAATTCGCAACTGTCAGCAGCGTCACCCAGTTGCTCAGGTAGGCCGATTATGACATAATTCTGCCATCGTTAGTAAAGCCACCAGTTCCGGAGTTGAAGCCACTTCCAATGCACTTAAAATACGCCTATCTTACAGATGATGAGACGCTGCCAGACATCATTAGCAAGGAGTCAACCCAACCCCAAGATGAGGCATTGTTGGAAGTTTTGAAGAGGCACAAGAAGGCAATTGGATGGACTTTAGCCGACATCACCGGCATAAGTCCCGATATCTGTACTAACTCTATTCATATGGAGTCTGACAGCAAGATATTCCGTGATCATCAACGGAAGCTTAATCCCGACATGCGAGAGGTAGTTCTTAAGGAGGTACTGAAGCTTCTTTCCATGGGTATTGTATACCCTATTTCCGCTAGCAAATGGGTGAGTCTCGTCCATGTGGTGCCAAAGAAAGTCCGGTTTCAAAGTTGTGGAGAACAAGAAGAACGAGTTGGTGCCAATGTGTTTGGTGACGGGTTAGCATATGTGCATCGACTACAGAAGCTACACGGAAAGATATTTCCCGTTACCCTTTATTGATCAGATGTTGGAGAGACTTGCGGGGCAAGCTTATTTTAGCTTTTCAGATGGATATAGCGGGTACTTCCAGATCTTTGTGAAGGAGGAGGATCAAGACAAGACCACATTTACTTGTTGTTGGGTGATGATTCAGTCCCCAGCAACAGCACAAAACGTTGGGAAATGATTCAGTCTTCTCAGTTGATAATTAACTTTGTAGCCCTGTGCTCTGAAAACGTACTGAAGCTTTGAAGATCCCAAAACCCTATCTTGATTGATGAACCATTCAGTTGTAATCTGTTTTGGTGTTATCTCTGAGGATTCAGACTCAGCAGACACTCTGCATCTGGTTCAAGCGCTCAGTTGATTACTTGCCTCAGCTCCAGAAGTAGAAGACTCAGTGATACTGGACTCAGCAGGAGCTGTATACTGAAAGGAGTCAATGGAACTGAACTCAGCAGGAATAGTTCACTGAACTCAAAGCTGGTCTTCAGTAGAGCCGACTCAGCAGGAGCATGCTACTGAATCAGGAATCAGACTCAGCAACGGCCAGACAGTCTTCTGACTATCAGATTCTCTAAAGTCAAATCAGCAGAGTCAATACGAGGAAGAGAGAAGTCAGCTTCAGATCTCCTTGAAGTCTGTTCTATCTCAACCACTTTCTGAACCTCGACCAATGACAAGCAGCCACCTGTCCTATATCTGTTAAAGCTGCAAGTCAACAACTTTCCAGAAATGGAGGGAAAGGACACTGCTACCATACTTCGAAAGAGCCGTTAGCTACCCAAAAGAGAGAGACAAAGGATCGTCGTCTCCAACGGATCTATCCTAACCTTTGCTCTATAAATAGAGGGATAAATCAAATTGAAGCTAACCTAGAACACAAAAAACCAAGAACACACAGAGTATTCAAGAGCAACTCAAAAATGCTTAAGTCTTCCGCAAGTAGTTCGAAGAAACAATCTCCGTCGAAAGACTACATTTATGCTCATAGGGAACCAAGCTTAATTAGAATCATACAGCCTCTAGTATCCAAGCGACGATACACGAACCCAAAGCTTATACTCAGTTGTTCGTCGCTCTAGAAGCCAATTTCTTGTTCCCTATCCCTCTAACCTAAGCTCAACTGTTTAAATCTATAGCTTAGACGAAGGAGTTCACTTCTAAACTGATCCTTATTGTAAAAGACTCCTTCACTGTTGGAGAGTTTTCCAAACACATAGTTTGATACCCTGTAAACTGAGACTTGCTCAGTATAAATCTCAAGACCAGTGTTTGTCCAGTGTACAAACCGACTGAGACTATCTTAGTATAATACATAGCCTCCTAATCTTTCGGGACAGTGGACGTAGGATTGTTGGATCCGAACCACTTTAAAAATCTCTGTGTTCTGTGTTCTTTATTTTACTGTTGCATTGATTTACTGTTCATACTGAAAATATATTTTAAATCATTCAATTGAGTTTTAGCAAACTTAATCGAATGCACTAATCTACTGAAACTGTTTTGATAAAAATGTTTTCCTAACTCAACTGAATTTGGGCCTACACATTTCCGCACTACTGAACTCTATCTGAACGATACTGAATTCTGACTCTAAGTCAGCTAGCAGGTCTCAGTAGAGTCAGTCACTCTGCCACATGATTCAGAACAGCTTATCTGGTCTGCTGAACTCGTTCAGTACGACATTCTCCTAAAAAGGACTGTTCGTATTTTAAGTTGAGAAATCGGTTTTCAGGTGTATTCACCCCCCCCCGCCTCTACACCTGAACGTGCTCTCGGGACCAACAATTGGTATCAGAGCAGGAGTTCTTTAAGACTCTTGTAATTCTGAAACTGGTCTACTTGAACGGATCCTGAAAACGTTTTTACTGCATATCATTCTTCATTCATGTCATTATCTATCATGTCTGATATGTCAGGAACCAGGATGGTACCCATGTTCTCAGTAGAGAACTATGGTGTATGGCGGGTCAGAATGGAGGCACATCTTACCTCTCTCCACGATAGCATGATAGAGGTTCTGGAGGAGGGACCAATCGTTCCTATGGTCGATAGCGTCGTAGCTCAGGATCCAGCACAAGGAGGGGGGATGGTGACTGGGAAGAAGATCCCCAAAGCCAGAAGTCTCTTCACTCTTGAGGAGAAGAAGCTTCACAACTTAGACCGCGTCGCCAGAAACGCCATACTGACCACTCTGAGCGATTCTTATCTCGGAAGAGTTGAGGACTGCAAGTCCGCAAAAGAACTCTGGGATGCTCTAGCGCTACTGAGTCGGGGGACTCAGAAGATCAAAGCGAACAAACTCGCTCTGGAACTTCAGTAGCTGGAGAGAATGTCTCTCATGCCTGGTGACACCATTGAAGATCTCAACGTCAGATTGACTGATCTGATGAACTCTATCAACAAGCTGAGAAAGACATTCTCCAACCGAGAGATGAATCTCAAGATTTTGAGGGCACTGCCAGACGGTCACTGGACTCCCTTTGCTACTTTATTGAGTCATTCTGATTTAGATATGGTTACTCTTGACCATATCTTTTCAAAACTTAAAGCGGAGGAGTTCGAGTTTGGCTTACCTAAAAGGAAGCAGCGAGCTGAAGCTGACACCCAAGTCGACCATGCCTTTAAAGCATCAGTCACCACAGCAACTCCGGCGTCTAGCAAGGCTGAACCTTCGCTCAGTGACATACAAGAAGGAAATCTAGCAAAGAAGTACGCGCTGCTTGCCGTGAAGTATCAGAAGGAAAAGGAGAGGCGCAGAAAGCTCACAAGAGTCGTCAAAGACTCTAAGGGTAAGAATGAATATACACCTAAGCGCACTCCTGACTCGCATACTTCTGAATGCAGGAAGCAAGAGGACTCAGCTCAGTCGAAAGACAGCGAGAGCAAAGAAGAAAGAGTCACAACCTGCTACAACTGCAAGAAGCTAGGACACTATCAGTATAACTGTCCTGAGCTCAGCACTGCTGAAAAAGCAGCACGCAAAGCAAGAAGGGAGAAGTTCATCAAGAAGCGACAAGCATACATTACCGGTGAACTCTCAGATGACTCAGATGAAGTCGACTCCTTCATGGATTCATCAGACGATGAAGCAGCTTTCATTGCCATAAAGCTTGAAGCTGAAGAAGAAGCTGAAAAGTGTCTCATGGCAGGAGAAGAGGATGAGGTAAACTCTCATGCACCGTTTAATTCTTCTTCACACGACACTATTTCTGGTGCAGATGAGAATCTGGACGTCGCGTTTGCATACGAAGAACTACTCGACGAGCAGATTCAGATGAGTTTTAGCTCAGTAAGACTCTTCAGGAGTTGGATACCCAGAAAGTGGAGAATCAGAGACTTTCTCAGGAGAGTCAGGTTGCTACTGAGTCAGAAGGACTTGTGTTGAGACTCAGGGAGGAGATAAACTCTCTGATGGCCAATTCTCAGCATCAAGAAGATCAGATCTCAGTATTGACCAAAGACTTGACTCAGAAAGATACTGAATTGAGTCTACTGAAGCAAAAGTTGTCAGGACTTCAGACCGAGCATGAACTGCTGAAGAAGAGCGATGATGTCTGGAGGAACTTGATGACAGAGCAGTACATGGGCGATGAAAAGAAGCTTGAAGCTATGCTAGCAAGCAACAAGCCCAAGCATTGTAAGGAGGGACTTGGATTCAGCCATGGAGCCTCCTCATCTGCCCCCGCACGCTCAGAAAACCGGCTAGCTGATAGGTTTGTTCAAGGGGAGACCATCAATGCAGACATACTGAACCCCCTAGCCAAGAACAAACAAAAGATGAAGGCACCTCATCCCAGTTATCAGCACCCTGACAAGAAAATCAGCACCAGATCACCCCAGTTCAGTCAAGGGGGAACCAGCAAAGCAACATGGGCTGATCAGTATGGACCTCCGCAGCTGACTCATCCAACTCAGTGTGGGTCATATTACTATGATCCTATAGTCAGGAGAGGATCCAAAAGTCAGATAAAGAAGAAGAAGAAAGTCGTACAGAAGGCAAAGGTCAGCAGTCCACCCACTCAGAAGATCAGGACTCCTGAACCTGAAAAGCCTCAGAAGTCAGCATCGACCAGTCCAGTGGTCAAATATGTTGACAAAAGTGGAAAGAAACTGTCTGAGACCACCAGGGTCGTGAGACAGATTTGGGTTTCCAGAACTAACATCTAAGGACCCAAAATAAAAAAAAAGGGTACCTAAATATAATTTTGTTTTGCAGGTGCACAAGGACCCTTGGTATGTGGACAGCGGATGCTCAAGATACATGACGTATTAAAAGGACCTACTGAAGAATTATACTACTGAAGAAGGACCCCGAATCGAGTTTGGAAACAACGCAAAAGGCTATACCAGAGGCTATGGAACACTCAGCATTGGAACAGCAACAGTTCCAAGAGTATCATATGTTGAAGGACTTCAGCATAATCTTCTCTCTGTTAGTCAATTTTGTGATAAATCGAATAGAGTGATTTTTATTGATGGTTTATGTGATGTCATTGATAAATCTACAGGGAAAATAGTGTTATCAGGTTCACGCAAAAAGAACATCTATGTAGCTAACTGGAACTCAGCTGAACCTGAAGCTTGTTTGTTGGTGAAGAATGACAACAGAACGGGATGGCTCTGGCACAGAAGACTCAGCCATCTCAACTTCAAGACGCTCAACAAATTAGCTAGAAACACTCTAGCAAGAGGACTGCCGAATGAAGTATTCAGCAAAGACACTCAATGTGAAGCATGTCTGAAGGGAAAGCAAACAAGGAATCAAAATCCACATGTTCCATCTCCTTCCACTGATGGAATCCTTCAGCTGCTACATATAGATTTGTTCGGTCTAGTCTCTCCGGTGACGATCAGAGGCAAGAAGTATGCATTAGTGGTCGTTGATGACTACTCGCGCTACACATGGGTCATATTTATTGCCAACAAGTCTGACGTCAAAACAGAGTTACTAAGGCTTCTGAAAAGGCTCCGTGTCGAGAAGAACACCAAGATCGTCAAGATACGTTTAGACAGAGGAACTGAGTTCCTGAGTTTTATGGTGGAGGAGTTCTGCAAAACATAAGGCATAGAACATGAGACATCTGCCGTGCGCACGCCTCAACAAATTGGAGTTGCTGAGAGGAAGAATCGAACACTCAAAGAAGCAGCAAGAACCCTGCTCGCAGACATAGGACTCCCAACCAAATTCTGGGCAGAAGCTACTGATACTGCATGTTATACTCAGAACCGATCTTTACTGACAAAGCAGCATAAGAAGACACTATATAAACTATGGAACGGCAGGAAGCCCTCTTTATCTTATTTCCATATTTTTGGGTGTTCTTAGGATACTCCCAGGTCAGCCAAGCTTTCAGAGTCTTTAACTATCGGACCCTTTGCGTGGAGGAAAGCCCTCATGTTGTTTTTAATGAGTTTACTACTGAAGACAGGAGCATAAACACTAAACCTTAATCTGAGGACATCAGTAAGCAGCTACAGGATCTGAGCTTAAAAGATAAAGTTGAAAAGATCCAGCTATGTTGGGATGATGATTCAGATGAAGAAATTGAAGACAAAACTACTGAATCTCAGCAGCAGCAGAAGTAGCTGAAAAGATTGACTCTACTGAACATAGTCAATCCCAGGTAACTCAGGTCGATGAAGAAACCCAAGTGGTAACTGAGACTTCTACTGAGAATAATAATTCAGGGGGAGCTAATGATGTTCCTGACCTAAATGCCCCTGAACCTGGTGACTCAGTAGATCACACTCTTGTAACTGAATTGCTTCAATCTCAGAATAGTACAACTGAAATGCCTAACTCACCTACTATCTGTGTTGAACAAATTTCAAATGAAGAGTTGAAACATCGTAGATCGTGGCTGGACGCTCACACTTCTGATTTAATTATTGGAGATCCTTCAGCAAGCGTAAAGACAAGATCCAGATTCTACGAGGGAGAAAGCACCTTATATTCCTGCTTCTTGTCTACTGAAGAACCTCAGTCAGTTGAGGACGCACTGAAAGACGCAGATTGGATCATAGCCATGCACACATTTGAGCCTTGACCGATCCTTTGATTTAGTCAGAAAATTTTAGCCGAGGCCGTTTTGGCTTTCTCTTTTCCCATGTCATTGCATGTTTTACACGCTTTAGTGAGATTGATCTTATTATATATCCTTTGCCTACCTAGTTTACATGCTACGAAAAAGATTTTTGGTCGGAATTGTGTATGAATAGCAGTATCTAAGGTCAGTTCGTGTTTGTACCAGATTTTCGTTAATAATGAACAGTGGTGAACAATGCTGATCCACACAAAATAAAAATAAAAAATCCTGAAAAAAACTACAAAACATGGAAAATCAGATTGTGTGAAGGGTACTTGTGATTATATTAGTAGCATTTGATGTGTAGTTGTTTAGTGGTGGGCGTTATTTATCTATTCTTGATTATCTCATTTTAAGCAAGTATGACATGCATGACATTGATCTACATTTCTTGGAGCTTAGAACCCCTAGGACCCTTACCAACGAAAATCTGTCTAGGTCCTAAGCCCCATTACAACCAAAAGAGAAAGACCGCCTTGATGTTGTCGTTGTGACAATCTTTTATCGTGATAGAGTGGACTATGTTCTTTGAGTGGCTTGACCGGACCTAGATTAGAGAGTGTTGAATGAACCGTGAGGATGATCCACTTTTGCTTAGGTTTTTGACCAAGTTGATATTTGTGTGCCTTGTCTAAGATTTGCAACTCTACTTGTTTGTTGAGACTCATATTTGCACGGTTTGACATGTTTGGGCTAGTACTTTGAGTGTGGAGATTATGGATATGATTGGTATTGCTTCTTGTCTTTGTTCTTGTCTTTGTCTTTGTCTTTTCCTTGCCTTTTCCTATCTTATTTTCGTCATATGTCTTTTTATTTTAGAGTCTTGAGTCTTGGGGATTGACTGAATTTGAATAGTACGTATTCTTTTGTGTTTCTTATACTTAAGGGCAAGTATAGTTCAAGTGTAAGGAGGTTTGATGAGTCTAATTTGTACTATACGAATTCTGTCTGTTCTGGCGCCCACCTTGGCACTTGGACCGTATTTTTTGTGTTGTCTTGCAGATTTTAGTGCTGATGTGGTGATGACGAGATGCTGAGGTGGCAGACACAATTTAGGGATTTAAAGATTGATTTTTGGACGAAATTGGGGGAAGGGAGGTAGAGGATAAGGAAAGAGAAGATATGGAAAGAATTAGATATTATTTATCTAATTAAAATCTTTCCATACTTGATAAAAAAACCCTACTTCTACAAGGAAAGGGAGCCGCCATATATATAAGAGAGGAGACGAACGAAAATGACAACATCTTTTCCACATTTTTACACACGCACGCCACCATCGGAGAGAGAGAGAGCAGCCGTTCATCGTAGTTCAGATTTGGAGAACAAACATTATTTTTAATTTTGTTGCTTAGTTTAGTTTTGAGATTTCGACTTTGCTTAACCGTTTGGATGATTTGGATTCTTCGTACTGGTATTTTCTGATTGTTTAGTTTTAATTTCAGTTTCATTCGTGTTTTCATTTCGTTCGTAGAATTGTTATAATTTTCGTGCATTTAATTTTCGAATTTCAAAATGGTATGCATTCTGCCCAGTTTTATGGTCCGCCTACCCAGTCGAACCCATATGAGTAGCTAAATTTTAAGTGGCCGGCGGGATGTGAAGCACACTTTAATGAATTCGTGAGACTTGGGCTTTAGTAATTAATTATTTGAGTTCCAAATTAATCTTGGTTAATTAATTGGATTAGTTAATTTAGGATTAATTACCCTAGGTTAGTTTAATCCATGGCTAATTTAGTACTTCCATTGTTTCTCATGGGATTAGACTACATAAGTATCACTATTGTTCTACGAGTAGGCTCCTAAATTGGGTTCCTTTAGTTCTTAAAGCTGATTAGGTGTTAAATCTATTGATTGCCCACCAACGTGGGTTGCATCTAATTTAGAGAAGTAGTTGTTTCAATGTCCACCATGGAGAATAGGGGATGTGTTAGTTTAATTACGGCGTCCTACAACTGATTGATTTATAGGGATTAATTTATCTTTAATGTCGGCGATCGATTGTGTGTGTGTGAATCATCTTGCTAGACCCATTTCTTTGCATACGTTTATTCGCATATTTATTCCTGCTTTTTACTTTTTTTGTTTTAGGATTAAGAAAACCCCAAAATTTGCGTGCTCGCTAACCAATCCCATAGATTAATAGGAATTTAATGGTAAAACCTTTGTTCCCTGTGTTCAATACCTGTTTGCTATACTAATCTAAGTTCTAGCATTTTGCAGAGTTTATTTGGTGAAATCAACGATCACCAGTCTCATGTATATTATGTTGTGTACGAGGCCAGATATTTGTTATACCGTATGCATGGTCTCAAAATATTAGTCTAACCTTGGAAATGATCATTGGAGTCAAGCATATTCTTAATTACATTGAGAGGACTCAAGACTATTGGCTTGTTTACCGGTTAGACAATCAAGTACATGTAGATTTTATCGATTCGGACTTCTAGGCAGACCGAGACGAAAAATAAGTCTACCTCAGGCTATATATTTACCTTGGGACGAAATCCTATCTCATGGAGGAGTTCAAAGCGAAAGTGCATTGCAGACTCCACCGCGAAGCAAAGTATGTCGCTGCTTCAGAATCCTCTAAAGAGGGTTTTTAGCTCAAGAACTTCCTATTTGATCTACAAATAGTTCCTACTTTGCCTAAGAGTATTACGGTGTATTGTGACAACTCAAGTGCAATAGCAAACTCGAAAGAACCTAGATCCTAGAAGGTGACAAAACATAAAAAGAAAGTATCACCTCAAGGAAGAAATTCTAAAGAGAGGAGATGTAACGATTGAGAAGATATGTACTGCAAATAACTTAGTTGATCTATTCATGAAAAGTCTGTCCCAAACGATTTACGAAAAGCATGTTCGTGGTCTGGGATTGTGCCTGATGCTACCCACTTAGGTCAGAAACTTTTGTATTAGTGTGAGAAGTGGTGGTAGTCAGAAACTTTTGTATTAGTGTGAAAAGTAGTGGTAGCTTAGCAGATATTGTTTCTTTGGTAGACACATTGTATACTAAAAGTGTGTTTTGATATAAGTGGGGGAACTGCTGAGATTTGTATAATGAAACAAATGTTTTGCTTGTATACAATGTTATCTTATTCGCTATCTTATTCTTCTATCTGATTGTTATATTTGCATATGAATAAGTCATATTATCTCATATAATGTCAGATTATATAGAGTGTTATAGATCACAGAAGGCTATATAATTGGTTGTGCTAATGAGATATAACAAATGTCACAGCTGAGGCAACTCTAGTCAAATTGTCAGTTTAAGCCGCAGTTTAGATAAGAAGTGACTTGTCTTGTTTACTTGTCTACACTGGTACGTGAATACGTATTGAGGATCATAACGAGACGTGCTTTTCTATCCACTACAAGATTTTCAATATTTATCGACGGAAAAAACACGGATCGGCTTTTACCAACGAAAATTCAAAACTACTTTTATTGACGGATTATCAACGGATATCATATTTCGATGGAATTACTGATGGATTTAGCGACGGACTACTCTGTCGGTATTTTGCGATGGAATTTCCATCGATATTCCATCGGTAAACCTGAAACTCTTTGACAGACTTTCTTCACATTTATATATCGAACAACCCCTTTACCTATTAAGAATCCTAGTATACATGTGCGCACGCGCACACACATGGGCCTTTGTCGCCGCCCACTGTCACCGTCTGATCGTGGTTGACCGCTAACACTATCCCACCGCCGCTGGCCACCAACTCCGATAGCCGTCGGGTCACTCGTCGGCTTAAATTCTGTTGGGAGATGATTCAGTCTTCTCACAATCATTGAGAACTAACTCAGTAGCCTTATGCTCTGAAGACTTACTGAAGATTTAAAGATCCCAAAACCCTATCTTGACTGATGAACCATTCAATTGTAACCTATTTGTTCTGTCTCTGAGGTTTCAGACTCAGTAAACACTCTGCATCTGGTTCAGGCGCTCAGTAGATTACCTGCCTCAGTACCAGAAGTAGAAGACTCAGTGATCTTGGACTCGGCGGGAGCAAGATATGCGAAAGGAGTCAGTGGGGCCCGAACTCGGCATGAGTAGTTCACGAACTCGGAGTTGATCTTCGATAGAGCCGACTCGGCGGGAGCATGCTGCGAATAAGAGGTCGAGACTCGGCAACGGCCGTATGCAGGTCTTCGGCGACGATTCTTCTCTAAAAGTCAAATCAGCAGAGTCAATACGAGGAAGAGAGAAGTCAGCTTCAGATCTCCTTGAAGTTTGTTCTGTCTCAACCACTTTCCTGAACCTCGACCAATGACAAGCAGCCACCTGTCCTTTATCTGTTAAGGCTGCAAGTCAACAACTTTCCAGAAATGGAGGGAAATGACACTGCAACCATACTTTGAAAGAGCCGTTAGCTACCCAAAAGAGAGAGACAAAGGATCGTCGTCTCCAACGGATCTATCCTAATCTCTGCTCTATAAATAGAGGGATAAAATCAAATTGAAGCTCACGAGCGAACGAGACCTAGAAATCGAAGAACACAAAGAGCATTCAAAGAGCAACTCATAAATGTCCTAAGTCTTCCGCAAGTAGTTCGAAGAAACAATCTCCGACGAAAGACTACATATCTGCTCATAGGGAACAAAGCTGAATTAGAATTATACAGCCTCTAGTATCCAAGCGACTGAACACGAACCTAAAGTTTATACTTATCCATCTAACCTAAGCTCTAGAAGCCACTTTCGTCGCTCTAGAAGCCACTTTCTTGTTCCCTATCCATCTAACCTAAGCTCAGCTGCTCATATCTATAGCTTAGACGAAAGAGTTTATAGTCAAACTAATCCTTATTGTAAAGGACTCCTTCACTGTTGGAGAGTTTTTCAAACACTTAGTTTGATACCCTGTAAACTGAGACTTACTCAGTATAAATCTCAAGACCAGTGTTTGTCCAGTGTACAAACCGACTGAGACTATCTCAGTATAATACATAGTTTCCTGATCTTTCAGGATAGTGGACGTAGGATTGTTGGATCCGAACCACTTTAAAAATCTTCTGTGTTATGTGTTCTTTATTTACTGTTGCATTGATTTACTGTGCATACTGAAAATATCTTTAAAATCATTCAACTGAGTTTCAGCATACTTAATCGACTGCACTAATCTACTGAAATTGTTTTGATAAAAACGTTTTCCTAACTCAAGTGAATTTGGGTCTACACATTTCCACAATACTAAACTCTATCTGAACGGTACTGAATTCTGACTCTAGTCAGCTAGCAGGCCTCAGTAAATTCAGTTACTCTCCCACGCGATTCAGAACAGCTTATCTGTTCTGCTGAACTCGTTCAATACGGCACTCTCCTGAAAAGGATTGTTCGCGTTTTAAGTTGAGAAATCGGTTTTCAGGTGTATTCAACCCCCCTACACCTGAACGTTACTCTCGGGACCAACAAATTCTAAAACATTGTCGACAAATTTAGCAACGGAAATTCCGTCACTAAATCCGTCGGTAAATACCGACGAAACTCAAAATCCGTCGGTAAATTTGTTACCGAAAAGCTCTATAGCGACGGCTCAGCATCTGTCGGTAAATGATTTACCGACGAATTCTCAATGTATAGCGACGAAATAAATAGTCGGTAAAAGATAGTTTTTTCTATACTGATCTAATCTTAGGAAAGAGCCTATGTCTCAGTGACTTAACCCGTCTTAAGGTAGATAAGATTTCAGCTAAGTGTAACTAGTTATCTATCACGTTGACTTACTATGGGTGATGGTCAATGATGTTCAAATATTATATGTATCTTAGGTGTTAGTGGTTATTTGTAGCTTAGGTTGGTTATCTGTATCTATCGTTCATATCCCTTGTATACAGTTGACAATATCCCCTTAAAGAGCTCAAAAGGTTTATCACACTAAATCCTGCAGTTTGATTAACTTCATGTGTGTTAATAAACTCGAGTGATACTATTCAAGGAGAAGATACTATTTAATAAAGTTGGCATTGGGGTTAATTAATTAGTGAATATTTTTATCTTAAATATCGAGATTAAAATAAGTTTGAAATACAAGTCCTAAGTCACATTTGAAATAAAGAGGTAAGTCAAAATAGATTCTTTAACGAAATTAATTTATGCTTGTGAACTAATTATAATATGCGGCACTACTCTATTTCTTGAATTTAGGAATTATTATTTTAATTTTTTTATTAGTAGTACAAGTTAGTTATCTGCAATTAAGGGATTGATTATTATTTCCTTATTAAAAAAAATACTAAAAGAGATAATAATGTAATTATCTAGATTTTCTATTGTCTAGATTTATTCCTATTTTTGATGGATAAAATTTTGTATTCTTATGAAATACGAATTGAGGGGGTAAAGGCACAGTAAATTAGAAACATTGTTTTCTCGTTTTCTCTTATATATAAGGGCAACACTACATCCGTCATTTCAGTAGTACAATATTGCAAATAAAATGTAACATCCCAATTTTCATAATTTTTTAAGGGAACGTCACCACATGCATAAACTTTGTCATTCGATTTAATTTTTAAATAACTTTAATAAATCTTTTCGTAAAAAGAAAGGTTTAATGCGAAACTTCATAAACAGCGGAAGTCTTACAAAATAAAAGCACATGCGAATACTAGTTTTCGGAAAATGTAATGGAAAGAAAGTGCTTAGTTCATGATAAAACTAAATTAATAATGCAAAAAGTTTCATGATCTTGAAAATGTGAATGTATAAGGGGGTGAGTACGACTACTCAGTGAGGTCAAACATTATCCAAATTATAAACTATAAAGAATTTAACATGAGAAATTAGACATGCAAGCCCGGAGGCTTAACCCGAAGGTTTTACTGCGTGAATGCCCGGGGGCTAACCCGAAGGTTTTACTGCGTGAATGCAAGGCTAACCCGAAGGTTTTACTGCGTGAATTGCCCGAAGGCTCTGCATGTACTGAATAACGAATGAGAAAAACTATATAGTGTATAATAAGGATAAAAGAAAAACCTCACCTTAACCTTTTTGAGTGAATGAAAAATAATGGATATCAATGTTTAAGTCTTATCCGCCGATCCTATACATTGAAATTTATCTTAATGACTCTACATGAAATGTCATGCATGCACCAACAATTGAAATAATTCATAAATACAAATAGATCATAATGATCAAACAATGTATATTATACATAATCTACTTATTAACATACATTTTTAATGATTTCACATAGTAATAATCTTTATATTAAACACAATCTTATTTTTATTGAAAATTCATTCATGCATTGAGTAATTCGGCAACTCATGAAATAAATTAATGAAATCATAAAAACTCTTGTCCTAAAAATTATAGATCCCTAACATTAACAACATATTGCATATTTCATCACAATAAAACTTATCATGATCAAGAATTCATTTAGTAATAATATGAAAACTTTCGTTTTTCAAACTACATGCATATTGACAAAAGAATTTGGCACATCAAGAAACAAATTAACAAATAAATAGTAAACGTATCCTAAAAATTCTATATTTTTAATATGAATGACCTAACATGTATTATATCCCATTAAAATTCATCATGATCGAAACATAAGAAAACATGAAAAATAATTTTTCTATCAAGCTCATGGACATGCAGTCAAAAAGTGGTAGGTTACGAATAACAATTTTCTAAAAAATATTTATCATACTTGTAAAATTCTAAAGAAATAGTAAAGTATACTAGACATACGTAGAAAGTCGATCCTAAATTGTCCCGACGATATGATGACGGGAAGATGTGTAAATAATTCTTGAAACAGTTCGTAGGTATGCTGTCAGAATTTCGAAAATATCATTGGGTGCTATATTATGAGCGACTAAGGGGTATTTATAGGCTTAGAATAAATTATATAAAAATCCCTAATCATAAAAGGTATCAAATATATTTTATCCATAATTATTTTTGTCCTTTTATCTTTTATATATAATCTATTCTATCACTTCAATCATAGTTGAATTAGGATATTGACACAATTAAAATTGCTCCTAAAACATATATATCACACATAAAATATATATTTTACTCATAAAAAATAATATAAAATTTTCTCCTAATACCTTAATATAATAATAAATATTATATCCTTTTATGAATCCTAGTAGGTTTAGGAAATCCGAAATAAATAAATATTATTCTTGTCTCATAATTCTAACATGATTTCTATTTCAACAATAAACAATATAATCATAATATGATATAAATAAACACATTCAAAGTTCAAAATAAATTTACATAACAAAAATGCTTTAATGACAAATATGATAGATGCTTTAATTTTCATTTAAGTTTCTAGGGCGCGACTTACAGAACTAAAACACTTTATAACATGCATGAATTAATATGCAGTGCATTTTATATTGAAAATTTTGGGCCGTTACATAAAAGAACTCCAATTATAAACCAAACAAATTTGCAATATGCGAAGAAGGAAGTACTTTTTTATATGAAATGTCTACAAGCTTTAATATAACGGGAGATTTTTTCTAATATTGATAAGCTATGGAATTGTACCTCAATCTTATTCCATACAAAATCTTTATATTATCTAAGAAATAATAATAAGTGTTTCTGAATCACATATTAATAATCTTGAAAACAAAATTTGAAATTGTGAAAAATAAAAAATTACATGTGTATCAGACATGCTTTTTACCGTCATTTTAAGATTTTATCTAATGCAGATATTGATCACTTTTATTTTATCTTTTTAAAAAAAGCAATATTATTCGAACTACGTTTTGAAATCTTAATCTGATTATAGAAAAGGGATAGATTTTGTCAACTCAGGCATTATATATATAGGGATGAACTTGGGTGCATCGGTTGCACTTACAACTGGATTCCACATATCCAATTTTGAGTCTTACAACCCGGTCCAAAATCCATATATATGTATATATATACAAAATCCTAATTTTCTATTATTTTTACTTCTCCTCTCCTCACATCTCTCTCTTCTCTCTTGAGCCTGCGCTGAGACAATTGACACTTTTGTTTATTACGATTAACACTTTAAAGAACATTTCTGGTTATTATGTTGATCATAGTTTGTTGACTAAATCATTGAACGGTAGTTTCGTATAATTATTGGATTAAAGTGACACGTTCCTTAATTATGAACGATACTTTGTGAGAAAAATGACACTTTGTATTCACAGCAATTGACACTTCATTACTAAGAAATGATACTTTTGTCAAAACAAATCATATTTTTTTCAAAATGACACCTTTGTTTGAAATCAAATGATACTCCCCAAATGACACTTTTGTTTAAAGACAATGATATTCTACAAATGACATTTTTCTTCAAGAACAAGTGAAACTTTTTAAAGAAATTAAAAATATACTAATAATTTTTTTAAAAAATGGAATAATGACGTCAACATAACACTAGCGGGTGCGAATCCAAGTAGGGGTGGATAATTGGATGGTAATTAGGCCAAAAATAATCCAGGTGAACCTGTTGTAAGTGCACCTGAGTTATTATGATAAACAATTGGTTGGGATCAATATAATACTTTAATAACTATTTTAATAATTATCTTAATTATAGATCTATAATTGACGATGACTGCAAATTTAAATATAACTGCGAGCAAAAGGTTTATAGTTTTAATTCTAATTTTTCTTAATATATGATAATTATTATACTAGTTCAGAGACGAGTCTTCAAGTGTAGAGGGGGGAGGGGGGAAGAATACACCTGAATACAAGTTTCAACTTACACGTGAAAGTTTGTATTCATTGAGATTGCTTGCTGAAAAGTTCAGCTCGCCAAAGTGTTGGTCCGGACACGAGAGTCAGGTGTAGAGGGGGGGTGAATACACATGAGTACTGTTTCTTTTTCTCAAACGCGAAGGACAGTTGAGCTGTAGGTTGCTACTGATGAACAGAGCCAAATAGTAACCTTCTGATCGCGGGTCAGAGTGTGCCAACTACTGAGTCTCTCCTACTGACTTTTGTCAGTACTTGATTCTCAGTCGAAGACGTAGTGCGGATAAGTGTGTAGGGCCCGGAGATTTCGTCTCAGTTGAAAACGTGATTTTCACAAGTTAAGTAATTTTTGCTAGTGTATTTTTCGAATGCGTTTTATGCAAGATATGAGTTTATAAGATATTTGTATGCAATGCAATAAAACAGTAAACGACACAAGCAATTTTTAACGTGGTTCGGACACGCAAGATCCTACGTTCACGGTCCTGCTAAACAGGAGGTCTTGTTGATTTATCTGAGCAAGCCTCGGCAAGGTATCTGTGCACTGGACAGACCCTTCTAAGTTATAGTCCTTAGCGACTTTACAACTCATACCTAAGTTTGAAGGGGAGGGGATTTTCTCCAACTATGAAGGAGTTCTCACAATAAGAACAATCACTAAAAGTGAACTCCTTCGAGATTCTAAGCTATAGATATAACGATTGAGCTTAGATAGAGAAGAGGGATCTAAAGAAGGAAACTCTAGAGAGAAGAACTAAAGATATTCTGTTAGACAAGTTCTTCGCTGGATTTTCTTTGAATGCGCTAGAGTGTTTCGAAAGCTTGAGCGTATTGTCCTTTGATATCCCGTGCGTGGAGCTCGGAAGTGCTTCTCTATTTATGGTTGTGACCCAGGCATTTGCCCGTTGGAGAGGACGATGCCACGTGTCACAAACGTCCAAGGAAAACGGCCATATGTTCGAATTGTTGCAGCAGAGTTGTTGGTTACTGTGCATGAGAGCAACTTTAGTAGGTCAGAGCAGGTAGAGCTTAGACGGCTTCTCATTGGTCGAGGTCTGTGGTAGGTGAGATATGTCAAACATCGGTCTTCATCGGAGATAACTCTCACTTATCCTCGTATGATCTTCTGTTGACTTTCGAAAGATGTTAAAAGCTGGGTCATTTCCTGTCGGATACAGTAGACCTGATATGGTCTCTGTCTTCTTCATCTGAGTCGGCTGATAGTAAATATTCTATTGAGTGTAGTCAGTTGATGACTCTGAAGGTACTGAGCTTTGTATAAGGAGTTCTTCTACTGATGTCGGTCAGCTGATGAGATGTCTTCTACTGAGTGATGGTCAGCTGATGACTAGAGAACATAAGCTCTTACACTGATGACATGGGGTTTTGGAAAGTAAGCTTCCTACTGAAGATCAAACCAACATTTACCCCGTACAGGACTTAGACACAAATAATAAAAAAAAATTTGTCTAGCCTATTACATCATCTAGTCCTATCGACACTACACTACGGATACAAGCTAGATTTTGGGATCTTCAATTCCATAGAATGAAACACTAAGATTTCCCCCAATACTGTTTTCCCAAATATTACTAAGTATCCTCTACTGACTCATAACCCAACAATTTCCCCCTAATTGATGATGCCAAAACCTCTATAAATTCTAAGAATATTAAGTCCCAAACTACTAACATAATAAAGACTTCAGAAAAAAACTAAGCAAATAACTCAAGGTAGTCAGCAGCTGAAAGATAGGCACATCAGAGAAACAGTTATGTGTGAGTGTGTGTCATATCACTTCAGTGATCAGTTGTGATAAAGTTAAAACAAACAAAAGCCGTAAGACAATGAGTGATTGTCTGGCCAGAAGAAAGAACTGATATATATATGAGAATGGATTACACAGTCCTATCTTCTATACAAGAGATAAAGAACTACTACTATCGCCTGAACTTCTTGGTATTGCTTTTGAAATCAGCAGACTTGGCAGTAGGAGGCTCCAAACCGTAGGATTTGTAGATTCTGGCACGGAGGGTCTGGATATCCTTGAGATCGTCGGGCAGCTGAGGACTAAGATTATGATGGCGTGTAGCTGAGTCGACCTCATCTTCAATCTCCTTGGTGCAGAGTACACCACGAGAGGTCATGGGGGGAGACAATTTTTTGTAGGCAGGAGCAACGAGAGGCAGCTTCTCCTTTGCTAGGATCAGTTGAACTTGGGCTCTGAGGTTGGCGTTGGATTGATGAAGGAATTCATCGAAGAGTTGATCAGCCGGAACCTCCGTCGGATAGCATTGCCAAACGTAGTATCCCTTAATGAACTCTATCTTCAGTTCCTCCCAATCCTCGTTCAGGTTCCAAGGTATCCATTTGTCTGCATGGCAGTGAGGAGTTTTCTTCTGATAAGTAGCTCTTGGTGCGCCTCGCCTGTAGTACTTGGAAGACCTGGGCACCTGTTTTCTCCAGTCGAGAATTGGTTCATTTTCCATCTTGTCAGTCAGCTCTACGATCTTGGCCAAATCTTCCAGTCTCTTTTTCTCTTTGAGGGCCGCAACTCTAGTGTCTCCTCTCCGGAGATTCAGTCCCTGCTGCGTCGCCTCCCAAGTGGCTCTGTCCTCTAACTCCTACTCAGGAGTAAGTTTAGGAAGATCTTCCATTCTCTGAGCAAGGGGCTAAAGGTCAGTATCAGAAGCAGCCTGCTCGTCCTGAGCCTTTTTCTTCTTCTGCTCTTCCAGGAGCTTTTTAGCTTGGCTCTTGGACGCTCTGACACTAGGCTGTTTCTTCTTTTTGGCCTTCTGAGCCTGTTCTTCAAGTTGTCGCTCATGGTCGAGCTCGTCCTGGAGCTTCTGAGCGACTTGCTTGTCATATGCCTCCTGCTCCGCTTTAGTTTTGAATTTGGGCATCGGGGAAGGCAGAGGAGATGATTCAGTAGCCTTTTCCTTCCCCGGCCTTTGCGGTGGCAGTGGCTCGTCCTCTTGGTCCACATATTGTGCGACCTCCTCAATGTGCTGCTGAGCCGAGGATCCTTCACCTGATCCTCCAGCCGGCTCATGCACCTGAGTGCTTTGGACAGTAGGGATTTGGACTTCGGGAGGGGGTACTGAGCTGGTTCCAGCTTGTGCAGCTGAACCTTCCCCCTTGGCAATAATCCTTGCCTCTGCTTCTTCGCCCACTTGAGCCATTTCCGCCTCTACCCTATCTTCCCCCTTTTTAGCATCATCAGCCAGGGACAGACGAGTGCGGATGGCAACCACTTCCTTTTCTAGATTGAAAAGGATGGTCTTTATGGAAGTGGTGGTGGTGTCGAAGTCTCTGACTGCATCACAGTAATACTCCCAGTCAGTTTCTTGATCAGCGCGAATCTGCTGAATCTGGGCTCCTGTCTCCTGTCTTTGCTTCAGGAGTGATGCGTCAAGAGAAGCAGTCATTTCTGCCTGGATGAGCTTGAGGGTCGCCGCCTGAATTTCAATGGCTTTCTGAAAGTTGGAGGTGGCCATCTTATTGCGCTCATCCATAGCTTTCTGGACTGTGGCGAGGCTCTGAGTCAGCTGCTCAGAAAACATTTTCTGCTGAGCTTGAAGGAGCTGCTGACTCTGAGCAGCCAAGTCCGCCTTCTGAGCAGCGAGTGCGGTCTAGACTATCTCCTGAATATTAAGAGATGGGGTAGGAGCTTCCGAGACCTTCTTCACTTCGCTGGCAAGTCTGTCAACCGTCTCCGTCTGAGACTTACTACATTGTGCCCACTTCAGGTGGACATCCTTAGCGAGGAGACGATTTTTGTCTCCTTGCTTCCTGATGGCTCTGTTGACAGACTTTGAGGACACGGAACCAATAGACTTTATCTAATAGGAGCTGGTTCCGAGCCTCTGCTCAGATGCTGCGAGTTGTTGCTCTCGGCTGGGCTTCGAGGCAACCGGGGCATCACCTGTTGTAGATGGTGGAGGTGGTGATTTGCCCGTCTCGCTGGGAGTTTTACCCTCAGCAGATCCTCCCTGGTCTGGTTCCTTGGGTGGTGCCTGATCCTCATCATCGTTATTATCATCGTTGTCGTCGTGATGATGGGATGGCTGCGATGGGCTGGTGGCATTCTGTTCAGAAGATCTGAGGATGAGAAGATAAAGCATTGTTGATCTCAGATCCTCGAACGAGGCTAAGTCAGCGGGTTCCCCAAACCCAATTGCTGACTGTAGGCTCTGCTCTTCCGCCAGTAAGGACAGTGCTGACTGTTGCATAATCAGATCTTCGAGGATGTCCCAACTTAGGAACCTCAACAGCATTTATGTCCTTGCCCTGATCGCGATGTCGACCAGATCCTTATGTTCAGAGATTTCGGGGATCTGTGTAGCGACTTCTCCTGTGGCTCGGAGATGAGTCGACTGCAATATCGTCCATTCAGAAGAGATTTCCTCAGTCGGTTCATCAACCTCCTCCGGCTGAGTCTCCTCTGAACTGATACACTGTACTTTGTCTTTCAGGGTTGCACCCTCTATTCCTGTATCAGCGTCCAGTATGCTTTCCTCCTGAGGTGGTGGAGGAGAAGCAGGCTTTGCTGGAACCTCAGACGTTCCAGACTTTGTAAGCCTCTTTTCCTTTAGTGGGTCGGCACGTGGAGGCAGTTCAGTAGTAGACCTCTTTAGTGCAGCTGGTCCACGACCGACCGACTTCTCAGCAGCGGCTCTGGTTTTGAACTTGATGAGCTTGCTGTCGAAGTATCTTGAATCAGCAAATGATGCATGATTCGATACTGAGTCCTCTATAAGTATGGACATCTTCGTCCCATACAAGAGTTTACCCACACTAATTAGTCTTCTCTCTCCAGACTGTGCGGCGACAAACTTCTGTGCCTGAGCCTTCAGCTCAGTCACGTAGAACTCCATCCAGTTAACCTGGACACCATCAATGATTGCCATCATCAGCTGAAGTCTCGGCCTAGACAGCTGATCGAATGAGCCGGTGGCGCTCGTCAGAATATGAGTGACAACATAAGTGAGCCCGTGGTACTCTGGCAACAATTGGTTCTTCGGTAAGGCGGATTTGAAGGAGATATCGTCTCTCCCGCAGAAACGATGAACATAGGAGTTGAGCTCCTTCTCCTTATATCAGGCCGGAGATATCTCATAGGCAGGAAGGTCGAATGAGGCCTTCAGCGCTACCCGGATATTAATGTCGGAGTGACCGGATTCCCATTTCTGAGGGGTCACCTCCTTCATGTAAACAAACTGGGATACCTCTCCTCGGTACCTTCCACCGTACGCCAGTTGTAATACACTTCGGCCACTTGGCGGGGGAGATACGACTTCGGATGCTTCGTTATCAGAAGCTCAAGGCCAGACGCTTCCAGAGCCGAAAATATGGGCTCAAGGTACGGAAGGTCTGCCTGGTGAAGGACCATCGTCAGCTCGAACTGAACCTTCAACTTGATGATCTCCTCAACATTGGGTGGGGTCACAACGATCGCCATGGATATCTGCAAAAAGCTCGTTAGCACTTGAACATTGAGTAAATTAGTTTGAGTTTTAAGCAGAGCTTGAAGAAATTACCGTAAATGAAGAGCTTGAGTGAAAAACAGAGACAGTTTGTAGGAGATAAAAACTAAATGCAGAGAAGCTCTAAGGGTGGAAATGGCGAAAAGATAGATTAGAGGAGAAGAAAAGTGATTTTATAAGAAATGAAGATCAACCGGTTTTAATCGGACGGTTGGGATGAAAACTCGCTTTTTAATGATGGTTGTGATCTGATGTTATAAACGGAATAATTACTAATGCCGCCTCTAACCTAGACCCACGTAAGATATGCGCAATTAAAGTAAGGTGAGAAGACATGCATTAAATGCGTTGCAGGCAGCATTAAAGTCTAAGCCTTTTAAATGAAAACGGTTTCCTACTGACTTAAACCTTAAAAACTTAATGGCGGGAAATAAATGCTCATTAATCTACTGAGTGCAAACGACTGACATAATAAATGTGAGCATGCTTCTGAGAATGTTAAGTATTTAAACTACGCAAACCTCTTCAGCTGAACTTTTACGATCAGCTGGTTACCGTTAAGACTCAGGAGGACATTTGATGTGTTGATGACCACGTTCCCCCTTACTGTGTACTGTCTGATTCACCCGACTGAATCAAAGTACTGAGTCTTCTGACCTGTCGTACTGTTTCCTTCTACTGACTCGACTCAGTAGGATCCAGTAGACCTAGCTCAACTGATAGTTCTCTGAATCTGTTCTCAGCTAGTGGTTTGGTCAGTATGTCTGCCCTTTGTTTGTCAGTATGGATCTTCTCCATTCTGATATCCTTCTTCTCGACATGGTCTCTGATAAAGTGGTGTCGGATATCCACGTGCTTGCATCTCGTATCAAGAACGGGGTTCTGAGTTATAGCATTCGCACTAGTCGAGTCGCAGTAGATGGACACTTCATCCTGAGAAATACTGTAATCTCACAATCGTTGTCGAAGCCAAAGGATCTGGGCACAACAACTTCTAGCAGCCATTTACTCAGCTTCAGTAGTGGACGTTGTCACTGAATGTTGTTTCTTTGAAAACCATGATATCGGCTTGCTGCGTAGGAATTGACATGTTCCAGAAGTTGATTTTTGATCTATCCTGCATCCTGCATAATAATCATCAGAATAACCTGTTAGTATAAGATTATCATCATCAGGATACCATAACCCTGCATCAGGTGTTCCCTTTAGATATCGCGGAATCTTCTTTGCTGAGTCCAAATGACTTCGCTTGGGATTCGCTTGAAATCTTGCACATACACCTACAGCATAAGTTATATCAGGTCTGCTTGCTGTTAAATATAATAAAGAACCAATAATAGCTCTATAATCAGTAGAGTTAACAGAAGCTCCCTCCTTGTCTAGATCGATTTTGAAATTTGTATTCATGGGGATCTTGACAAGCTTACTTGAATCGCAGCCGAATCTTTTCAGGAGGTCTCGAGTGTATTTGGCTTGATTGATGAATATTCCTTCAGTTGATTGCTTTACTTGAAATCTAAGGAAAAATTTCATCTCTCCCATCATAGACATCTCGAACTTCTCCTTCATCATTTTCTCGAATTGTTGACATATAGTCACGTTTCTGCAACCGAAAATGATGTCGTCCACGTAGATTTGCACCAGTAGGATGTCATCTCCTGACTTTATGTTGAACAGAGTGCGATCTACTGTCCCCTTCTGAAAACCTTTCTGAAGCAGAAAGTCTGATAGGGTATCGTACCAAGCTCTGGGTGCTTGTTTTAACCCATACAGAACTTTCCGAAGTCTGTACACCTGATGTCCCTGCTGAAAGCCAGGCGGTTGTTACACATAGACTTCTTCCTTCAGTACGCCATTCAGAAATGCTGACTTTACATCCATTTGATATACTTTAAATCTTTGATGTGTTGCATAGGCTAGGAACAGACGAATAGCTTCCAATCTGGCGACTGGAGCAAAAGTTTCATCAAAATCTATTCCTTCTACTTAACAGCATCCCTTGGCAACAAGTCGAGCTTTGCTTCTGACAATGACGTTGTTTTCATCTCGCTTGTTCTTGAAGACCCACTTAGTACCGATCACGTGCTGATGTCTAGGTCTGTCAGCAAGCTCCCAAACTTCGTCTCGAACGAACTGGTTCAGCTCTTCTTGCATGGCAATGATCCAGTCAGCATCGTTAAGAGCATCCTCTATCGTCTGAGGTTCTTCTGTGGACAAGAAACAAGAATAGAGTGAGCTTTCTCCTTGATTTAATCTGGATCTCGTCCTAATTGTTGCTGATGGATCTCCTATGATAAGATCAGAAGAATGAGCCTCAACCCATGAACGTCTGAGTTTGGCTTCTTCTTATGAGATTACTTCTGCACAGTGTACAGGAGTGTTAGGCATTTCTGTAGTGTTGTTCTGTGACTGAAGCAATTCAGTAAGAAGGTTAGGATCTACTGATTTTCAAGGTTCAGGGGCATTTAGCTCAGGAACATTAGTCGTTCCCCATGAGTTTATATTCTCAGTAGAGGTCTCAGTTACCACTGGGGCTTCCTCATCGACCATAGTTACCTGATGTTGATTCTGTTCAGTAGAATCAACTAGGTCAGCTATAGTGCTTGCGGGATGGGTATGAATTTCTTCATCGTCTGACTCATCATCCCAACAATGTTGGATCTTCTCGGCTTTGTCGTTTAGTGTGAGATCATGTAGCTTGCTGCTGACATCTTCAGGATTTGTCTTCTTTGGTTTCATGTTCTCAGTAACAAACTCATAAAAGACAACATGAGGGCTTTCCTCCACGCAAAAAGTCTTATAGTTAAAATAATGAAGGCTTTACTAATTCGAGAGTATCCTAAGAATAATCATTGATCAGATTTGCTATCAAAGACCTTCAACTGATCCTTCCCATTATTGTGGATAAAGCAAGGACAACCAAAAATATGAAAATGAGAAATAGAAGGAATTCTCCCTTTCCACAGTTCGTATGGCGTCTTCATGTGTTGCTGCATAAGTAGTGAGCAATTCTGAGTGTCCCACGTTCCACAGGTCCACAGTTCGTATTAGGTAACTCAGTCATGACATCAGACTTGTTGGCTATGAAGATGGCCCACGTATATCTAGAGTAGTCATCAATAACGATGAGGGCATACTTCTTGCCTCTTATAGTCACTGGAGAAACTGGCCCGAATAAGTCCATGTGTAGCAGTTGAAGGATTACATCAGTGGAAGGTGACGGAATTGGTGGATTGCTCTTCTTTGTCTGCTTTCCCTTCAAGCATGCTTCACAATTCCTATCTTTGATAAATGATTCATTGGGCAGTCCTCTGACTTTAGAGTTCTTAGCTAGCTTGTTCATAGTCTTGAAGTTCAGGTGACTGAGTCTCTTGTGCCACAGCCATCCTGTCTTATCACTAGATTTTGTCTGTGCAAGTAAGCAAGCCTCAGGTTCTGCGGTTTTCCAATTTGCAACGTAGATATTCTTCCTCCTCAAACCTGATAACACTGTTTTCCCTGTAGATTTATCAATAATATCAGAGAAACCAGTGTCAAAGATAACTCTATTCAGATTATCACAGAATTAACTGACAGAAAGGAGATTATGTTGAAGTCCTTCAACATATGTTACTCTTGGAACTGAAGCAGTCCCAATGTTCAGTGTTCCGTATCCCCTTGTATAGCCTTAGAGTTGTCCCCAAACTCAATTCTGGGACCATCTTCTTGTACATAGATGGTCAGCAGGCTCTTTTGATATGTCATGTGTCTCGAGCAGCCGCTGTCCACAATGCAAGGGTCCTTATGCACCTGCAAAACAGAAACAGTTTTAGGTACCCTTTGGTTCAGGTTGGGTCCTTAAGTGTTAGTGGGTGATTTCGGAACCCATATCTGTCTCGGGACCTTAGAAGTCTGAGACTTCTTCTTCTGAACCTTGTCAGCCTTCTTCTCCATAGTACTTGGAGATACTGACTTTCTGGCAGTTTTGGGTTCAGGAGCTTTCTTCTTCTGAGGCTTTGTGCTCCTCCTGACCCTGGGCTCATAATAGTACGAACCATACTATGTTGGATGCTCATATAGTGGTTCATTGTACTGCTCTGCCCACCTGACCTTTTTGGTTCCCCCTGAATTTGATCGTGGTGTCCTGGGGCTAGAACCTTTGGTCAGTTGCTTCTTGTTGCTCAGCTGAGGTGCAATCATCTTCTGTTTGTTCTTCGCCTGAGGTGTTGATTCAGTGACCTGAACTTTTCCTCTAACGAACCTTTCAGCCAGCACATCTGAGCTTTTTGATGTTGAAGTGGAAGCCTCATGAGTGTAGCCAAGTCCTTCTTTCATGACCGTTGGCCTTTGAGCTCTGAGCATACTTTCCAACTTCTCCTTAGCTCCTAGGTACTGTTCAGTCATCAGTCCTCGCCAGACCTCATCACTTCTCCGAAGTGATTCATAATCTTTTTCGACTTCTACGAGCTTCTGACTGAGGTGGGCTATTTCAGTATCTTTCTCAGAATTGTCCTTGGTCAGAACTGATAGTTGAGTTTCTTGAAGCTGAGACTTAGTCATAAGAGATTTAATCTCTTCCTTGAGTCTCACAACTAGATTCTTCGAATCAGTAGAGACCTGACAATCCGAAGAAAGTCTCTGATTCTTAGCCTTTACCTGTTCTAGTTCCTGAATGGTTCTATTGAACTCTCTTCTCAGCTGAATCTGCTCCTCTAGTAGATCATCGTATGCTTGTACCATGTCTAGAGGTTCATCTGTGACCGAGCACGTGTCGTGTGTGTTGTGTGAAGAAGAGGTTATGTTAAGTTTCGAGTTCACCTCAGCCTGTTCTCCGGCCATCAGACAATATTCAGCTGTTGATTCAGGATCTGATTCTCCGATCTCAGCGGCGATAAATGCAGCTTCATCCTCAGAAGAATACATGAATGTATCTTCCTCGATTGAGTCATCGGATATCTCTCCGGCGATGTAGGCCTGCCTTCTTCAAGCAAATTTCTCGCGTCTGGCCTGCCGTTCTGCTCTTTGAGCAGCTGAGAGTTCGGGACAATCGTACTGATAGTGTCCCTCCTTCTTGCAGTTGTAGTACACAAAGGTTCTGCCGCCTTTTCCAGCTGAGTCGTTAGATGGACTAGCAGCAGATTCTGCGTTCCTACAATCAGTAGAAGGTTTAGATTCTTCCCTTTTTCGATAATCCTTTTTACCTGAGGGAGAATCTCTATGATATTTCTTCAGCTTCCTGACTCTTTCTTTTTCTCTTTGATATTTGAGAGCCATGAGTGCAAGCTGATCAGTAGCAGGTGTCTCGGAGGACTTAGCATCAGCGTAGCTACTATCTTGTTGGAAGAAATAGGGTTGGCTCCAGTTTTGCTGACTGTTGCTTTGAACGCATGATCTATTTATGTGTCAGCTGGAGTACTGGAACATCATTGGGGTAGGATGTGCTCAAATTCCTCCGTCTTCACTTCTAAAAATATAATATCAGGAGTTAGAGCATTAAGATCTGAGCGACGTAAATAAGTAGCAAAAGGAAGCCACTTCAGTCGAGGCAACGCTCTCAAGATCTTCGTGTTCATCTCTTTGTTGGTGAATGATGTGTCGATTTTATACCCCTCGAATTCACCCAGTTCTGATGCTCATCTTCTCCAAGTTGATGCTGTTTTGTGCGCAGAAATATCTATTTTCGGCAGGTTTAGGGTCCGGAGATAAGGTGGCGATTCGGAGCTGATTTGGAGATATTTTGGCAGTTTTTGAAGATAAAACGGGGCTGAGATCGAGAAGGAAAGATATGCTAAAGATTTGGAGCTTAAAGATATTTTAGGGCTGGAGTTATACAAGGAAAAGGAATCTTAAAGATCAAGATTTAGAAGATTTTCCCTAAGATATCTTTCCTTTTGAAGATCAAGCTCAAGATCTATATAAAGGGCTGGAGACGAACAACAATAAACACCATCATTCTCTCGCTGCTTCATTAGTTTAGTTTCGTCCCAGCCATCTCATTCTTAGTCCCATAGTTTAGGTTTAATTTTCCGCACAAGAATTTAAACACCTTCTTTATCGCTTTCTTAGTTTAGTTGCTTTCGGATTTCAACACTTCAAGACTTCGGTACTTTGTTCAGATTTCCAGTTTTAATTCAAGCTTCCGTTCAGTTTAAGGTTTCGGTATTCCTTTAAGTTTCTCGTACTTTATTTACATTGCATGTTTTTCTATTTTCGCACTTTAAATTCTGTTCTGAATATGTTCGTTTTGTTCTGCTTGTCCAAGTTAAGTATGCGTAGCTAAACTTTTTAGGGCTTCGGCGAGGGTGACGAATATGAGATACAAACTTTGTGAGATCTAATTGTTCGTAGTAATTGAAGACTAGGGTTTCGACTTAATTCGGGGCAGAAAGATTGGATTAACTTAAACCTGATCAATTTAGGTTATGAAGATTAGTGCCAGATTGTTCAACAACTTAGGTGGCGAAGCTATCGTAACGGTAGTCGAATTAAGGAGGTTAATCATCTATGTCAGCTTGTCCAACAACGGTAGAGATTAAAATTGGGTTCCTTCCTCGTAATGTTATCTAAACATTAAATCTAGGTTTGTTCAACAAGCTAGGTTGTGGTTAGGTTAGGGAGTAGTGGAAATTTGTTCAACAAGCCATTACCGACTAAGTAAGTAGGAATTGGGTATGTACGTGACCAACAATGTATCCTATAACTGGTTGATCTTAGGAATTAATTAAATCTATACATCCATGATCGAAGTAGTTGTCTCATACGAGTTACCCGAAGCCGAATCCGCCTTTCTCTACTTGTTTATTTCTATCTATTTTCCTGTTATTTACTTTTTTTTGCCTAGGTAGTAAACCCAAAATTTATGTGTGGTGGCATTACCAAAACTCTGATCAAAAGGATAAATATTGTTGATTTTCACTGTTCCCTGAGTTCGACCCTGTTCTATACTAATTATAAAATTCTAAGTGTGTGCAGGAATTTTATTTGGTGTGAAAACAGCGATCACCAAATTGGCGCCGTTGCCGGGGAACGGTGTTTCTAATTAACCGTGTTTACCTTTTGATCTTTTGTGCTTTAACTAGTTTATGAGCAGGTCTTCCAACCCAAATCTCGTATTTGATTCTGAGATCGAAAGAACCGCAAGGAGGTTAAGGAAGGAGACAAAGCTGCAACAACAGCAACTGCCGAAGCAGGACACTTCGTCTGGCCAAGCAGAAGCTGACTCTGAAGATATTCTGCTTAACCTAGCATAAGTCTTTTCTGAAGAAAAACTTGAGACTGAACTCGAGACGATGGCCGACGATCTGAATAATCCGAGGCTAGATCAGTTTGGAAAGCATGGTGGTAAAGATCTTCCAACACCAATCCAAATTAACGGGCTCACTGAGCCGATTGAGATCAAGTATGGGCTTATCCAAGCTTTACCAAAGTTTCATGGAAGGAAGAATGAAGATCCATTCCGCTTTCTGAATGAGTTCGTCAGATTCTGCAATGCTCAAAAGAATTCACATGGAACAAAGGAACAATTCAAACTATCTGCTTTTCCATTTGCTCTCACGGACCATGCAGGAAACTGGTTCACAAGTCTACCCGCAAACTCAATCAGTACTTGGACAGAGATGAGACAAATATTTCTGGATTGCTACTTTCCAGTTACAAAGACCAATGCCTTATGCAAGGAGATCTCTGGAGTCCAGTAGGAGTTTGATGAAACACTAAATGGATATTGGACTCGATACAAAGCTCTCATCGAAAGTTGTCCAAATCATAATTTTTCAAAGGGAGATTTGCTGACCTACTTTTATCAAGGAATGAAAATCACTACAAAGAATCTTGTCAATTCATCAAGTGGAGGAAATTTCTCTAGTTGCAGAGTCAATGATGCTGAGAAGATTATTCAAGAATTGGCTAATGCAACTAAGGATTATGGAGAAGTTCGTATCATAAAAAATCCGCAAATTCAGCTGATCCCATAGATCTGGAGACCAAGCTGGACACTAGTATGGAAAGGATTGATAATCATTTTGAGAAGCTGGAAAGGATGATGGACTCAAAGTTGGAGAAGCTGATGCACTCTATGTTGGAAAAAAACATCCTCAGTCAGCTCGGCTGAACAAATATGTGGAGCGTGTGGACAGTCTGGACACACCTCGTTGTAATGTAACACCCAAGCAAACCCTACTGAAGATTGCAACGCGATTGGAACTAGAACAACAACCAGCAGAAACGAGATCCTTACTCCAACACCTACAATCCTGGATGGAAGGATCATCCAAATCTGAAGTGGGATAATCATCCCAAGCCGCAGTTCACCCCACATCAACCGCAGATGTTCCACCAACAGCCACAACAGCAAGTCTATCGCCCTCCTAATCAAAGGACTTACCCAACAAATCCACCATTTTTGCCTCCACTTGCCCAAGCAAAGCCTGGCAAGACTAATGAAGAAATTCTAACAGAGATGGCTATTTCACAACAAACCATGCAGCAGAGTATTCTGAATCATAATGAAACTATCCTGAACATCCAAAATTCACAGAAGGCGCAGAAAATCGGACTAGACAACTTGGCCGGACAGATAGGGCAGCTATCTGCCTCAATCAATGAGATTCAAGGGAACCAAGGAAAGCTACCTTCTCAAGTCCAGATCAATCCAAAGAATGTTAGCCACGTTACTCTGAGAAGTGGAAGAGATCTCCCTGATCCGCCAAGCAAGGCATCGAAGAAGGCTGAAGAAAGTGACACTAATGCCATTGTCAACTTGCCCAAGCCAAATATCTCTGAGTCATCCAACTCAAAGAAATACAAGGAGAAAGTCGATGAAGAGGAAAAAGGAAAGAAGCAGGTTGTCCAAGAAGAAATACTGATTGATCCACCTTTTCCACAAGCATTGGTGCAGAAACCAAAGCCCATGGAGCAGACGCTGGATTACATGTCCATCTTTGGCAAGCTGGAAGTTAATCTGTCATTTCTTCATGCTATCAAGATCCCGCATCTTGGGAAGTTTCTGAAAGAGTTCATTGCTGGAAAGACAAGCAAAAATGGAAAAATTATGGTAAACGAAAATATCTCAGTATGTATTCGAAATATGCTTCCCGAGAAGTGCCATGATCTAGGTATGTTTACCTTGCCCTGTTTGATTGGAACTAAGATGATCCCAAAAGCACTTTGTGATTTAGGAGCCTCAATCAATGTGATGCCTTTATCTGTGTTTAATAGCTTAGTTGGGGTTGAGTTAACCGATACTAAAGTTGTTATTCAATTAGCTGACCGATCATGCATATCCCCTAAAGGCCTTCTAGAAAATGTTCTTGTTAAAATCCATGATTTCGTATATCCTGTGAATTTTTATGTGATTAACACTTGTGAGGGAAAGAAGGGAACTTCGGGAGTTTTGCTAGGTCGACCTTTTCTTAAAACGGCTAAAGCATTAATTGATGTTTGTAAGGGTACTATATGTTTGGACTATCATGGTGAGAAGTTTACTTATAGTATTGATGATGCTATGAAAAAACCCCTTGATTGTGAAAATGCTTATTCTATTGACGTTATTGAGCCTCTTGTCTAAGAACATCTTGAGACGAAATTAATGCAGGATAAGTTAGAGTTAGCATTGACACAAAGCCTCTCTGAGATGGATGTCCAAGGGATGATAGATGAAGAAGTAAAGGAAGCCATCTTATCTCTGTATGCAGTTCCAGAAGTCGTTACCTCCAGTAGCGGCATCTGCTTGCCCAAGCAGAATGTGGAAGACAGACCAGTGCCATCACATGTCAAACCGCCTGTTCTGGAACTTAAGAAGCTGCCAACCAACTTAAAGTGTGTTTACCTTGGTCAAGATCAGACTCTTCCTGTGATTATCAGCAATGAATTATCAAAAGAACAAGAAGAGCAATTGGTCGAAATTCTGAAGAAACATGCTCGAGCTATTGGTTGGACGTTGGCCGATATCACCGAAATCAGTCCGGATGTTTGCACGCACTACATCCTATTGGAGCCGGATAGTAAGCCAAGCCGAGATCCACAAAGGAAGTTAAATCCCAACATGCGAGAAGTTGTCTTGAAGGAGATTTTGAAGTTACTTGATTTGGGAATTATCTACCCTATCTCGGACAGTAAATGGGTCAGCCCGGTACATGTTGTACCAAAGAAATCAGGTTTTCAAGTCATTGAGAATGAAAAGAATGAGTTGGTACCAATGAGGTTAGTAACCGGATGGAGAATGTGCATCGACTATAGGAAATTGAACATGGCAACAAGAAAGAATCATTTTCCTTTACCGTTCATTGACGAGATGCTTGAGAGACTTGCCGGTCAATCCTATTTTTGTTTTCTTGATGGATATAGTGGATACTTTCAAATTTATGTCAACAAGGATGATCAAGAGAAGACCACCTTCACATGTCCGTTTGGCACTTATGCTTATCGCCGCATGCCTTTTGGATTGTGCAACGCTCCCGGAACTTTCCAACGTTGCATGATGAGTATTTTCTCCGATCTCATTGAAAAATGCATCGAAGTATTTATGGACGATTTCACCGTCTATGGAAATTCTTTCGATCAATGTCTCAAGAATCTAGATGTGGTTCTAAGACGATGCGTGGAGAAGAACTTGGTTCTTAATTATGAAAAGTGTCATTTCATGGTAAGGGAAGGAATTGTTCTTGGCCATATAATATCCGAAAGAGGTATCCAAGTTGATAAGGCGAAGGTTGATTTAATTGCCCAGTTGTCGTATCTAACAAATATCAAGGAGATTCGAGGATTTTTAGGCCATGCTGGATTCTACCGAAGATTCATTCGGGACTTCGCCAAGATCGTTCAACCTTTAACAAGGTTACTGCAGCAAGATGTTCCGTTTGTCCTAGCTGATGACTGCCAGAAAGCTTTCGACATTCTCAAGGAAAAATTGGTCACAACTCCTATTATGCAAGCTCCGAATTGGAAAATTCCATTTGAACTTATGTGTGATGCAAGTGACTACGCTGTTGGAGCTGTTCTGGCCCAAAAGAATGCAAAGGATAGTCATGCTATATACTATGCCTCAAAGACGCTCAATCCAGCCCAATGCAATTACACCACTACAGAAAAGGAGCTGCTCGCTATTGTTTTTGCCTTCGACAAGTTCTGCTCATATCTGCTTGGGTCAAAGGTGATCGTCTACACTAATCATGCTGCCGTGAAGCATCTACTCTCAAAGAAGGAGACCAAACCACGTCTTATACGTTGGATTTTGCTACTGCAAGAATTTGATTGGGAAGTGCGAGATAAGAAAGGAGCTGAAAATAATATAGCTGATCATTTGAGTCGTTTAGTTCATCCAGAAGATGCTGAACCAATCAAGGAACAATTTCCAGAAGAGCAACTCTATTATTCTGTGCTCCTAGATGCTGACAACTTGGCCAAGCCATCTGAAGAAAATTATACTATCAGCTTGTCCAAGTGGAAGTACGAAACTGAGGCAGAATGTTATGCAATTGAAGGAAAAGATGGTAAAACTCCGTGGTATGCCAACATTGTAAATTATCTCACTTCAAGGAGACTGCCACCAGACTTTACCATGGCTCAAAGGAGGAAATTAATGAGTGAATGCAAGTATTATTTTTGGGCTAATCCTACGCTTTGGAAAGTTGGAGCCGATCAAGTTATTCGAAGGTGCGTACCCGAAGAGGAGCAGTTTGAGATCTTAGAGCGATGTCATTCATCCCCTTATGGAGGACATGGAGGAGTAAAGCGTACTGCACGAAAAGTTCTCGATTGTGGATTCTTTTGGTTAACTTTGAATCGAGTTGCTTATGAGTTTTGCAAGAGTTGCGAACGTTGCCAAATGCTTGGTAATATTGGCTTGCGAGATGAACTACCACAACATTCGATGCGCTTTTGCGAAATATTCGATGTATGGGGTATGGACTTCATGGGACCTTTCCCTAGCTCGTTCGGAAATTTATACATATTATTGGCTGTGGATTATATGTCCAAATGGATCGAGGCCAAGGCAACTCGCTCCAATGATTCCAAAGTCGTTGTTAGATTTCTTAAGTCCAATATTTTTAGCAGATATGGTGTTCCTCGAGCCATAATAAGTGATAATGGTACTCATTTCTGCAATCATACCGTTGAAGCTTTGATGAAAAAATACGGATGTCAACATCGTCTATCTACTCCGCATCATCCTCAAACAAACGGCCAAGCTGAAGTATCCAATAGGGAGATCAAGCATGTTTTGGAAAAGGTGGTTAATCCGTCTCGAAAAGATTGGAGTACACGCTTGAAGGATGCTCTTTGGGCGTACAGAACCACATACAAAACCCCTATTGGTATGTCCCCTTATCGTTTGATCTTCGGAAAGATGTGTCACTTTCCGGTTGAGCTCGAACATAAGGCATTTTGGGCTGTGAAAACAATGAATATGAACTTGTTCAAGTGTGAGGAGGAACGCAAGTATCAATTGCAAGAATTAGAAGAGCTTCGACTTGAAGCTTATGATGCCTCTATTTGGTACAAGGATCGAACCAAGGCTTGGCATGGTCGTAATTTGAGATCTAAACAATTCAAAGTTGGACAATTGGTGCTCTTATACCAATCTAAACATTGACTCATGCCCGGGAAGCTTCGTTCAAGATGGATAGGGCCATTTGTTATCAAGTCAGTTCGGCCAAGTGGAGTGGTCGATTTAGAGGATCCTGTAACGAAGTCTACTTTCGTGGTGAATGGTCATCGGCTAAAGCTCTATCATCACTTGCACCAAATAAAAACAGTGGACGAGATTCCATTGTACCTCCCAACATACACTTGATCAGCTTGGAAGAGTCGAGCCTGCGACTCTAACTCAAGGCGCTTGTGGGAGGCACCCCACACGTATCCTTTATTTTCTGCATTTTTCATAGTCTAGGTTTATTTTATGTTTTTCATATTTGGTTTTTAGTGTTGGATTCTTGTGCTAATTATTTTTATTCAGGAGATCTAGATAATTGTGGAAGAAATTCGTCACCTTAGGAAATAAACTTCAAGAATTAAGGAAGGAGTTTGAAGGAGGAAATATGCCCAAGTATAGGTCGAGGACCTAATTGCAAAATACTTCAAACTTTTGTGGTCAAATTGACACAAAAGTTGAAGTGTGAGGAGGTTGAAGCGAGCGGGGGTGTATTTGTTCACTAAAAGAAATTGAAGGACTCAATCGCAAACCCTCTGAAATTGGATGCTTTAAGATTGAATCGAGAAAGGGGGGGACCTCATAACTGTTCCCGCGCTTCATGTTTTTCCCCTCTCTGCAAAACTTCGTCTTCAACCAAGCTACTCGTCATCTCCTCCTTTCTACATCATTTTCTACAACAATCCATGGCTCCCAAGAAGCAAAAGCCTAATTCCGCTGCCGCGAAGAAGAAGACCATACCTGTTTCTTCTACATCTGGGCCGACAGCTTGCCAGCAGAGAGCAAGCCGCCGACAGCAACTTACTACACCACCGGCCCAACAAGAGGTGCCTACGCATGCTGAAGTTTCGCCGGCTGCGGCGGAGGAGCCCATTGAAGAGGTGGTTGTTGCCAGCACGATTCCCGAGGTACCGCCGGTACCCCATGTAGAACCCACTTCACCGGAAGTACAGAAATCTCCACCCCCATCTCCATCTGAAGTGCCGGAGGAAACCCCTGTTTCTACTACTCCTATTGTTACGCCACAAGCGTCGCCGGTTAGGGTTTCCACTCCACCGCCAGAGAAGTCTGCCTCTCCTGCAGATCAGCCTATTCTTCCGTCACCTCCACTTCCAGAATCTCCGGAACCTTCCACCGACGCTGCTAGACAAGCACTTCAAGCCCGCGCTGCCTCTGTGGGAGGTACTGTTAGGAAAGATGGGATTATACATATTCCATGGGAGATATTTATAATGGATGGCGTGTACCCTGAGGATGAGGACGATGAAGATTACGTTCCGGATCTTGATTGCCCAACCGATATGTTACTAGATCCCAAAGACCAAACCCTATTTCAGAAATATGCCAAAGCCGAAGAGGATATCTCTGACTCCGAGCCAGCCGAAGACGGTTACGCCAACATGTTTGTTATCCGTATCTTGAATGAAGAAGATCGTCTCCGCATTCGCCATTTTGAAGAAGAGGAGTTGGCCACGAAGTGTGAGAAGCGGCAGTTTCGGGCATGTAAGTCAGGTATGTTTGTTGATTCTAAGGTGTTGGTTAGTTTGGGTATCCGTGATCAATTTTTTGCCTACTTCCGTGCTATTGGTTGGAGTTGGTTACTTGTTCCACATCATTTCTCTTTACCGCAAGATATTGCTCTTGAATTCTTTACTTCATTTCACTTTGTTGATGTTGGTAATATGGATAATGACTGCATTGCTTTCCGGTTGGGTGGGCATGAATTTCATACTTCCTTGCTGGATTGGAACATAAGATTGGGTGTGTTAGATTATGCTGATTATTGTGATGATGTGTTTGATTCTTATTTACGTGGTTTGCCTGAGTCAAATGCAGCTTATATAGGTCCTAGGGATGCATGGAAGTTGCTTGCTCTGTCTGATCCGAATGAATTTTATGCCTCACGTTCTCATGTTTATCATGTTGAGAGCCCTGTTCTTAGGATGTGTCATTACTACATTGCTTATAATTTGACTGGAACTACCACGGGTTATTCTAAAGTGAGTGCTACGGAGTTGTACTTTTTATGGTGCATGCATACAGGAACCAAGCTAGATTTAGGGTATTGGATAGCGCAATGTTTGGAGAGCATAGCTGCTAGACCGAATCGGCACCATACTCTTTGTCATTTGCTTGCCACATTCTTTGTTTGCAACTTTGCTTTAATATCCCGTGTACCACTGTCTATGTGTGATCCACCTGCCACTATGAGCCTCAGTCGGTTGAGGTCAGCCAAGCTGACCTATGTTGGTACTGACGGTCTGGACAAGTTCTTTAGGTCGGGACCTGGTGTCCCGAGTCAATCTGTGGGTGAAGGGCAGGAGGAGGAGCAGGACATGCTCGGCCGGATAGAAGCCAGGTTGGAGAAGATTGCTGAACAGCTGGAAGAATTTTAGAAGGACGTGATAGCTCGCTTGGACGAGCTGAAGAACTGGTGAACCATTCCCCTAGTCAGTCGGTTTTTTTTCTATCTTATTTGTTTTCAGTCTTTGTGTGTCTATGTTTGTTTCCTCTGCATGCTTCTATATTTTCTCTGTTACTTGCTCGAGGGCGAGCAAGGTTGAAGTGTGAGGAGGTTATTTTAGGTTTGTGTCTTTCGTCCTAGGTCGAAGCATGCTAGGTTTACATGATTTGTTGATGTGATTTTAGGATAAATCTGCCCAGATTCTGCGTGCTTTCCTTGACTGAATTATGCATGATTGTAGTGAATTTTCTCTTTCTATGGAGGATTTTGTATGTGGCTTGGAATGAGGAAATATAAGCATGATAAAACTGAACTTTAAAACCCCATCACTAAAGGGAGATTTGAGCCTTTAAAAGTGGGACACTTCCCACTATTTTCTTGAGAATGATGTGTTGCAAAGTCTCCATAGCTTGTGGTCATGTGTGACAGATGATAGGAGGCAAATTAGGGTTAACCAATTTGAGCTTTTAATCTTTCAATTCCTACCTTCGCTTAGCCCCTAGTTAGCCACTTTGAAGCCTTGACAGTGTTCTTTCATGAGTTATTTAAAGAAGCCAAGCCTTTCAAAGCCTTTCTCTTGACCTTATGCATGCATGTGTTTGTTGTGGATATTCATAATTTGAGGCAATTTTTATTGAAGAGATTTTATGATTAGTTGGAGATAGTGTTTGAATTGATACCCCCCTGGAGTTGTGCTATTTTACATTCTGAACTCTGTCGGCAGTCAGTTTGGCCAGGCAGAGTGTTGTACTGAAAAGAAATAAATATTGAAGGGGGGCTAAAAAAAATTAAAAAAAAAATAAAATAAAGAGGGAGAAAGTTGAAGGTGCAGAACAAAGAAAAGGAAAAAGAAAAAAAAAAAAAAAAAAGCACCCCTTGAAAAAAATAAAGGGAAGGATGAAGTCTGAATGTTTATATCCTGCCTTGCCCAAGTCTGTATGCGAAAATAAATCTCCATCATTGTTGAACTGTATATCTCTTATGTTTATTATCTGCTTGCCTAATCAAATGCCTCAGTGAATAGCATGCTGCATACTTGTACTTAATTTTCAGAAGCTTAGGACCCCTAGGATTCCCTACCATGTCATATATTTGAATGAGTCCTTAAGCCCCATTACATCCAAGAGAAAGACCTCTTTGAGTTGCTAGATTGACCACTTGCTATTGTAACTGCGTGACTATGTTGTTTTTATGAGCGGCTTGTCCGGACTAGATTAGAGAGAAATGAGTGAATCGGTGACCTAGTTCAGTTATGCTTATATTTTGACCAAGCTGATATCTGAATCCATGGTTTGAGAATTATGCTGCTTGACTTGTTTGATGAAGGTTTTGATTGCATTGCATGTTTGGGCAGAGATTGAGAATCATGGACATTTCATGGCTGCTTCGTATGTTTCAATGTTTAGTCTATTATTTTTTGAGTCTTTTGATTTATTTCTCTTCTCTGAATCTGAGTCTCGTGTCTTAGTGTTTTTTATTTTCGTTCCTTGAGTCTGTTTTGAGTCTTGGGGAATGGTGATTCGAGTGGGAGTATTTTTTTGTTCATCCCATACTTGAGGGCAAGTATGATTCAAGTGTGAGGATATTTGATGTGTCGATTTTATACCCCTAGAATTCACCCAGTTCTGACGCTCATCTTGTCCAAGTTGATGTTATTTTGTACGCAGAAATATCTATTTTCGGCAGGTTTAGGGTCCGAAGATGAAGTGGCGATTCGGAGCTGATTTGGAGATATTTTGGCAGTTTTTGAAGATAAAACGGGGCTGAGATCTAGAAGGAAAGATATGCTAAAGATTTGGAGCTTAAAGATATTTTAGGGCTGGAGTCATACAAGGAAAAGGAATCTTAAAGATCAAGATTTAGAAGATTTTCCCTAAGATATCTTTCCTTTTGAAGATCAAGCTCAAGATCTATATAAAGGGCTAGAGACGAACAACAATAAACACCATCATTCTCTCGCTGCTTCATTAGTTTAGTTTCGTCCCAGCCATCTCGTTCTTAGTCCCGTAGTTTAGGTTTAATTTTCCGCACAAGAATTTAAACACCTTCTTGTTGGTCCGGAGACAAATATCAGGTGTAGAGGGGGGGGTGAATACACCTGAGTACAGTTTCTTTTTCTCGATGAAGGTCAGTTGAAGCTGTTAGTTGCAACTGATGAATAGTGCCAAATACAACCTTCGATCGCGGGTCAGAGTGGGTCAGCTACTGAGCTCTCCTACTGACTTTTGTCAGTACTTCGAAACTCAGTCGAAGACTTTAGAGTGCGGATAAATGTGGGGCCCGGAGTTTGTCTCTTTTTGAAAACGTGTTTTCGCAAATTAAGTTCTTTTGGCTGTGCGACTTTTGAAATACGTTTTATGCAAACTTATGATTTTCAAAGGTTTGTATGCAATAAAACAGTAAAGAACACAAGCAATTTAACGTGGTTCGGATACGCAAGATCCTACGTCCACGGTCCTGAGCAAGGCAGGATAACTTGTTGATTAATCTGAGCAAGTCTCAGCAAGGAAATTGTGCACTGGACAGATTCTTCTAAGTTATAGTCCTTAGCGACTTTACAATTCAAACCTAAGTTCGAAAGGGATCGAAACAATCTCCAACTAAGAAGGAGTTCTTACAATAAGAACAATTCACTAAGTGTGAACTCCTTCGAATCTAAGCTATAAATATGGCAATGAGCTTAGGTAGAGAAGAAAGGGATCTAAAGACTCTAGAGAGAAGAACCACAAAATATTCTAATAAATGCAGATTCTTCGTTGGATGTTCTGATGAGTTTGCTAGAGTGTTTGAGAGCTTGAGCGATTTTCCCTTTTGAATTTCGTTGTTCCGTGTTTCGTGTTTTTTTCTTGTGTGTTTCTCTATGTGGAACTTCAAATTCTTCTCTATTTATAGCTGTGAGCTATGGCATATGTCCGTTGGAGACGACGATGCCACATGTCACAAGCTTCCAAAGAAAACGGCCATAAATTCAAACTTGTTGCGAAGGAGGCGGTTAATTACTCGTACATGAGAGCAGCTTTCTTTGCGGGGAGCGGGTAAGGCGTTGTTAGCTTCTCATTGGTCGAGGTTTGTGGTTGGTGAGAATGTCGAGTTGACCGTTCAAACAACCTCGTATGATCTTCTCGTCGAACTTTCGAAAAGACTTAAGTAGTCGGGTCGCTTTTACGTCGGATACGAGACAAAGAAAGTCTCTGTCTTCTTCGACCGAGTCGTCCGACAAGGAATGTAGCTTCGAGTAGGTCACGGGCGATCGCGGCGAGTACCGGGCTTGCATGAGTTCTTCTGCCGATGACTTATCAGTGCCTGGGTTGGCCTCTACGAGGTCTACTCGGTCGATGCGCCGTGTCTTCTGCGAGGTCTAGTCGATTCTTGGTCGAAGAACGCATAGCGATTACACTGATGACGTGGGGTTCCGAAAAGTTTCTTCGACAGAAGATCAGTTCGACAATTACCCCGTACAGGACTTAGACAAAAATATTAAAAACGAATACATCAAGTTTAACCTATACATCAGCTAATCCTAATCGACACACTATACTACTGATATCAGCTCGGTTTTGGGATCTTCAATTCCATAGTACTACTATGATTTCCCCCAATTTTCTTTTAACCACGAACAGCTGAGTATCATCTACTGACTCATATCCAACAATTTCCCCCTAATTGATGATGACAAAACCTCTACTTCTAAATTCTAAACGAATAACATTTTATAAGGTATGCTGACCTGCTGACAACAATTTCCCCCTTAATTTATCTGAGGAAAACAAACTGATATGATAACTTCAAAACATCAGCAGGTGAGAGATAGGCAAAATCAGAGAAACTGATAGTGTGAGTGTGTGTCAGATCACTTAATGATCAGTTGTGAAAACACAAAGCAAAATGCTGTAAGACAATGAGTAATTGTTTGTCAAGTAATAGGAACGATGATATATATGATCAGGAAATTACAAGTTCCTATTACTATTACAAAAGAGTAGAGAGAAATACTACTGACGCCTGAAGCTTTGAGTACGCTTCTTGAAATCAGCAGATCTGTCGACAGGAGGTTCCAGACCATAGTATAAATAGATTCTCTTCCTCAGCGTCTGGATATCCTCAAAGTCTTCAGCAAGGTCGACACTCAGGTCGAAATGAGATGCTGCAACTTTAATCTCATCCTCTATTTCCTTCGTGCATAGAACTCCACACGCTGTTCTAAGAGGTGGAATGCGCCTGAAAGTTGGAGCTCTAAAAGGAATGTTTTCTCTCTTCATGATCTCCAGAAGTTGTTCCCTAAGCTCAGAATTGTAATCAAAACATGAACTCGTCAAAAGCTTGTTCGATAGACTGCTCACGAGGATAGAATTCCCATACATAGTAGCCTTTGATGAATTCCTTTTTGAGTTCTTCCCATTGATCATTGACTAGAGCCGGTACCCATTTATCGTTATGAAGAACTGGGTCCTTCTTGACATAAGGAGCTCTTCTGTACCTTGATCCTCGTGGGATTTGCCTTCACGGGATCAGTGGCTTGGCTTTTGAGATAGAGCTAATCATCTTAGCCATATCAGCCATTCTCTTCTTCTCTCGGAGAGCCGCGCCCTACGGTCTCCTTTTCTAAGGTTTAGGCCTTGCGGCGTGGCTTCCCAAGTGGCTCTATCTTACGCTTCTCGCTCAAGTGTAAGATGAGTCTGATAATGACTCTGAGCAGTAGCTTGACCTGCAGTAGGAAGAGTTTTTGCAAACTCCTCCTGAGCCTTCTTTTTCTCCTCTTCCACTGACTCTCCCTTCTTCTTACCTCTGCCCTTAACAACTTTGCCCTTAGGTTTCTTAGCAAGTTGGGCTTCTTCCAGCTGACGCTCATGGTCCAGCTTATCCTGAAGTTGTTGGGCTACCCGGAGGTCGAAGGCCTCTTGTTCCGCTTTAGATTTGAATTTACGGACGGGGGAGGAAGGATGAGAAATATCAGTAGCAGTATCCTTCCCGGGCCTCTGCAGAGGAGCCTGTTGCTCTTCTTCTGACTCTTGCTCAATGAAATGAGCAACTTCTTCTATGTGAGCTGCGGAAGATGAGATGGGGGTAGGTTGTAGGGGATATTCAAGTAGTAGAACCCCCCCGACCGCTTGGGCAACGGAGGGTCCTTTCTCCTAAACACCTTCCCCCTGAGCAGTAGAGGGTTCTTCCCCCTGAGGAACTATGGAGGGTCCTTCCTCCTGAACCCTTCCTTCTATGATCTAGACTTCAGCCGTATCCGTTTCAGGTTCATCTTTCATAATACCTTCCCCCTTTTTGGCATCATCCGCCTTAGAGAGTTGGGTGCGGATGGCTTGAATGTCTCTTTCCACATTGTGGACTGAATCCTTAATATGAGAAGTCGTGGATTCGAAGTCCTTGACGAGATCGCAGTATAACTCCCGATCTTTTTCTCGATCGGCTCTAGATGTTTTAAGGCATGCGGTGACTCTCGACGGAGTTTCAGCAGAGCCCGATCCCGCGATTCTGTCATTTCTTTACGAATAAGTTTCTGAGCCTCCGCACTTGTTGGGTAATAGCTTTACGAAGGCTAGAGGTGGCAATCTTATTCTTGTCATCAATTTCGAGCTTAATAGTTTCAAGAGCTTGAGTCATTGCTTCAAAAAGATCTTCTGCGATTCCGGAGCAACCGCCGACTACGAGCTTCTAAATTGATTTTCCGAGCGGCTAAGGCAGACCTCAATTATCTCCCCGAAAATTTGGTTGAGGAGGAGCTTCGGAGTTTTTGAAATGCCGGCTAGTGCATCTGCTAAGCTCACCGTTCGAGCCTTAGTGTACTTTGTCCATTTCAGATGGACGTCCTTAGCCAATAGTCTGTTCTTCTCTCCTTGACGTCTAATGGCTTTGTTAACAGACTTCGAGGATACGGAACCGATAGGCTGAATCTGGTAAGAACTGGTTCCGAGCCTCTGCTCAGAAATCGTGAGGAGATGCTCCCGACTATACTTCAGAGCACCTTGAGCATCACCTGATGTATCAGGATGTGGTGATTTGCTCTTCTCACGGGGAGTTGAACCCTCAGCAGAGCCTCCCAACTCTGTATCCTTGGGTGTCTGATCCTTCCTCTGATCATCATCATCATCATTGTTCTTATTATCATCCTTATCAGCAGGAGGAGATCATCCTTATCAGCAGGAGGAGATGGGGGCGGAGGAGTATCACCAGGAACTGACTCTCGCAAGCTTAGAAGATAAAGCATAGCGGCTCTGAGATCTTCGAGAGTAGCCAAGTCAGCTGGCTCTCCGTACCCTATGACTTCTTGTAATTTCTGCTCCTCATCGAGCAAGTTGATGACTGAGTGGGTTTTGATTATCTCTGCTAGAATATCGCAACTCAGAAATCTCAGTAGCATTTGAACCCTTGCCCTGAGGGCTATGTCGACTAAGTCTGAGTGCCCAGCTATCTCAGGAATATGATCGTGTACCTCAGCTGTGGCACGAAGACGAGTGGAATGAATAGTTGTCCACTCAATCGGAGTCTCCTCAGTCGGTTCCCTAACATCCAACTGGGTCTCTTCAGAGCTGATGACCTGGACCTTATCTTTGAGGGTCGCACCCTCAATGCCAGTATCAGAGTCCAAAATTTGCTCTTCTTGTGTGTGAGGAGGAGCTTGTTCAATGACAGTGAGAGGCTGAGCACCTGAGACCTCAGCTGGTCTGGGCTTAGTTAGCCTCCTCCTCTTAGGCACTTCGGTATGAGGGGGCAGAGCAGATGCAGCTCTCTTCGGCTCACCGGCCCTTTCCCGATAGATTTCTCGATCGCCGCTTTTGTTTTGAACTTAATCAATTTCATGTCAAAGAATTTTTGAGTCGGCGAACGATGAGTGCCTTTGAACGAGCTCTCAATGAGGACTAACATCTTAGTCCCATGAAGTAATTTGCCCATCTTGGCTAACTTCCTCTCTCCAGGTGGGTAAGGTAGTGAATATCCGGGCTTGGGCCTTCATCTCGAAACGTAATAATCGGCCCAGTTCACTTCAATTTCGTCGTCGATCGCTATCATCAGCCGAATCCTTGGTTTGGACGAGTTGATCGTATGATCCAAATGAGCTAGTCGGTATGTGAGAGACTATGTAGGCTAGTCCTCTCGTATTGGGGAGCAAAAGGTTCTTCGGCAAAGCCGTCTTGAACGAGATGTCGGACGTCCGCGTAACTTATGGACATACTCATTTATCTCTTTCTCCTTGTACCCGATGGGAGAAATACCAGAGTCTGGAAGGTCGAACGTCAGCACCAAGGCATCCCTGATGTTGAAGACTCGCTGTGTAGAATCCCAACAATTCTGATCAACTTCTTTCATGTAGGCGAAAGAAGATTCCTCGCCTCCAGACGCAAGCGACTTCCAGTTGAAATACACCTCTGCCACTTGCCTTGGCAGATACGATCTCGGGTGTTTCGTTACCAACTCCTGAAGACCAGAACGCTCCAGAGCATCAAAGACCGGCTCTAGATAGGAAATATCTACTTGACGGAAAGCCAAAGTCGGTTCAAACTGAATCCTAGAGGACATAATCTCCTCAATGTTCTCAGGAGTCTGAACTGTCGCCATTGAAATCTGCAAAACAACTTGTTAGCACTTGAAAATAGAGTAAGTTAGTAAGTATTAAGCAGGTTTCAATACATTACCGAATACTAAAGAGCTTGAGAAGAATGCAAATGCGAGGCAGTTTGAGAAGATTTTGAGAAAACTGAAACGCTCGAAGATAGCTCTTAAGTTGTAAATGGCTAAAAGTGAGGAAAGGATAGAAGATGAAAGATTTTATATATATCGTCTAATTATAAGTTTTGATCCTACGATCCAATTTTAATCTTTCAAATCTTATGGACGGCTGAGATTGAATGTTAAAAAAGGAATGATTACCAAAGCCGCCTCTAACATAGACTTACGTAATAAAGGTAAGTGAGAAGACATGCATTAAATGCGCGACAGACAGCATTAATTACTCAGTTATTCGAATGAGAAGGTTTCCTACTGACCTTTCCATAAACTATTAATGGCGGGAAATAAATGCACATTAACTGCCGACTTCGTGCGGCATCGATATAGTAAATGCAAACATGCTTCGAAAAGAAATTAAGTATATGATACTACGCAAACCTCTTCATCCGAACTTTCGATCAGTGGTTACCGTTATATCGCAGGAGCATGGTTGAAGTGCCGATAAGCGTGTTCCCCCTTTGTTGTTTACGGTGTGATTCTTCCTCTTTGAATCAGCATGCGGAATCTACCGATGCGTCAGATCTGGTTCCATCTACCGATACCAAATGTTGCCAATTGTCTCCATAAGTCGCTATCGGTAGTTGCCTTCTACCGATGCATTTCAGTAGGATCCAGTAGACCTAGCTCAACTGATAATTCTCTGAATCTGTTCTCAGCTAGTGGTTTGGTCAGTATGTCTACCCTTTGCTTGTCAGTATGGATTTTCTCCATTCTGATATCCTTCTTCTCGACATGGTCTCTGATGAAGTGGTGTCAGATATCCGCGTGCTTGCATCTCGTATGTAGAACTGGGTTCTGAGTTATGGCCATAGCACTTGTGGAGTCACAGTAGATGGGCACTTCATTCCGAGTGATACCATAATCTCTCGGTTGTTGTCGAAGCCAAAGGATTTGGGCACAAAGAACTTCCAGCGACCATGTACTCAGCTTCAGTAGTGGACGTTGCTACTGAGTGTTGTTTCTTTGAGAACCAAGATATCAGCTTGCTGCCTAGGAACTGACACGTTCCGGAAGTTGACTTACGATCTATCCTGCATCCTGCATAATCAGCATCAGAATAACCTGTCAGTATTAGATTATCATCGCCAGGATACCATAACCCGGCATCGGGTGTTCCTCGTAGATATCGCAGAATCTTCTTTCCTGAGTCTAAATGACTTCGCTTGGGATCCGCTTGAAATCTTGCGCATACACCTACACCATAAGTTATATCGGGTCGGCTAGCTGTTAAATATAACAAAGAACCAATAATAGCTCTATAATCAGTAGAGTTAACAGAAGCTCCCTCTTTGTCTAGATCAATTTTAAAATTCGTGTTCATGGGGATTTTGACTGGCTTGTTGGAGTCGCAGCCGAATCTCTTGAGAAGATCTCGAGTGTATTTGGCTTGATTGATGAAGATTCCTTCAGGTGATTGCTTCACTTGAAATCCAAGGAAATAATTCATCTCTCCCATCATGGACATCTCGAATTTCTCTTTCATCATCTTCTCGAACCGCCGACATATGATCTCGTTTCTCGCCGAAAAATGATGTCGTCCATATAGATTTGCACCGGTAGGATGTCATCTCCTCGACTTTATGTTGAATAGGGTGCGATCTACTATCCCCTTCCGAAAACCTTTACAAGTAGAAAGTCTCGACAGTGGTATCATACCAAGCCCCGGGTGCTTGTTTTAACCCATACTGAGCTTTCCTAAGTCTGTACACCTGATGTCCCTACTGAAAGCCGGGCGGTTGTTCCACGTAGACTTCTTCCTTCAGTACGCCGTTCAGAAAAGCTGACTTTACATCCATCTGATAGACTTTGAAGCCTTGATGTGTTGCATAAGCTAGGAATAGACGAATGGCTTCCAATCTAGCGACTGGAGCGAATGTTTCATCAAAATCAATTCCTTCTGCCTGACTGTATCCCTTTGCAACTAGTCGTGCTGTATTTCTGACAATGACGTTGTTTTCATCTCCCTTGTTTTTTAAGACCCACTTAGTACCAATCACGTGCTGATGTCTAGGTCTGTCTACAAGCTCCCAAACTTCGTTTCGGACGAACTGGTTCAGCTCTTCTTACATGGCGATGATCCAGTCAGCATCATTAAGTGCGTCCTCTATCGATTGAGGTTCTTCTGTAGACAAGAAACAAGAATATAGTGAGCTTTCACCTTGATTTAATCTCGATCTTGTTCTTATCATCGTTGACGGATCTCCTATTATGAGATCTGAAGAGTGAGCATCTAGCCAAGATCGTCTGAGTCTGGCTTCTTCTTCTTATACAACTTCTGCAGAATCAGTAGGAGTGTTAGGCATTTCCGTAGTACTGTTCTGAGATTGCAGTATTTCAGTAAGAAGATTAGGATCTACTAAGTTTCCAAGTTCAGGGGCATTTAGCTCAGGAACATTAATCGTTCCCCCTAAGTTTATATTCTCAGTAGAGGTCTCAGTCACCACGGGGGCTTCCTCATCGACCGATGTTACCTGTTGTTGATTCTGTTCGGTAGAATCAACTAGGTCGCCTACATCGATCGTTGGTTGAGTCCGGGTTTGTTCATCGTCCGACTCATCAACCCAACAATGCTTTGGATCTTTTCGGCTTCATCGGAAGTCCGAGATCATGTAGCTTGTCTGCCGACATTATCAGTATTTGTCTCTGTATCTTTCCTGTTCTTAGTAACAAATTCATCAAAAACAACATGAGGGCTTTCCTCCACACAAAGAGTCCGATAGTTAAAGACTCTGAAGGCTTTACTGACTCGAGAGTATCCTAAGAAAACTCCTTGATCAGATTTCCTATCAAAGACCTTCAGCTGATCTTTCCCGTTATTGTGGATAAAGCAAGGACAGCCAAAAATATGGAAATGAAATATAGAAGGAATTCTCCCTTTACATAATTCACATGGTGTCTTCATGTGTTGCTGAGTAAGTAGTGAGCGGTTCTGAGTATAGCAGGCGGTGTCAGTAGCATCAGCCCAGAACTTCGAAGGTAGTCCAGAGTCTGCGAGGAGCGTTCTTGCTGCTTCTTTAAGTGTTCTGTTCTTTCGTTCAGCAAGTCCGTTCTGCTGAGGGGTGCGCGCGGCTGATGTCTCGTGCTTAATTCCCTCTTTATCGCAGTACGTCTTAACTACTGAGTTTAGAAACTCTGTTCCTCTGTCCGAGCGAATTCTTTGAATCTTGATGTCCTTTTCCACACTGAGCTTCTTCAGCAGATTGGGCAACTCAGTTTGAACATCTGACTTATTGGCGATGAAGATAACCCAAGTATATCTCGAATAGTCATCAATAACGACGAGGGCATACTTCTTGCCTCTTATAGTCACTGGAGAAACTGGCCCGAATCGGTCCATGTGCAGCAGCTGAAGGATTCCATCAGTGGAAGGTGACGGAATAGGTGGATTGCTATTCTTTGTTTGCTTTCCCTTCAGACATGCTTCACAGTTTCTATCTTTGATAAACGATTCGTTGGGCAGTCCTCTGACTTTGGAGTTCTTGGCTAGCTTGTTCATGGTCTTGAAGTTCAGGTGGCTGAGTCTTTTGTGCCATAGCCATCCTGACTTGTCACCAGATTTTGTCTGTGCGAGTAAGCAAGCCTCAGGTTCTGCGGTTTTCCAGTTTGCAACATAGATGTTCTTCCTCCGCGAACCTGATAACACTGTTTTCCCTGTAGATTTGTCAACAACATCACAGAAGCCAGCGTCAAAGATAACTCTGTTAAGATTATCACAGAATTGACTGACAGAAAGGAGATTATGTTGAAGTCCTTCAACATATGTTACTCTTGGAACTGAAGCAGTCCCAATGTTCAGTGTTCCGTATCCCCTTGTGTAGCCTTTTGAGTTGTCACCAAACTCAATTCTGGGACCATCTTCTTGTATGTAGTTGGTCAGCAGGCTCTTCTGATACGTCATGTGTCTTGAGCAACCGCTGTCCACTATCCATGGGTCCTTATGCACCTGCAAAACAGAAGCATCTTTAGGTACCCTTTGGTTCAGTTGGGTCCTTACTGGTTAGTGGGTGATTTCGGAACCCAAATCTGTCTCGGGACCTTAGAAGTCTGAGACTTCTTCTTCTGAACCTTGTCAGCTTTCTTCTCCACAGGACTTGGAGATACTGACTTTCTGATGATGATTTTGGGTTCAGGCGCTTTCTTCTTCTGAGTCTTTGCGCTTCTCTTGACCCTGGGCTCATAATAGTACGAGTCGTACTGAGCCGGGTGCTCATACAGTGGCTCCTTGTACTGTTCTGCCCATCTGACCTTCTTGGTTCCCCCTAAGTTTGATCTTGGTGTCCTGGGGCTAGAACCTTTGGTCAGTTGTTTGTTGCTGCTTGGCTGAGGTGCGATTACTTTCTGTTTGTTCTTCGCCTGAGGTGTGGTGTCAGCAACTTGCACCTTTCCTCTGACGAACCTATCAGCCAACGTTGCTGAGCTTTTGGAGGTAGAAGCTTCGTGAGTATAGCCAAGGCCTTCTTTCACAGCAGTTGGCCGTTGTGCTCTGAGCATGCTTTCTAGCTTCTCCTTAGCTCCCAGGTATTGTTCAGTCATCAGTCCTCTCCAGACCTCATCACTTCTCCTGAGAGAATCATAGTCCTTCTGTACGTCTGAGAGTTTCGACCGAGTTGGGCTATTTCCGTCTCTTTCTCCGAATTGTCCTTGGTCCGGAACGAGATCTTGAGTCTCTTGAAGCTGAGACTTAGTCATAAGAGATTTGATCTCTTCGTTGAGTCTCGCAACTAGATCCACCGACTCCGTAGAGACCCGACAATCGAAGAAAGTCTCCGATTCTCGCCCTTTACCTGTTCAAGTTCCTCGGATGGTTCTCTTTGAACTCTCTCCTCAGCTGAATTTGTTCCTCTAGCAGGTCGTCATATGCTTGTACTACGTCCAGAGGATCATCCGAGACCGAGCAAGTATCGTGTGTGTTGTGTGAAGAGGAGGTTATATTAAGTTTAGAATTTACCTCAGCCTCTTCTCCGGCCATCAGACATTGTTCAGCTGATTCCTCAAGAACCGTATCTCCGACTTCAACAGCTACGAATGCAGCTTCGTCCTCAGAAGAGTACATGAATGTATCCTCTTCAATTGAGTTGTCGGATATCTCTCCGGCTATATAGGCCTACCTCTTCTGGGCAAATTTGTCTCTTCTGGCCTGCCGTTCTGCTCTTTGAGCAGCTGAGAGTTCGGGACAGTCGTACTGATAGTGTCCCTCCTTTTGATGGACTAGCAGCAGGTTCTGTTTTCCTGCATTCAGTAGAAGGATTAGACTCTTCCCTTCTCTGATAATCTTTCTTACATGAGGGAGAATCTCTGTGGTATTTCTTCAGCTTTCTGACTCTCTCCTTTTCTCTTTGGTATTTGAGAGCCATCAGTGCGAGTTGGTCAGTAGCGCGATTTTTCGGGAGGTCTTTGTATCTGCGCAGCGGCCTTGCCTTCTTTGGAAGAAATATTTTTGCCTCCGGTTTTTTTGATCGTGCCTTGAAGGCATGATCGAACTGTGTGTCAGCTGGAGCACTGGAGCACTTTTGAGGTAGACTATACTCAAATTCCTCCGTCTTTAATTCTGAAAATATAACATCAGGAGTTAGAGCAATAAGATCAGAGCGACGTAAATAAGTAGCAAAAGGAAGCCACTTCTGTCGAGGTAGCGCTCTTATGATCTTTGTGTTCATCTCTTTTTTTTAGAACACTTTTCCCAACCCGTTTATCACATTGACTTGATTCGTAAATCTGACGCTCAGCTCGTCAATGGTTTCACTGGGCTCCATCGCAAAGGCTTCGAACTTCTGAAGCTCTAATTCGAGCTTGTTTTCTTTGATCTGAGGAGTTCCTTGGCTTAGTATAGCCAGGGCGTCCCAAAGTTCCTTCCTCGTTTTGCAATCCTGCACCCTCCCGAGATGTGAGTCACTGAGCGTTGTCAGTATAGCATTTCGTGCGACTCGGTCGAGGTTATGCAGGTTTTTCTCTTTAGGCATGAAGGCAGATTTGTCCTTGGGAATCTTCGGACCGATTCGAGCTCCTTCACCTTCCACATCAGCGAACTGAACGCTGTCTATCATTGGAATGATGGGTCCGGTCTCCGATGCGTCGGTCATCTTGGTCGTGCGGCCGACGTCAGGTGTGCCTCCATTCTTACACGCCATACCGTGAAGTTCTCTATCGAGAACATCGGCACCATCCTGATACTTGACATGTCAGACATTATGCGTACGAGTATAAGGATGAATGAAGAGATGCCTTGTGCAGAGAAAACATTTTCAGGATCTGTTCGAGAAGACCAGTAATACAGAACAGGTGATCAGTAGAACACCGTGTGCTCTGATACCAATTGTTGGTCCGGAGACAAATATCAGGTGTAGAGGGGGGGTGAATACACATGAGTACAGTTTCTTTTCCTCGATGAAGGTCAGCTGAAGCTGTTAGTTGCAACTGATGAACAGTGCCAAATACAACCTTCGATCGCGGGTCAGAGTGGGTCAGCTACTGAGCTCTCCTACTGACTTTTGTCAGTACTTCGAAACTCAGTCGAAGACTTTAGCGTGCGGATAAGTGTGGGGCCCGGAGTTTGTCTCTTTTTGAAAACGTGTTTTCGCAAATTAAGTTCTTTTGGCTGTGCGACTTTTGAAATATGTTTTATGCAAACTTATGATTTTCAAAGGTTTGTATGCAATAAAACAGTAAAGAACACAAGCAATTTAACGTGGTTCGGATACGCAAGATCCTACGTCCACGGTCCCCGAACAAGGCGGGATAACTTGTTGATTAATCTCGAGCAAGTCTCGAGAAGGAAACTGTCAACCGGACTGAATTCTTCTAAGTTATAGTCCTTAGCGACTTTACAATTCAAACCTAAGTTCGAAAGGGATCGAAACAATCTCCAACTAAGAAGGAGTTCTTACAATAAGAACAATTCACTAAGTGTGAACTCCTTCGAATCTAAGCTATAAATATGGCAATGAGCTTAGGTAGAGAAGAAAGGGATCTAAAGACTCTAGAGAGAAGAACCACAAAATATTCTAATAAATGCAGATTCTTCGCTGGATGTTCTGATGAGTTTGCTAGAGTGTTTGAGAGCTTGAGCGATTTTCCCTTTTGAATTTCGTTGTTCCGTGTTTCGTTTTTTTTTTTTTTTTTTTGTGTTTCTCTGTGTGGAACTTCAAATTCTTCTCTATTTATAGCTGTGAGCTATGGCATATATCCGTTGGAGACCACGATGCCACGTGTCACAAGCTTCTAAAGAAAACGGCCATAAATTCGAACTTGTTGCAGCAGGGCAGTTAATTAGTGTACATGAGAGCAGCTTTCTTGCGGGGAGCGAGTAAGGCGTTGTCGGCCTTCTCATTGGTCGAGGTTTGTGGTTGGTGAGAATGTCGAGTTGGCCGTTCAAACAACCTCGTATGATCTTCTACCGAACTTTCGAAAAGACTTAAGTAGTCGGGTCGCTTTTACGTCGGATACGATGAAGACAAGAAAGTCTCTGTCTTCTTCGACCGAGTCGGGCCGACAAGGAATGTAGCTTCCGAGTAGGTCACCGGCGATCGCGAAGGTACTGGGCTTGCATGAGTTCTTCTACTGATGACTTATCAGCTGCTGGGTTGGCCTCTACTGAGGTCTACTCAGTTGATGCGCTGTCTTCTACTGAGGTCTAGTCAGCTGTTGACTGAAGAACGCAAGCGATTACACTGATGACGTGGGGTTCCGAAAATTTTCTTCGATAGAAGATCAGTTCGACAATTACCCCGTACAGGACTTAGACAAAAATATTAAAAACGATTACATCAAGTCTAACCTATACATCAGCTAATCCTAATCGACATACTACACTACTGATATCAGCTCGGTTTTGGGATCTTCAATTCTCTTCTCTATTTATAGCTGTGAGCTATGGCATATGTCCGTTGGAGACGACGATGCCACGTGTCACAAGCTTCCAAAGAAAACGGCCATAAATTCGAACTTGTTGCGGCGGGCGCGTTAATTACTGTACATGAGAGCAGCTTTACTGCAGGGAGCAGGTAAGGCGTTGTCGGCTTCTCATTGGTCGAGGTTTGTGGTTGGTGAGAATGTCAGAGTTGACGGTTCAAACAACCTTGTATGATCTTCTACTGAACTTTCGAAAAGACTTTAGTAGCTGGGTCGCTTTCTGTCGGATACAGTAGACTGCAAAGTCTCTGTCTTCTTCGACTGAGTCGGCTGACAAGGAATGTAGCTTCTAAGTAGGTCAGCTGGCGACTGCGAAGGTATTGGGCTTGCATGAGTTCTTCTACTGATGACTTATCAGCTGATGGGTTGGCCTCTACTGAGGTCTACTCAGCTGATGTGTTGTCTTCTACTGAGGTCTAGTCAGCTGCTAACTGAAGAACGCAAGCGATTACACTGATGACGTGGGGTTCCGAAAAGTTTCTTCGACAAAAGATCAGTTCGACAATTACCCCGTACAGGACTTAGACAAAAATATTAAAAACGATTACATCAAGTCTAACCTATACATCAGCTAATCCTAATCGACACACTATACTACTGATATCAGCTCGGTTTTGGGATCTTCAATTCCATAGTACTACTATGATTTCCCCTAATTTTCTTTTAACCACGAACAGCTGAGTATCATCTACTGACTCATATCCAACACTTCTTTATCGCTTTCTTAGTTTAGTTGCTTTCAGATTTCAACACTTCAAGACTTCGGTACTTTGTTCAGATTTCCAGTTTTAATTCAAGCTTTCGTTCAGTTTAAGGTTTCGGTATTCCTTTAAGTTTCTCGTACTTTATTTACATTGCATGCTTTTCTATTTTCGCACTTTAAATTCTGTTCTGAATATGTTTGTTTTGTTCTGCTTGTCCAAGTTAAGTATGCGTAGCTAAATTTTTTAGGGCTTCGGTGAGGGTGACGAATATGAGATACAAACTTTGTGAGATCTAATTGTTCGTAGTAATTGAAGACTAGGGTTTCGACTTAATTCGGGGCAGAAAGATTAGATTAACTTAAACCTGATCAATTTAGGTTATGAAGATTAGTGCCAGATTGTTCAACAACTTAGGTGGCGAAGCTATCGTAACGGTAGTCGAATTAAGGAGGTTAATCATCTATGTCAGCTTGTCCAACAACGGTAGAGATTAAAATTGGGTTCCTTCCTCGTAATGTTATCTAAACATTAAATCTAGGTTTGTTCAACAAGTTAGGTTGTGGTTAGGTTAGGGAGTAGTGGAAATTTGTTCAACAAGCCATTACCGACTAAGTAAGTAGGAATTGGGCTATGTATGTGACCAACACTGTATCCTATAACTGGTTGATCTTAGGAATTAATTAAATCTATGCATTCATGATCGAAGTAGTTGTCTCATACGAGTTACTCGAAGCCGAGTCCGCCTTTCTCTACTTGTTTATTTCTATCGATTTTCCTGTTATTTACTTTTCTTTGCCTAGGTAGTAAACCCAAAATTTATGCGTGGTGGCATCACCAAAACCCTGATCAAAAGGATGAATATTGTTTATTTTCACTGTTCCCTAAGTTCGACCATGTTCTGTACTAATTATAAAATTCTAAGTGTGTGCAGGAATTTTATTTGGTGTGAAAACACCGATCACCAGTGAACGTCCTCCCCAGCCCGTTGATCACATTGATCTGGTTGGTAAATCTGACGTTTAGCTCGTCAATGGTCTTGTTGGGCTCCATGGCAAATGTATCGAACTTTTGTACCTCTAGCTCAAGCTTATTTTCTTTGATCTGTGGGGTTCCTTGGCTCAGTACGGCCAGGGCATCCCAAAGTTCTTTTGTCATCTTATAGTCTTTCACCCTCCCGAGGTGTGAATCACTGAGCGTAGTCAAGATTGCGTTCCGCGCAACTCGGTCGAGGTTGTGCAGCTTTTTCTCTTCTGGCGTGAAGGCTGATTTGTCTTTTGCAACTTTAGCACCCGCCCGTGCTCCTACACCTCCCACACCGCAAACCGTACGCCGCCGATCATGGGAATGATGGGTCTCGTCTCAAGGACGCCTCGTCATGCCGTCATGCAAAGCAATGTAAGGTGCGCCTCCATTCTCACGCGCCATACCATGTAGTTCTCTACATAGAACATCGGCACCACGCGAATACCTGACATATCAGACATTATGGGTGAGAGTATAAGGATGTATGAAGAGATGCTTGAGCAAAGGAAAACGTTTTCGGGATCTCGCTCGAGAAGACTCGTAGTTTCGAAACCGATGATCAGAAGAGCACCGATGCTCTGATACCAATTGTTGGTCCGGAAACGAGAGTCAGGTGTAGAGGGGGGGTGAATACACCTGAGTAACGTTTCTTTTTCTCAAATGCGAAGGACAGGTGAGCTGTAGGTTGCTACTGATGAACAGAGCCAAATAGTAACCTTCTGATCGCGGGTCAGCGTGTGCCAACTACTGAGTCTCTCCTACTGACTTTTGTCAGTACTTGATTCTCAGTCGAAGACGTAGTGCGGATAAGTGTGTAGGGCCCGGAGATTTCGTCTCAGTTGAAAACGTGATTTTCACAAGTTAAATAATTTTGGCTAGTGCATTTTTTGAATATGTTTTATGCAAGATATGAGTTTATAAGATATTTGTATGCAATGTAATAAAACAGTAAACGACACAAGCAATTTTTAACGTGGTTCGCATACGCAAGTTCCTACGTCCACGGTCCTGCTGAACAGGAAGTCTTGTTGATTTATCTGAGCAAGCCTTAGCAAGGTATCTATGCACTAGACAGACCCTTCTAAGTTATAGTCCTTAGCGACTTTACAACTCAAACCTAAGTTTGAAGGGGAGGGGATTTTCTCCAACTATGAAGGAGTTTTTACAATAAGAACAATCACTAAAAGTGAACTCCTTCGAGATTCTAAGCTATAGATATAACGATTGAGCTTAGATAGAGAAGAGGTATCTAAAGAAGGAAACTCTAGAGAGAAGAACTAAAGATATTCTGTTAGGCAAGTTCTTCACAGGATTTTCTTTGAATGCGCTAGAGTGTTTCGAAAGCTTGAGCGTATTGTCCCTTTTATATCCCGTGCGCGGAGCTCGGAAGTGCTTCTCTATTTATAGTTGTGACCCAGGCATTTGCCCGTTGAAGAAGACGCTGCCACGTGTCACAAACGTCCAAGGAAAATGGCCATATGTTCGAATTGTTGCAGAGTTGTTGGTTACTGTGCATGAGAGCAGCTTTAGTAGGTCAGAGCAGGTAGAGCTTAGACAGCTTCTCATTGGTCGAGGTCTGTGGTAGGTGAGATATGTCAGACATCGGTCTTCATCGGAGTTGACTCTCACTTATCCTCGTATGATCTTCTCGCCGACTTTCGAAAGATGTTAAAAGTCGGGTCGTTTCTGTCGGATACGATAGGACCTGATATGGTCTATATCTTCTTCGTTTGAGTCGGCTGATAGTAAATATTCTATTGAGTGTAGTCAGCTAATGACTCTGAAGGTACTGAGCTTTGTATAAGGAGTTCTTCTACTGATGTCGGTCAGCTGATGAGATGTCTTCTACTGAGTGATGGTCAGCTGATGACTAGAGAACATAAGCTCCTACACTGATGACATGGGGTTCTGGAAAGTAAGCTTCCTACTGAAGATCAAACCAACATTTACCCCGTACAGGACTTAGACACAAACAATAAAAAATAAAATTTGTCTAGCCTATTACATCATCTAGTCCTATCGACACTACACTACGGATACAAGCTGGGTTTTGGGATCTTCAATTCCATAGCATGAAACACTAAGATTTCCCCCAATACAGTTTTCCCAAATATTGCTAAGTATCCTCTACTGACTCATAACCCAACACAAAGTAACTTTCAGATTGCGTGGGCAAAGTGGTTAGCTCTGCTAAGTCTCCTCTACTGACTTCGGTCAGTCTAGAGAAAATTCAATATACGAATAAGTGTGGAAGTGGAGGCCTCGAATTTTATCGGCTCTTGTTTGAAAAAAACCTTTTTATCGAATCTATTCAATTTGTGCTTGTGCGTAGATTCGACTTTACTGAAAATCTGAGTTCTGCTCTTTGTAAGATTGTCTTATGCAGAGTAAACAGTAAGCAATGAAATAGTAAATGTTGGTCCGAAGACGAGAGTCAGGTGTAGAGGGGGGTGAATACACCTGAGTACTGTTTCTTTTCTCAAACGCAAAGGACACAGCCGGGCTGGGTGCGGCGATGAACAGGTGTCAAATAGTAACCTTCGATCGCGGGTCGAGTGAGCCAACCATCGAGCCTCTCCTACTAACTTTAGTCGGTGGTTGATTCTCGATCCGAAGACTAAGTGCGGATAAGTGTAGGGCCCGGAGATTCGTGTCAGTTGAAAACGTGATTTTCACAAGTCAAACAATTTTGGCTAGTGCACTTTATGAATACGTTTTATACAAGATATGACTTTGTAAGCAGTTTGTATGCAATGCAACAAAATAGTAAACAACACAAGCAATTTTTAACGTGGTTCGGATACGCAAGATCCTACGTCTATGGTCCGGCTGAACAGGAGGTCTTGTTGATTACTCTAAGCAAGCCTCAGCAAGGTATCTGTAAACTGGACAGACTCTTCTACGTTATAGTCCTTAGCGACTTTTACAAATCAAACCGAGGTTTGAAGGGGAGGGGATTTTCTCCAACTAGGAAGGAGTTCTTACAATAAGAACAATCACTAAAGGTGAACTCCTTCGAGAATCTAAGCTATACATATTAACTTTTGAGCTTAGCTATAGAAGAGGGATCTAAAGAACTCTAGAGAGAAGAACTAAGAGTATTCTATTGAGGAAGTTCTTCGCTGGATTTATCTTGAATGCGCTAGAGTTGTTTCGAAAGCTTGAGCATTTTTCCCTTTGATATCCCGTGCGTAGAGCTCGGATTTTCTTCTCTATTTATAGTCGTGACCCAGGCATTTGCCCGTTGGAGAGGACGATGCCACGTGCACAAACTTCCAAAGAAAACGGCCATATATTCGAATTGTTGCAGCAGAGTTGTTGATACTGTTCATGAGAGCAGATTTAGTTGGTCAGACCAGATAATACGTTGACGGCTTCTCATTGGTCGAGGTTTGTGGTCGGTGAGATGTGTCAGACATCGGTCTTCATCGGAGTTGACTCTCACTTATCCTCGTATGATCTTCTGCTGACTTTTGAGTGATGTTAATAGCTGGGTCGTTTCTTGTCGGATACAGTAGACTTGATGCAGTCTTTGTCTTCTTCGTTTAAGTCGGCTGATAAGATATTCTATTGAATGTAGTCAGCTGTTGACTGCGAAGGTACTGAGCTTTGTATAAGGTTCTTCTACTGATGTCTGTTAGTTGATAGGGTGTCTTCAATTGAGGCGAAGATCAGCTGATGACTTAAGAACACAAGCTCTTACACTGATGACGTTAGGTTCTGCAGAGTAACTTCCTACTGAAGATCAATCCAACATTTTACCCCGTACAGGACATAGACATGAAAGATAAAGAAATCGAAATCGCCTATTACATCATCTAGTTCTATCGACACTACACTACTGATATCAGCTGGGTTTTGGAATCTTCAATTCCATAGCATGAACACTACGATTTCCCCCAATATTATTTTACCCAATAAAATTCTAAGTATCATCTACTGACTCATAACCCAATAGTAAATGCATAACGACTTTTAAAGTGGTTCGTATATGTGAGATCCTATGTCCACTATCCTGAATAAAGCATGAGGTCTTGAATTTATTATACTTGCTACAGATCTTCTACTTATAGTCGTAGTGACTTTACAATTGTTTCAAACTCGAGGTTTGAGTTTTTCCAACTAGAAGGAGTTTTACAATAAGAACAGTTCACAAAGACTGAACTCTTTCGATTTATCTAAGCGTCTGATCTAACAAGGGTGAGCTTAGAATAGAGAAAGAGAACTAGATGATCTCTAGAGAGAAGAACTAAGTGTGTCTGATCAGAGCTTGTGAGTTCTTCGCTTTGAATGCTTGGGTGCTTTGAGTTCCCTTGTATCTTCATCGCTTGTAGATCGATCTCTATTTATAGTTGTGACTCGTGAAAAGATCCATTGGAGGAGACCTAGCCACGTGTCAAAACAAGACAAGGAAAATAGTTATATCAAATTCGAACGTTATTGTAGAGATTCTCTCTTTTTCAGTCTAGATGGCAGCTTTGTGTCGGTCAAATCTGGCCTTGGTAGCTCCTCATTGGTCGAGGTTAAATGTTAGGTGAGGCTTGTTCAAACTTCAAAGCAGATGCTGAGTTGACTTCCTCTGATTCCTCGGACACTTTAACTGAATTATCCTCTACTGACATTCTTTTGAGATAATCAGTTTGTTAACTGATTCCTTCGTTATTCAGTAGGTTCTGAGCAACCATACTGAGTCTTCAGTGCTATGTCCATCCGGCTGAAACTCAGCTAAGCTATTACATAATAAGGTTCCATCACTCAGCTAGAGGTTTTGGGATCTTTAAATCTTATCATACTGAATCTCATTCCTAACATATAATAATTGCTATACTCATTTTGTACATTAATTAGTACTCCCTCCCTTCCGCGATTATCGTCCTATTACTTTTCGGTACGGAAATTAAGAAATTTTATTTAAATGTGTATTTTATGAGTTTTAATTGTATTAGGAAATACACACATTTTCGAGGAGATGGTAATTCATCTAAATTTTTGCAAGGCATAATTGAGGCGATCGGTTTATTTTTTTTTCTATTTTTTTCATGTTGTAATTGAAGAAATAATCTAAAATTCTGATATCCTTCATCTTTCATAGACTTCTTCCTTCAGTACGCCGTTCAGAAAAGTTGACTTTACATCCATTTGATATACTTTAAATCTCTGATGCGTTGCATAGGCTAGGAACAGACGAATAGCTTCCAATCTAGCGACTGGAGCGAACGTTTCATCAAAGTCTATCCCTTCTGCTTGACAGTATCCCTTGGCAACAAGTCGAGCTTTATTTCTGACAATGATGTTGTTTTCATCTCGCTTGTTCTTGAAGACCCACTTAGTACCGATTACGTGCTGATGTCTAGGTCTGTCAACAAGCTCCCAAACTTCATTTCGAATGAATTGGTTCAGCTCATCTTGCATGGCAATAATCCAGTCCGCATCGTTGAGTGCGTCCTCTATTGTCTGAGGTTCTTCTGTAGACAAGAAACAAGAATAGAGTGAGCTTTCTCCTTGACTTAATCTAGATCTCGTCCTGATTGTTGCTGATGGATCTCCTATAATAAGATCTGAAGAATGAGCGTCGAGCCATGAACGTCTGAGTCTGGCTTCCTCTTCTGATACTACTTCGCACGGTCCAACAGTGTGTTAGGCATTTCGGGCCGTCTGCTTCTTCTCGATCGTAGGGCTTCAAGAAGAAGGTTAGGATCTACTGAGTTTCCAGGTTCAGGGGCATTTAGCTCATGAACAATAGTTGTTCCCCCTAAGTTTATATTCTCAGTAGAGGTCTCCTCATCGACCGTTGTTACCTGTTGTTGATTCTGTTCATTAGAATCAATCAGGTCAGCTACATTGCCTGTGGGATGGGTCTGAATTTCCTCATCGTCTGACTCATCATCCCAACAATGCTGGTTCTTTTCGACTTTGTCGTTTAGTGCGAGATCCTGTAGCTTGCTGCTGACATCTTCAGTATTTGTCTTTGTAGATTTTCTGTTCTCAGCAACAAACTCATCAAATACAACATGAGGGCTTTCCTCCACGCAAAGAGTCCGATAGTTAAAGACTCTGAAGGCTTTACTGACTCGAGAGTATCCTAAGAATACTCCTTGATCAGATTGGCTATCAAATACCTTCAACTGATCTTTCCCATTATTGTGGATAAAGCAAGGACAACCAAAAATATGAAAATGAGAAATAGAAGGAATTCTCCCTTTCCATAATTCGTAAGGTGTCTTCATGTGTTGTTGTGTAAGCAGTGAGCGATTCTGAGTGTAGCAGGCGGTGTCAGTAGCATCAGCCCAGAACTTAGAGGGTAGTTCGGAGTCTGCTAGGAGCGTTCTTGCTGCTTCTTTAAGTGTTCTGGTTTTTTGCGTTTAGCAAGTCCGTTCGCTGAGGGGTGCGAGCTGCTGATGTCTCGTGCTTAATTCCCTCCTTTTCGTAGTACTCCTTAACTACTGAGTTGAGAAATTATGTTCCTCTGTCTGAGCGAATTCTCTATATCTTGATGTCCTTTTCCACGCTGAGCTTCTTCAGCAGCTTTGGTAACTCAGTCATGACATCATATTTGTTGGCTATGAAGATGACCCACGTATATCTTGAATAATCGTCAATAACAACGAAGGCATACTTCTTGCCTCTTATAGTCACTGGAGAGACTGACCCGAATAAGTCAATGTGTAGCAGTTGATGGATTCCATCAGTGGAAGGTGACAGAATTGGTGGATTGTTGTTCTTTGTCTGCTTTCCCTTCAAGCATGCTTCACAGTTTCTGTCTTTGATGAACGATTCATTGGGCAGTCCTCTGACTTTAGAGTTCTTGGCTAGCTTGTTCATAGTCTTGAAGTTCAGGTGGCTGAGTCTCTTGTGTCATAGCCATCCTGCCTTGTCACTAGATTTTGTCTGTGCGAGTAAGCAAGCCTCAGGTTCTGCGGTTTTCCAGTTTGCAACATAGATATTTTTCCTCCGTGAGCCTGATAACACTGTTTTCCCTGTAGATTTGTCAACAACATCACAGAAACCAGCGTCAAAGATAACTCTATTCAGATTGTCACATAACTGATTGACAGAAAGGAGATTATGTTGAAGTCCTTCAACATATATTACTCTTAGGCCGGCAAGCGCCCCAATATTCGGTGTTCCGTATCCCCTTGTATAGCCTTTAGAGTTGTCACCAAACTCAGTTCCGGGACCATCTTCTTGTACGTAGTTGGTCAAGAGGCTCTTTTGATAAGTCATGTGTCTCGAGCAAACCGCCGTCCACTATCCAAGGGTCCTTATGCACCCGCAAAACATTAACGCTTTAGGTACCCTTTGGTTCGGTTTGGGTCCTTAAGTGTTAGTGGGTGATTTCGAACCCGTGATTTGTCTTAGGACCTTAGAAGTCCGAGACTTCTTCTTCCGAACCTTGTTAGCTTTCTTCTCCATGGGACTTGGAGATACTAACTTTCCGGCAGTTTTGGGTTCAGGAGCTTTCTACTTCTTAGGCTGTGTGCTCCTCCTGACCCTGGCCTCATAGTAGTACGAACCATACTGTGATGGATGCTCATATAGCGGTTCACTGTACTGCTCTGCCCACCTGACCTTCTTGGTTCCCCCCCGAATTTGATCGTGGTGTCCCGGGGCTAGAACCTCCGGTCGCTTGCTTCTTGTTGCTCGGGCCGAGGTGCAATCATCTTCTCGTTTGTTCTTCGCCCGAGGTGTTGAGTCGGTAGCTTGAACCTTCTCTCCCGACGAACCTATCGCCCAAGATTTCGAAGCTTTTTGACGTTGAAGTGGAAGCTTCATGAGTATAGCCAAGTCCTTCTTTCATGACCGTTGGCCTTTGAGCTCTAAGCATGCTTTCCAACTTCTCTTTAGCTCCTACGTACTGTTCAGTCATCAGTTCTCGCCAGACCTCATCACTTCTTCGAAGTCATTCATAATCCTTTTCAACTCCTGCGAGCTTCTGACTGAGTCGGGCCATTTCTGTATCTTTCTCATAATTGTCCTTGGTCAGAACTCGATATCTGAGTTTCTTGAAGCTGAGACTTAGTCATAAGAGATTTAATCTCTTCCTTGAGTCTCATAACCAGATTCTCGGAATCAGTAGAGACCTGACAATCAGAAGAAAGTCTCTAATTTTCAGCCTTTACCTGTTCCAGTTCCCGAATGGTTCTGCTTGAACTCTCTCAACCAATCTGCTCCTCTAGTAGATCATCGTAGGCTTGTACCATGTCTAGAGGTTCATCAGTGACCGAGCACGTGTCGTGTGTGCTCTGTGAAGAAGAGGTTATATCTTCGTCTTCATAAGAATACATAAATGTATCTTCCTCGATTGAGTCATCGGATATCTCTCCGGCGATGTAGGCCTACCTCCTTCGGGCAAATTTCTCGCATCTGGCCTCCCGTTCTGCTCTTTGAGCAGTTGAGAGTTCGGGACAGTCGTCCTGATAGTGTCCCTCTTTCTTGCAGTTGTAACACACACACGTTCGCTTTGCTTTTTCCAATTGAGTCATTGGATGGACTAGCAGTAGGTTCTGTGTTCCTGCAATCAGTAGTTGATTTAGATTCTTCCCTTTTTCGATAATCTTCTTACCTGAGGGAGAATCTCTATGATATTTCTTCAGCTTTCTGACTCTCTCTTTTTCTCTTTGATATTTGAGAGCCATAAGTGCAAGTTGGTCAGTGCCAGATGTCTCAGAGGACTTTACTTCTGTCGTGGCCACTGCCTTGCTGGAAGAAATGGGTTTGACTCCAGTTTTGCTGACTGTTGCTTTGAAAGCATGATCAATTTGTGTGTCAGCTGGAGCACTGGAACATCGTTGGGGTAGGTTGTGCTCAAATTCCTCTGTTTTAATTCTAAAAAGATAACATCAGGAGTTAGAGCATTAAGATCTGAGCGACGTAAATAAGTAGCAAAAGGAAGCCACTTCAGTCAAGGTAGCGCTCTCAGGATCTTCGTGTTCATCTCTTTGTTCGTGAATGTCCTCCCCAGCCCGTTGATCACATTGATCTGATTAGTGAATCTGACGCTTAGCTCGTCAATGGTTTGGTTGGGCTCCATGGCAAATGTATCGAACTTTTGTAGCTCTAGCTCGAGCTTGTTTTCTTTGATCTGCGGGGTCCCTTGGCTCAGTACAGCCAGGGCGTCCCAAAGTTCATTTGTCGTTTTACAGTCTTGCACCCTTCCGAGGTGTGAATCGCTGAGCGTAGTCAGGATTGCATTACGCGCAACTCGGTCGAGGTTGTGCAACTTTTTCTCTTCTGGCGTGAAGGCAGATTTGTCTTTTGCGACTTTAGCACCAGTTTGTGCTCCTACATCTCCCGCAGCTACAAATTGTACGTTGTCGATCATGGGAATGATGAGTCCTATCTCAAGGACATCCGTCAAGCTGTCATGCAGTGATGTTAGGTGCGCCTCCATTCTCACGCGCCATACCATATAGTTCTCTATGGGGAACATCGGAACCATCCTAATACCGGACATATCAGACATTATGGGCAAGAGTATAAGGATGTATGAAGAGATGCTTGTGCAGTGAAAAACGTTTTCAGGATCTGTTCGAGAAGACCAGTAGTTTCAGAACCGATGATCAGAAGAACACCGTCGCTCTGATACCAATTGTTGCTCAGGAGACGAGAGGCAGGTGTAGAGGGGGGGTGAATACACCTGAGTATTGTTTCTTTTCTCAAACGCGAAGGACAGCTGAGCTGTTGGATGCGACTGATGAACAGTGCCAAATAGTAACCTTCGATCACGGGTCAGAGTGAGCCAACTACTGAGTCTCTCCTACTGACTTTAGTCAGTGGTTGATTCTCAGTCGAAGACTAAGTGCGGATAAGTGTAGGGCCCAGAGATTCTTCTTAGTTGAAAATGTGATTTTCACAAGTCAAACAGTTTTGGCTAGTGCACTTTATGAATACGTTTTATGCAAGATATGACGTTGTAAGCAGTTTGTATGCAATGCAATAAAACAGTAAACAACACAAGCAATTTTTAACGTGGTTCGAATACGCAAGATCCTAGGTCCACGGTCCGGCTGAACAGGAGGTCTTGTTGATTACTCTGAGCAAGCCTCAGCAAGGTATCTATAAACTGGACAGACCCTTCTAAGTTATAGTCCTTAGCGACTTTTATAAATCAAACCGAGGTTTGAAGGGGAGGGGATTTTCTCCAACTAGGAAGGAGTTCTTACAATAAGAACAATCACTAAAGGTGAACTCCTTCGAGAATCTAAGCTATAGATATGAACTTTTGAGCTTAGCTAGAGAAGAGGGATCTAAAGAACTCTAGAGAGAAGAACTAAGAGTATTCTATTGAGCAAGTTCTTCGCTGGATTTATCTTGAATGCGCTAGAGTTGTTTCGAAAGCTTGAGCATTTTTGTCTTTGATATCCCATGCGTGGAGCTCGGATTTTCTTCTCTATTTATAGTCGTGACCCAGGCATTTGCCCGTTGGAGAGGACGATGCCACGTGTCACAAACTTCCAAAGAAAACGGCCATATATTCGAATTGTTGCAGCAGAGTTGTTGATACTGTTCATGAGAGCAGATTTAGTTGGTCAGACCAGATAATACGTTGACGGCTTCTCATTGGTCGAGGTTTGTGGTCGGTGAGATGTGTCAGACATCGGTCTTCATCGGAGTTGACTCTCACTTATCCTCGTATGATCTTCTGCTGACTTTTGAGTGATGTTAATAGCTGGGTCGGTTCTTGTCGGATACAGTAGACTTGATGCAGTCTTTGTCTTCTTCGTTTGAGTCGGCTGATAAGATATTCTACAGAATGTAGTCAGCTGTTGACTGCGAAGGTACTGAGCTTTGTATAAGGTTCTTCTACTGATGTCCGTCGCTGATAGGGTGTCTTCAACGAGGCGAAGATCACCGATGACTTAAGAACACAAGCTCTTACACTGATGACGTTAGGTTCTTGCAGAGTAACTTCCTACTGAAGATCAATCCAACATTTTACCCCGTACAGACATAGACATGAAAGATAAAGAAATCGAAATCGTCTAGCCTATTACATCATCTAGTTCTATCGACACTACACTACCGATATCACCGGGGTTTTGGAATCTTCAATTCCATAAGCATGAACACTACGATTTCCCCCAATATTATTTTACCCAATAAAATTCTAAGTATCATCTATCGACTCATAACCCAACAAGAAATGCATAACGACTTTTAAAGTGGTTCGTATATGTGAGATCCTATGTCCACTATCCTGAATAAAGCATGAGGTCTTGAATTTATTATACTTGCTACAGATCTTCTACTTATAGTCGTAGTGACTTTACAATTGTTTCAAACTCGAGGTTTGAGTTTTTCCAACTAGAAGGAGTTTTACAATAAGAACAGTTCACAAAGACTGAACTCTTTCGATTTATCTAAGCGTCTGATCTAACAAGGGTGAGCTTAGAATAGAGAAAGAGAACTAGATGATCTCTAGAGAGAAGAACTAAGTGTGTCTGATCAGAGCTTGTGAGTTCTTCGCTTTGAATGCTTGAGTGCTTTGAGTTCCCTTGTGTCTTCATCACTTGTAGATCGATCTCTATTTATAGTTGTGACTCGTGAAAAGATCCATTAGAGGAGACTTAGCCACGTGTCAAAACCTGAAAAGGAAAATAGTTATATCAAATTCGAACGTTATTGTAGAGATTCTCTCTTTTTCGGTCTAGAGGGCAGCTTTGTGTCAGTGCAAGTACTGTGTTGGCAGCTCCTCATTGGTCGAGGTTAAATGTTAGGTGAGGCTTGTTCAAACTTCAAAGCAGATGCTGAGTTGACTTCCTCTGATTCCTCGGACACTTTAACTGAATTATCCTCTACTGACATTCTTTTGAGATAATCAGTTTGTTAACTGATTCCTTCGTTATTCAGTAGGTTCTGAGCAACCATACTGAGTCTTCAGTGCTATGTCCATCCGGCTGAAACTCAGCTAAGCTATTACATAATAAGGTTCCATCACTCAGCTAGAGGTTTTGGGATCTTTAAATCTTATCATACTGAATCTCATTCCTAACATATAATAATTGCTATATTCATTTTGTACATTAATTAGTACTCCCTCCCTTCCGCGATTATCGTCCTATTACTTTTCGGTACGGAAATTAAGAAACTTTATTTAAATGTGCATTTTATGAGTTTTAATTGTATTAGGAAATACACACATTTTCGAGGAGATGGTAATTCATCTAAATTTTTGCAAGGCATAATTGAGGCGATCGATTTATTTTTTTTTCTATTTTTTTCATGTTGTAATTGAAGAAATAATCTAAAATTTTGAAAAACTTAAAAATCATAATATTCAGAGTTCGGAACGAAATGAAATCGTGTAAAAGAAAGATTTTTTGGAGAGAGAATATAAGAATGTGAGGGGGGTTAGTAAGTAAGGAGGGACCCACTTCATTTTAGGTTTAAGAATTAAGCTTTGTCATTTTTGGAAAAAGGACACTAATTGCAGGACAACCTGATTAGATAAAGAAGACAGTAATAGCGGGACCGGGGGGAGTAATTTTTATTAACGCGAATTTCATCACTCAATCTCATTGTGCATTACATTTAGATGTAGTAATAATCTTTGTGCATCCCAGTTCAAACATCGTATGTTGAGTTCTGAAGCGGATCCCCTAATCCCAAAATTTCAAGTCTCCATTGTGTTCCACAAGACACCGGTGGGGATCTTCCGGCCGAAATTATGAGGACCACTACATGGTCCACCAATCGTGGTGTCATGTGTGCTTTAAAAATTAAACAAACAATATAATATTAAGGCCCACCAACACACACATGGCACCACCTGATTGGTGGGCCATGTAGTGATCCTCTTTCTTTTGGACCAGAAGATCCCTGGCGCAGTAATACTACATCCTTTCGTTTTTTAGATAAAATTTGGACTAATGTCTTGTTTAAGAGAATAGTTTAAATAATTGTCATTTTCGTTTGGGACATCATTTTACCATCATTGACGTAGTTTCATTTGTTTTAAACAAAAATGTCACATTTTGAGTGTCATTTATAATGAATAAATGTATCAATTGCAACGAACAAAAGTGTTATTTATCTCAAAGTGTCAATCGTAACGAACAAAAGTGTCATTTGTATTTTAAATAAAGTGTCATTTGTTTCATTTATTGACTATCAATTATTTTTGAAAAAAAAAGTTTCATTTCGAAAAATAAGTGTCATTTCTTTATGAAAAAGTGTCAATTTCAACGAACAAAAGTGTCATTTATCTCAAAGTGTCAATCACACTGAAGTAAAGTGTCAATCGAAATTAAGAAACGTGTCACTTTAATCTAGTAATCACATAATAAAATATCAAGCATATTAACCAGAAATGTTGCCCAAAATGTCAATTGTCCCGAAGGAGAGTGTCACATTCTCATAATGTGTCAATTGCAACGAACAAAAGTGTCATTTATCTCAAAGTGTCAATCACGCTGAAGTAAAGTGTCAATTATGTTTAAGGAATTTGTCACCTTAATCCAGTAACCATACGAAACCACAAATGTCATTTATCTCAGAGTGATAATCATAGTGAAGTAAAGTGTCAATTATAATTAAGAAACGTGTCACTTTAATCCAATAATCATATGAAACCACCATTCAGTAATTTAGTCAAAAAAATAATATCATCAGAATAACCAGAAATGTTTACTCAAAGTGTCTTGCAATAAATAAATGTGTCAATCACAACGAAAAAAGTATCAATTGTTTTGAATAAAAGTGTCTTTTTTCAATAAGAGTTGTTTTAAACAAACGACACAATTGTTCACAACAAATGACACTTTATGTTACAAGAATGACACTTCAATAAATTAGCTAATCAATAATCGCATAGCAAACGCAAGGATCTCAATACTCCAAACTAAATCACATTCCTAGTAATAAAATGACTCTCAACAGCTTGTTCCAACATTGCAATTCAAATTAGCAGCATTTACCTCAAATACCATCATTCATCACACTAAACCTACTTCATGTGGCAATTAATTTTCCAGTATCACATTCTATAGAAATATGCTAAAAGCAAGAACAAGAAGAATCAAATTACAATATCATATTTCAAAAAACTACCAACTTAAAAAGCAATTATTAAATAGAAACCATGAAAAAATCACCAAATACCAGTAAAAAAAGGTGCATTCTTTGCTCAATTTGAATCAACGAAGACTCAAAACAGTAAAACTCCACATAACGAGAACCAAGAAGCCAAATCAAACGAAATTGGCAACAAACGCATATGCTGTCGTGCGATGTGAGTTGGAACGACGAGTACGGACCGAACTCAACCGTGGTGATGGTGAAAGTCAACTACTTTGACTGCGGTGGATTCGCCGTCGGCGTGATTTTCTAGCATGGTGTCGTTGATGGGGTGATGCTCGGGACATTTCTCCGATCGTGGGCGGCGACTGCCTGAGGGTCAGGGGAAGGCGTCTGCCCAAACTACAGCGGGTAGAAAGAGTGTTGGGTGATGATTCCATCCTCAGCACTGTTACTCTTAGTGGGAAATGATTCGGTCTTAGACACTGATCTTAAGCTCAGTAGCCTTGTGCTCTGTACTTGTCTGAAGATTTGAAGATCCTAAAACCCTATCTGATTGGTGAACCATTCCGTTGTATATGTTGTTTGTCTCTGAGGTTTCAGACTCAGTAGACACTCTGCTCTGGTCAAGGCGCTCAGTAGCTTATTTGCCTCAGCACCAGTGTAGAAGACTCAGTGATATCGGACTCGGCAGAGCAAGATATCGAGAGAGTCAGTCGAACTGAACTCAGCAGGAGTAGTTCACTGAACTCAGAGCTGATCTTCAATAGACTTATCTCAGCTGTCTATCTACTGAATACAAGGTCGACTCAAAGATCGGCAGACAATCTTCCGAACCGTCGGATCTTTTTGAAATGCACCGCATAGTCATATACGAGGAAGAGAGAAGTCGCCTTCAATTAGCCTCGAAGTCCGTTCTCGTCTCAACCACTTTATTCACCTCGACAAATGACAAGCATACACGTGTCATCCTACCTACTAAAGCCGCAAGTCAACACTTTCCGAAAAAGGAGGAAAAGGCACTGTTACCTACGTCAAAAAGAGCCGTTTGCTACCAAAAGAGAGAGAGAGAAGAAGATCGTCTCCAACGGATCTATTTCAATCTCTGCTCTATAAATAGAGGGATTATTCAAGAAGAATACACCGAATGCACGTATCTAGAGCAAAAATCAAGAAAGCATTCAACGAGAAAAGAACCCAAAGAACTACGTCTTAGCAAGAACTCGAAAAACAATCTTCCGGCGAAAGACTACATTCTAGCTCATAGGGAATCAAGCTGAACCGACATACAAAGCCTCTAGTATCCAATCGACGTTACACGATCTTATAGCTTACCTTCAGCTGTTCGTCGATCTAGAAGCTACTCACTCATATTCCCTATCCCTCTAACCCTAAGCTCAACCGTTCTTATCTATAGCTTAGACGAAGGAGTTCACCTTTGAACCCGATCCTTATTGTATAAGGACTCCTTCACTGTTGGAGAAAGTTTGTCAAACACTTCTAAGTTTGATGTTTGTAAACTGAGACTTGGATCAGTACAAAAACCAAGACGCGGCTTTGCCCAGTGCGCAAGCTGACTGAGACTAACTCAGGATAAATAATAGCCTCCTGATCTTTCGGGACAGTGGACGTAGGATTTGAACGATATCCGAACCACTTTAAAAATCCTGTGTCTCTATTGCTTTCTTGACTGTTGCATTGATTTTACTATTCATACCGAACATCATTCCTTTAAAATCAATCAACCGTCTCAAAGATACCGAACTTCATATCTACCGAACCGAGACTTTCATAAAACGTTTTCACCACTCAACCGATTTGGGCCTACACACATTTCCGCACGCCGAACTCTTACCGTAGATACTTGAATTTCGACTCGGCCGGCCCAGCGGATCTCGCAAAGTCGACTCTTTGCCGCACACGATTCGGAATAGCCGTTTGGTCTCCGCCGAATCTGTTGGGCCGACACCATCCCGAATAGGACTGTTCGTGTTCAAAGTTGAGAAATCGAATCAGGTGTATTCACCCCCCCTACACTCGACCGTACACTCGGGACCAACAATTGGTATCAGAGCAGGAGTTCTTAAGACTCTTGTCATTCTGAAACTGGTCTACTGAACGGATCCGGAGAAAACGTTTTCACTGCATATCACTATACATTCATATCTTTATCTTCTATGGCCGATATGTCGTATAAGGATGGTACCCATGTTCTCGGAGAGAACTATGGAGTATGGCGAGTCGAATGGAGGCTCATCCGACTTCTCTCCACGATAGCATGACTGAAGTGCTTGAGGAAGGACCTATCGTTCCCATGATCGATAGTGTTGTAACTCAAGACCAAGCTGGAGGAGGAGGAATGGTGACCGGAAGAAGATTCCCAAAGACAAAAGTCTCTTCACTCCCGAGGAGAAGAAGCTTCACAACTTAGACCGTGTTGCCGTAAACGCTATACTGACCACCCTTAGTGATTCTTATCTTGGCAGGGTTCAGGAATGCAAGACTGCAAAAGAACTCGGGACGCCCTAGCGCTACCGAGCCTGGGGGACTCGAAGATTAAAGCTAACAAGTTAGCGCTGGAACTCCAAAAGCCGGAAAGCCTCTCTCTCATGCCCGGTGACAAAATTGAAGATCTAAATGTCAGATTCACGAATCTGATGAACTCCATCAACGGGCTGGGAAAGACATTCAGCAACCGAGAAATGAATCTGAAGATACTGAGGGCACTGCCGGACGGACACTGGACACCTTTTGCCACTCTATTGCGACATTCTGATTTAGATGTTGTCTCTCCTGACCATATCTTTTCGTAATTACAGGCGCAGGAGTTTGAGTTCGACGCACCTCAACGAAAGCCGAGAGCTGAAGCTGACACAAAGATTGACCATGCTTTCAAAGCGTCAGTCAGCACAGCATCTCCCGCGACGAGCAAGACGACGAGTAAGACTGAACCTTCACTCAATGATCTACAAGAAGGAAGTCTCGCTCAGAAGTATGCGCTGCTCGCTGTGAAATATCAGAAGGAGAAGGAGCGACGCAGAAAAGTGACTAAAGCCTATCGGGAAACGAAAGGTAAGTCAAATTATATGTCGAATGGACTCCCGACTCACAATCTTCTCGAATACGTAAAGAAGGATGACTCGAACCATCAAAGAATAGCGAAAGCAAAGAAGAAAGAGTTATCGCTTGCTACAACTGCAAGAAGCCAGGACATTATCAATATGATTGTCCTGAGCTTAGTAGTGCTGAACGCGCAGCACGTAAGGCAAGGAGAGAGAAATTCACCCAGAAAAGACAATCCTACATAGCTGGCGAAATCTCGGATGACTCGAAGAGGTCGACTCCTTTATGGATTCATCGGATGATGATGCGGCTTTCATGGCCCTAGAGCTTGAAGTCAAGAAACAATCGAAAAGTGCCTAATGGCAGGCGAAGAGGATGAGGTAAACTTCTTGAACCAGTCCAATTCCTCTTCACATTGCACACACGACACTATTTCAGGTGCAGATGAGAATTTGGACGTCGCGACCGCATACGAAGAACTGCTCGACGAACAAATTCAGATGAGTCTGCAGTTCAGTAAGACTCTTCAGGAATTAGATACCCTGAAAGTGGAGAATCAAAGACTTTCTCAGGAGAGTCAGGTTGTTACTGAGGCCGAAGGACTTGTGTTGAGTCTCAGGGAGGAGATAAACTCTCTGATGGCCAAGTCTCAGCATCAAGAAGATCGGATTTCAGTTCTGACCAATGACTTGACTTAGAAAGATACTGAACTGAGTCTACTGAAGAAAGAAATGTCAGGACTTCAGACCGAGCACGACACACTGAAGAAAAGTGATGATGTCTGGAGGAGCCTGATGACTGAGCGTTACATGGGCGCTGAAAAGAAGCTGGAGGCTATGCTCGCAAGCAACAAGCCCAAGCATTGCAAGGAAGGACTTGGCTTCAACCAGGAAGCATCCTCATCTGCCCCCGTTCGCTCAGAAGTGCGTCTTACTGATAGGTTTGTTCGAGGGGAAACAATCAATGCAAATCTACCGAACCCCTCAAAGAAAGAACAAACGAAGATGAAAGCACCTCATCCTAAGTATCGCACACCGACCGTAAGATCGCACCCGCACACCCCAGTTCAGTCAAGGGGGAACTAGCAGAGTTAAGTGGGCTGATCAGTATGGACCACCTCAGTTGACACATCCAGCTCAGTATGGGTCATATTACTATGATCCTATAGTCAGAGGAGGTTCCAAGAGTCAGAAAAAGAAGAAGAACGCACAAAAGGCAAAGGTCGGCGGTCCCACCGGCTCGAAGAAGATCCGGACTCCCGAACCCGAGAAGCCTAAGAAGTCAGCCTCGACCAGTCCAGTGGTCAAGTTTGTTGACTCAAACGGAAAGAAGTTGTCTGAAACCACCAGGGTTAGACAAATTTGGGTTACAAAAGCTAACATCTAAGGACCCAAAATCAAATAAAGGGTACCTGAATATAATTCTGCTTTTGCAGTGCATAAAGACCCATGGTATGTGGACAAGCGGATGCTCAAGACACATGACATACCAAAGGAGTCTGTCAAGAATTATATTACCGAAGATGGACCCGTAATCGAGTTTGGAGATAATGCCAAAGGCTACACGAGAGGATACGGCACACTCAAAGATAGGAACCGCCAACGTTCCTAGAGTATCCTATGTTGAAGGACTTCAAAGATAATCTTCTCTCTCGTTAGTCAATTTTGTGATAACTCGAATAGAGTGATTTTTGACGCTGGTTTATGTGATGTCATTGATAAATCTACAGGAAAACAGTGTTATCAGGTTCGTGCAAAAAGAATATCTACGTGGCTGACTGGAACTCAGCTGAACCTGAAGCTTGTTTGCTGGCGAAGAATGAAAACAGAATGGGATGGCTATGGCATAGAAGGCTCAGTCATCTCAACTTCAAGACGCTCAGCAAACTAGCTAGGAACACTCTAGCAAGAGGACGGCCGAATGAGGTGTTCAGCAAAAACACTCAGTGTGAAGCATGTCTGAAGGGAAAGCAAACGAAGAATCAAAATCCAACAGTTCCATCTCCTTCCACTGATGGAATCCTTCAGCGCTACACATATGGATTTGTTCGGTCCGGTCTCTCCAAGGACGATCAGAGGTAAGAAGTATGCTTTAGTGGTCATAGATGACTACTCGCGCTACACATGGGTCATATTTATTGCCAACAAGTCTGACGTCAAAACAGAGTTACCAAAGCTTCTGAAAAGGCTCAGTGTCGAGAAGAACACCAAGATCAAAAAAATACGTTCAGACAGAGGAACTGAGTTCCTTAATTCCATGGTAGAGGAGTTCGTGGAAGCGAAGGAATAGAGCATGAGACATCGGCGCCCGCACACCTCAAAGAAATGGAGTTGCTTTGAACAAAAGAACGTAACTCTCAAAGAAGCAGCTAGAACTCTACTCGCAGATTCAGGACTCCCATCCAAATTCTGGGCAGAAGCTACTGACACTGCATGTTACACTCAGAACCGATCTTTACTGACAAAGCAGCATAAGAGGACACCATATGAACTATGGAACGGCAGGAAGCCTTCTCTATCTTATTTCCATATCTTTGGTTGTTCATGCTTTATCCACAATAATGGGAAAGATCACTGAAGACTTTTGATAGCAAGTCGATCGGGGAGTATTCTTAGGATACTCTCGGGTCAAGAAAAGCTTTCGAGTATTCAACTATCGGACTCTTTGCGTAGAGGAAAGCCCTCATGTTGTTTTTAACGAGTTTGCTACTGAAGACAAGAGCAACAACTCAAATTCTGAATCTGAGGACATCAGTAGACAGCTACAGGATCTAAGCTTAAAGAACAAACCTGAAAAGATCCAGGCTATGTTGGGATGATGATTCGGACGAAGAAACCGAAGACAAATCTACTGAATCTCAACCAACGAGCAAGAAGGAGCGGCATTGATTCTCCCGAACGTAATCAATCCCGTGTAACTCAGTCGATGAGGAAACCGTTGAGGTAACTCGAGACCACTATTGAGAATAACAACTCGGGGGGGAACATCTAGTAATGTTCCCGAGCCGAATGCCCCCGAACCTTGTGACTCAAGAGATCATACTCTTATCACCGAAATTATTCAATCTCGAAATAGTACAACCGAAATGCCTAACTCACCTACTATCTCGTGTTGAACAAATTTCGGATGAAGAGTTAAAACATCGTAGATCGTGGCTAGATGCTCACACCGCCGATCTTATAATTGGAGATCCTTCAAAGACATGTCAAGACAAGATCCGATTCTCGTCAAGGAGAAAGCGCATTATTTTCCCCGCTTCTTATCTCATCAAGAGCCTCAAAATATTGAGGATGCACTTAACGATGCCGATCGGATTATTGCTATGCGGAGGAGCTGAATCGGTTCACGAGAAACGAAGTATGGGAGCTTGTAGACGACCCGGCATCAACATGTCATTGGAACCAAATGGGTCTTCAAGAACAAGCGAGATGAAAACAACGTTATAGTAAGGAACAAAGCAAGTGCTCGTGGCAAAAGGCTACTTGTCAAGCCGAGGGAATAGATTTCGATGAAACATTTGCTCCAGCTTGCAAGATTGGAGGCCATAAGACTATTCCTTGCCTACGCAACACATCAAAGATTCAGAGTCTATCAAATGGATGTGAAGTCTGCGTTCCTGAACGGCGTACTGAAAGAAGAAGTCTATGTGGAACAACCGCCCGACTTTCAGCAGGGACATCAAGTATATAGACTCAGAAAGGCTCTTTACGGGTTAAAACAAGCACCCAGGGCTTGGTACGATACCCTGTCAGAGTTTCTTCTTCAGAAAGGTTTTCAGAAGGGCACAGTAGATCGCACGTTGTTCAAAGATTCGACCGGAAGACGACTTATTACTTGTGCAGATCTACGTGGATGACATCATATTCGGATCAAAGAATGTCATCATGTGTCAACAATTTGAAAAGATGATGAAGGATAAATTCGAGATGTCAATGATGGGAGAAATGAACTACTTCCTTGGTTTTCAAGTCAAGCAATCTGAAAAGGGAACGTTCATCAACCAAGGTAAATACACTCGAGACCTCATCAAAAGATTCGGCTGCACATCCGGCAAATCTATCAAGATCCCGATAAATACGAATATGAAGATCGATCTTGATAAGGAGGGAGTAGTAGACCAAACCGAATATCGTGCTATAATTGGTTCATTATTATATTTAACAGCTACTCGTCCTGACATAACTTATGCTGTAGGTGTCTGTGCTCGATTTCAGGCGAATCCCAAGCAGAGCCATAGGACTCAAGCAAAGAAGATTCTCCGCTATCTCCGAGGAACACCTGACATGGGTTTATGGTATCCAGCTGATGATAATATTGAACTAACTGGCTATTCTGATGCTGACTATGCAGGATGTAGAATTGACCGAAAATCAACTTCAGGAACATGTCAGTTCCTTGGCAGCAAGCTGATCTCATGGTTTTCAAAGAAACAAGACTCGAGAGCTACGTCGACTACCGAAGCCGAATACATGGCTGCCGGAAGTTGTTGCGCCCAAATCCTTTGGTCGAGACAAAGAACGAAAAGACTATGATGTCATTCGAATGAAGTGCCGATCTTCTGGCGATAGTACCGGTGCCATTGCAATCACTCGGAATCCTGTACTACACACGAGATGCAAGCACGTGGACATCAGACATCACTTCATTCGTGACCATGTCGAAAAGAAGGATATCAGGATGGAAAAGATCCATACCGACAAACAAAGGGTCGATATACCGACCAAGCCTCTAGCCGAATCCGTATTCGAGAGAACTTTCGCAGAGCTAGGTCTGCTGGACCCTACTGACCCCAGTCAGTAATAAGGTTTCAGGAGAGGAACATTCCAGTGAGGGGGAATGATCACTCTCAGTACTGAATGTATTCAGTACGTAGAGATTCAAAAACCATCTACACGAGGTATCAGCTGACTACTATGTTCAGCTGACAGGTTTGCGTATCTCTACTCAGTAGTAATTTATATTACAGAACCTTGCATTTATGACAAAGATTCAGCATGATATTAATATCTCTTGGTTTGTCTTTATTATTAACGGATTTCATTTAATGCACGACATTCCATACATAAGCTTGCTGAACTCTGCGCGCATTTAATGCATGTCTTTTCACAGTTACTACTTAGACTATTTTACAACTGGCTTTGAATTAGGCGGCATATGTGATCATTACCTTTTATAATATTGAATCTTAACCGTCCATCTCATAAAGTAGGTTTAAACTCAGCCTCAGATCGATAACTGTTCATCTTCTAGATATGCATATATTTCGATCAAATCTTAAGAACCGCCATATTCGCACTTAACATATCTTACCTCCGAAAAATCCGAGAATACCTTTTTGCAAAAACCCTCATTTGCTTACTTTCACTTCGATCAAATTCTCGGTATGCCTACATGAAGTTACTTATATGTTGATCATTATTGATTAGTATCATATATAAAAATATTTTATTTAAAAATCGATATCCGATAACGACTTCGTGTAACGTGTACAATGGCGGAAACCAATATCTCTCGTGATCTCTCCAATGATATGCAGAATATTTTGGAGAAGGATCGCGTGTGGTTTGAACCCACCATGGATTTCTACTCGTGCGATCTGGAGTATATGGATGAGATCTTCTCAGCTCTGCGTGAGTCAGGGCTGGAGAAATTTCTGTCTAGGAGGCCTACTTTCTTCCACCCGAGATAGGTTGCACAATCAGTACTTGAATTCGGACGTTGTGTGCCGAAGATATAGTGGTGAAGTTCGTTGCTCATTCCATTAAAGACGCCACTACGGAGTGAAGCGAGATGTCCATCAAGGAAGCCCCGAAGCGGAGCTTTGATCCGCCCTCCGAAGGAATTAGTACATTGGGTACGGAGACGACGCAGTTGATGAATATCTTACCGTCTTCCGTGGAAAGCCCATTACTTTCAGAGCTGCTTTTCAAGAACAACATGTTGCCTCAGTTCAGGGCACTTGCTTACATTGTCACACAGCTACTGACAAGTCAAGCAGGTTCGTTTGACCAAGTGTCAAGGCCAAAGATTCGGATGATGATGGCCATATACGACCGAGCCCGGATTAATTGGACGGAGTTCTTTCTCCGTGAATTCATGGCTCAGCCGCTAAGTTCGACAAAGCATCGAATATGCTTTGAGCGCCAAGGGCAAGTTGTTGTATGGACTCAAGTCGTCCATCGTGATTGAAGATTTATGTGGATCTCGAGCCTATCACCTACGGTGACAAGGAGTACTTCAATGTGAAGAAGGTCGATTTCACAACAGGACGCGACGGCTTCAAAGAATAGGGTCGGGACCCTCGGCGAGTCATTCAACAATCTAAGCCTCAACGAGGCTACGCCTACTGAGAGAAAAGAACCCCTCCCGCAAAAACTCCTAAGGCACCGACGAAGAAACCGAAGAAAGCCGGTGAGGTGCCGCCACCGAGGAGGTTCCGAAGTGCCTGCGAACGGGCTCCCGAGAGGACTACTCGGCCCTGCAGTGGTTGATGAGTCCGAGTCTTCCGAGAAGACTCGGTCGATGGAGAAGATCGTCTCCACCGAAAGGGACCAAGGGGATGCTTCGAAGCTCGGAGCGCAGATATTCAGCCGCCTAGACGGCCCCCTTTCCGTTCCTCCACTCAGCTCAGTCCCGCCAACTGAAGAACTAAAGTCTCACATTAACTTGGAGTCCGAGACCGCATCCGAAGGTGAATCGACCGGGATGGAAGCCTCAATGATCTTATCTCGAGCAACCCGCGAGATCCTTCAACGATACCTGGAGCTTGCCGATCATTCGGACTTGATGATCATTGCCAAATCGCAAGGCTCCACATGCTTCTACGCTTTCGGGAGTGGCCGCATCTACTTCGCCTTGTTCTCCACTACTCCCGTCGGCAACTCCATGAGGAGGAGATGAAGTTGAGGCAAGCAAATAGGCTACTCGAGCCTGCCGACCTCGGCACCATGGAGAATCCCGAGGGCCGCTATGCTTGCGATGATACATGACAAACAAGCGTAAGGCTCAAGACCCTCAGATGGGTCAGATCATGACAACCAGGACCCACCCAAGGATTCAGGCCCTGGACAACCTGATGAGGGATCACTCCAGGACAAGGATACACATGCTGACATTCCTGATATTCCACTCAGTATCCTTGGACCTAAGAAGTCCACGGCTGGTGCTTCGTCCTCGCAGAGCCCGCTCGGCTCTTCTGTCGTAGTCGACTTTCGAAGCAGCGGCCAGCCAGACCGCAAAGAGATCTCGATCAGTGGCTAAGGCCTTAAATGCTCAAGGGATCAAGAATCGAGATCTTGCGAAGGCTATCCATCGTACATGGAAGCAAACTGCTCAAGCCACCGCTACTGAGCTTCAGGGGCTGAAGTCTTCTATATCTCAATCAGTCGCCCCTGATGTCTCTGCGCTTATTTCAAAAGCACTGGCTCAGCAACAAGACAAATTTGAATCTCATCTCAGGATCTTTCAGGAGAGCCAAGCCAAACTACTTGAGGAATTTCAGGCTTCCAAATTAGCTCATACTGAAGCTATTGCTGAACAATCCCAAGCCACAGACATAAGACTTGATAATATTCAACTGGTCCTGGAGGATAAGATCTCTGAGAAGCTGAATGATTTTAAGGCTGCAGCTGAACTCTCCTACAAGCAATACAATGAAGCTCTGACTTCTGAGAGGAACGAGCTGCATGAGGCACTCGACGCACCTTAAGGATCAAATTCGATCGCCGTCAACCTCCTTCAACATCCTTCGAAAAAGGTACTTATCCCTACCCCTACGCTATTGATGATGCCAAAAAGGGGGAAAGTAAAAAAGGGAAGGAAAAGAGTACCGAGCCAAAGAAAAGGCAAGAAACAGAGTACCGAGAAGCCTACTCCTAAGGGGGGAAGCTACACCGAAGTCATCTCGACTCGACTCGGACTCGAGACGGGTGAGGCCCAAGGTGTCCCAACTGCGAGCACAGTTGAGACCGGCCCAAGTGGCTCAGGATCCCAGACTACTCATGCAACCCTGACTCCTACTGATATCATCAAGGAGGTTGCAGAGTATGCTGAACAGAAAGAGGACTCAGATGATGAAGAAGAGGTTCCTCTACCTCCACCTGTTCAGGGAAGAGGTAAGAAAGTAATGGATCTCCCGACCCCTCCAGCAAAGAAGAAAACCAAGAGATATATTTCTGCTGAGGAGGAGGCTCAGATAGCGGCTGATGCGAAGCTCGCGAGGGAGATTGCCGATGCTGAAGCTGCCAACAAGCCAAAGTCTAAGCCTGCTAAAGGAAAGACAAAGGCACCAGCACGCGGTGGAAAGAAGAAAGCGCCGCTAGGTTGCCTCCCGAAAACTCATAATCGAGGATGATGAAGATAGGGAGAGGCAACAACAACAAAGAAAAAGGCACTCAAGCAAAGGTACGTCCAAAAACAAATCTAGTACCTCTGTTGATTCTGAACAAGCTCCTCAGAAGCCTCAAGAGCAAGATGCAGAAATTGAAGCAATATTCGCTCAGATGGAGAGATATCTCTACCGAGGAGAGGAAGCTAGACAGTTAGAGGCTGCCAAGCAGAGGATACATTTGGCAGACCTCGAGGCACTCGCACTGCATCGAGCAAGAGGCCGGGCTTAGAGTTCCTTCGAAAGCTGACATTCCTTACCGATACAGAAGGTTCAGGAAGCCAACTGATCTGAAAACACATAGATGGCCGAGATCAGACGAATGGATGCCTATTCAGTTCAATCAGAGATGGGAATCGGCTAAGATTGAGTTTATCAAGAGAAATTATTTCTGGAGATTCTGGCCTGAAATGTCTAAGGCTGATGCCTACGTCGAGTGGATGGTCATATCGAACCCGATCTTTACCCATATTTGCACGAGCCGTAATCGAAGGGGTAGTAGTCAGCGTTCCTGAAGCAAGAATCATTCCTCCACCCAGAAGACAAGACGACTCAGTCCATCTCGGAGTGATTGAACAAGAAGTGAAGAATGCTGCGATGAACAGAGGTCTAGAACAAGATGATCCAGCAGACTTCGCTGAATACTTGAAGATGAGGAAGAACACGTTCAGAATGTATGGAGTCCCACTGCCTGAAGATCAATCTCAAGGTTTCATGAATAGGATTCAGCAGTTTAAGGGTTCTCCTCCTTAGTTCTCCTCTTAGCTTAGCAAGATTTGTATTGTACTTAACTGACTATCATATATATACAATCTGCTTTTTGGCTCTGACAACTACTTGTTGTCTAAATAGTCGTGTTTGCTTTATGCTTTAACACTCAGAATCACTGAAGTGATTACTGACACACACACACTTTGTTTATTTACCTGTCAGTTTTTGCTCGGTTAGATTTCTCATAAGGGAAATTGTTGCATGAGGGAAATTGTTGTAAAGAGGGAAATTGTTCTACTCTGTCTCCCTCAGTAGTCTAGCACTTACCAGACAACTCCACTGATCCTTCTTGTAATTATGTAAGGAGCTCTGTTCCTGAGTAAGTTAGTGTTTAGCATAGATGATAGGTTTTGGCATCATCAAATAGGGGGAAATTGTTGGGTGATGATTCCATCCTCAGCATTGTTACTCTTAGTAGGAAATGATTCGGTCTTAGACACTGATCTTAAGCTCAGTAGCCTTGTGCTCTGTACTTGTCTGAAGATTTGAAGATCCCAAAACCCTATCTGATTGGTGAACCATTCCGTTGTATATGTTGTTTGTCTCCGAGGTTTCGGACTCGGTAGACACTCTGCTCCTCGGTCAAGGCGCTCGCAGCTTATTTGCCTCGGCACCGGTGTAGAAGACTCAGCTGATCTCGGACTCGAGCAGGAGCAAGATATGCGAGAGAGTCAGCCCGAACCGAACTCGGCAGGAGTAGTTCATCGAACTCGGAGCCGATCTTCGATGAGACTTATCTCACCGTCTATCTACCGAATACAAGGTCGACTCGAGATCGGCAGACAATCTTCCGAACCGTCGGATCTTTTTTGAAATGCTATCAGCATAGTCATATACGAGGAAGAGAGAAGTCAGCTTCAATTAGCCTCGAAGTCTGTTCTGTCTCAACCACTTTATTCACCTCGACAAATGACAAGCATACACGTGTCATCCTACCTACTAAAGCTGCAAGTCAACACTTTCCAAAAAAGGAGGAAAAGCGCACTGTTACCTACGTCAAAAGAGCCGTTTGCTACCAAAAGAGAGAGAGAGAAGAAGATCGTCTCCAACGGATCTATTTCAATCTCTGCTCTATAAATAGAGGGATTATTCAAGAAGAATACACCGAATGCACGTATCTGGAGCAAAAATCAAGAAAGCATTCAATGAGCAAAGAACCCAAAGAACTACGTCTTAGCAAGAACACGAAGAACAATCTTCCGGCGAAAGACTACATTCTAGCTCATAGGGAATCAAGCTGAACCGACATACAAAGCCTCTAGTATCCAATCGACGTTACACGATCTTATAGCTTACCTTCAGCTGTTCGTCGATCTAGAAGCTACTCACTCATATTCCCTATCCCTCTAACCCTAAGCTCAACCGTTCTTATCTATAGCTTAGACGAAGGAGTTCACCTTTGAACCCGATCCTTATTGTATAAGGACTCCTTCACTGTTGGAGAAAGTTTGTCAAACACTTCTAAGTTTGATGTTTGTAAACCGAGACTTGGATCGATATAAAAACCAAGACGCGGCTTTGCCCGGTCAATACAAGCCGACCGAGACTAACTCAGGGATAAATAATAGCCTCCCGATCTTTCGGGACAGTGGACGTAGGATTTGAGCGATATCCGAACCACTTTAAAAATCCTGTGTCTCTATTGCTTTCTTGATCGCTTGCATTGATTTTACTATTCATACCGAACACCATTCCTTTAAAATCAATCAACTGTCTCAGCATACTGAACTTCATATCTACTGAACTGAGATTTTCATAAAACGTTTTCACCACTCAACTGATTTGGGCCTACACACATTTCCGCACGCCGAACTCTTCTCGTAGATACTCGAATTTCGACTCGGTCGGCCAGCGGGATCTCGGAGAGTCGACTCTCTTTGCCGCACACGATTCGTAACAGCTTGTTTGGTCTGCCGAACTGCTTCGATCGACACCATCCCGAATAGGACCGTTCGTGTTCGAAGTTGAGAAATCGAATCAGGTGTATTCACCCCCCCCCCTCTACACCTGACCGTACACTCGGGACCAACAAAGAGAGAGAGAGAGATGTCGACGGTGAAACAAGGGAGAGAAGAGAGGACGGTGAAAGAGGGGGGGAGAGAGAGAGCGGCGGTGGGAGAGAGAGAGAGAGAGCGCGGTGTGAGCGAAGAGAGAAAGAGGGGACAGTGGGAGGCAGTGGAAGGAGAGGAAGAGTTTTATTTCATTTTTTTTTTAAAAAGACCTAAGTCAACCAGGTTAAATGACCCGAATTCAGTCAAAATTGGGTCTATTTTGACCTTGTTACACCTACATCATGATGCACACTAGTCCATCTCTATGAAAATAAATCAAAAGTAGCTTATATTTTAGAATAAACTATTTTCATAAACTCTCTCAAACGCATGTAAAAGTGTTTATTTTTTGGAATAAACTAAAATAAGTTGTTCATAAGCTCTCTCAAACGGGCCCAACTCTATTTTTTCAATCATTTTTCACAGTATTTATTTTCAAACATAATGGGAACAAATTGTTTTTGGATTAAGCTAAAATAAGTTGCTCATAAGTTCATCTCTATCAATTTGTTTCAGCTTTCTTAAAAGAAGAGGCGAAGGATATCATGAGGGAGTTCATTTTATTTTATATTTACTAGAATTTGTTGACCGTGCAAGCGCGATGTCTGACCAGATAAAGAATAACCATATTAGGCCAAGCAAAATTCACGGCTCATGGTCAATTTGAATGGAATATAATTTAGTTTCCTTGATTTATAGAAATCGAACAGGCACAGCTGAACATATAACATATAGTAATATAATTTTAAAGCGGATATTTTTTCATTTATTTAAATTCTCTAAAATATCGCTTTGTTAAATTATCTGCTAATCAATCTTTATTGAAGCAATATCTTAAAAGAATTAGGCGTCACACGTATTAATCATTTATAAAGTATATATAATCTTGATTCCAAATTATTGATATCAATCAAAGAAGAGAACTCAGTTAGACAGAACGATGTTGTCGAATATATTGATATAAAGCGAATATCTATCGCATTTTGGCACAACAAAAATATTGTAGCTCCAGATTCAAGATTAGCAAGGCCTTGTTTGGCAATGGGTTTAATATTCTTGATTTTAATCCAAAAGCAACCCAAATGGAAGACTAATCTATCCAAGCTATGGATAAGGAAGAGACTATAAAAGCAAGGCAGGACGAGATACTCGACCCAGATCCAAATCCACTTAGATACAACAAATCAAACACACCATTCACTGCAAACCCAGAATAAAGGTGACACAAATGAAGATCCAGAGCTCCGAAATGCCATCCTTTGAAATACGCAGCCAATTCGAAAGCAAGAAGCAGCAGAGCAAGCCATAAAAAATAAATCTTAATGCCGGTGTAGACTCTCGAATTGACCTTCGGGTTTGTGTCGGTGTGTCAAGTGGCGATGCGGTGCCAGACGGCGGCGGAGAGGGAGAGGAATGCAGCGGCGATGGAGGTGAGGCAAACGGCGGCCTTGTGGAAGTGGGGGGACAATTCAATAAGATTTAGGCGGAGAGTTTGTCGGCGGTGGAATACAACAGAAAATTGCATTAGAAAATAAGACATGTGTAATTACCAAACAGGGCAGGTGCGTACATGCGAATTCCCAATTTAAAGTACTGTAGATTGGAACAGTACATCGATTTTGTGTATATGATATGATTAGTTAATTAATTAATTCTTAAACTGTGGATTGGTTAACAAAGTTTTATTTATTTAGTAATGTTTATTTTTGTATATATGCAGCCCATAAGGAGAAAACAAATGGATTGGGCTATGTACCAACTATAATGTAATTGGGCTGTTTAAACCCAGTCCAGGATTAAGTTTTACATCGGTTCAACGTTCTAACAAGTAAAGAATCCAGTTCTATTAGTTACGTTAAATTTCCAATTTAGTAAAATTGAACTGTTATCTCTTAGCAAGAGTACTATATTTATTTATCTATTAAATTTATGAATTCACAGCAACTATTAGTTTGATTGATTCGTTCTTTTTATTAGGAAAAAACCACCTCGACTATTGCACTATTCAAATTAATTATATATTCATATTATTTTTTTATATTTCAGTTTAAGAAACTAAATCGGCTTTACCATTCGATATAAATATTATAGAGATTAGAAGGTTTCCACACTAAAATTAAATAAAATGAAATTTTGAAATTTGTGTTACTTTTTTTACGTTTTATTGTAACCGGTACAGTTTATTATTATTATTATTATTATTATTATTATTATTATTATTATTATTATTATTATTATTATTATTATTATTATTATTATTATTATTATTATTATTATTACCACACTAAAATTAAATAAACTGAAATCTTGAAATTTGTGTTACTTTTCTTACGTTTTATTGAAACCGGTACAGTTTATTATTATTATTATTATTATTATTATTATTATTATTATTATTATTATTATTATTAGTATTATTATTATTCGAAATAAAAATAAAAACATTATTTTTTATGAAAAGGGACAGAAGCTCTGAATAGTTCGTACAAATAGGGGTGGACAAAACAAATGGGTATCCATCCCCGTATTTATCTCGTTCGGGTCCAAAAAAGTGGGTAAAGATACCCGTTTTCTAGGTATTCGTAATTTTATTATCGGATCGGGTCGGGTACGGGTATGAGTATTATTTTTCATTACTCGTTCTCGTTCGGGCACCCGCATTTTATATATATATAAAATATATATTAATTTATATATTTATAACAATGTAAATAAATTTGTAATGTTAATGAGTTTAAAAACTTAGTGATATACAACAAAATTTAAAATTTGAATGTTTGTGTTTGTTTTTTGAGGAATTAGATGTTGAGGAATAATAATTGGATATTGATTAAATTTGAATGTTTGTGGTTGTTATTTGAAAAAAAAATTATTTATTTGAATTTTATATAAAATGTGGTAATTTCGTTGGTACTCTCATTTCCATCCCGTACCCGCATAGGTATGTGAATATGGGTTCAAGTAAAAAAAATTATTTCTCGCAAGTGCGGGTAAGCACATGTGGGTACCTGTTTCGAGGGTACTCAATCCGTGCCCACCGGGAAAATTCTATCCTAGACCCGGTCTTGTAGACCTGTGATGTAGGATTAGAGTTGTGTGTTTTTTGGATTTTTTTATTTTAATATCTTATGTGGCATGTTTTATAACCATCGGGTCCACAACTTAAGTTGTGGACCGGGTCTAGGATAGAATTTTCCCACCCCTACCCACTCCTACGTACAAATACGTTGTAACTTGTAACTGAACCCCGAGGGTTTGAGGATTTTATTCTCCAAACCAAACATAGCCTGCGCGCAGATTTTTCTCTCTAAAAACGCATGTATATAAATATTTTCACTTTGTTCTATCAAAATCATGAAACTTCCGACTTCAGAAACCCTAAAATTGTATGATGGTGGGTTTCTTGCAGAGTCCCGTTGTTGAAAGAGTAAAATCAGAGGAAGAGGAAGGGATAACCAAAAACCAATCTTTCTCGGAAACAACCGACCTCCATATTCCTGAGCTGGACAATCTTCCGTCGTCGTTTTCTGATTCATTTCTTGACTTTGAGTCGCTCAACGGCTGGTTTATGGAAGGGAGCGGTGCAAATATGGCCGACTTGGGAGTAAACCCGGTTGAGTTCGACGAGCTTAGAGGTGAATTAGGTGATATTAAGAAAGAATTTGAAATTTTGGGTGATGGGATTTGTCTTAAAGATGAAGCTAGGGAGGATTTGGGTAGAACGGTGGAATCTTTGTTGGGTTTAGAGCAAGAAGGTGGAGAAATTGGAGTTGTTGAGAGGACGGTTGATATAGGCAGGGAAGGGGCCGGGTGTGAGAGAAAGTTGGGGGATTTGGGGTGCTTGATTGAGAAACAGCTCGGGAAAGTGTACTTAGACGGTCAATGGAATTGTGATGGCGTGGGTATTGGTAGTTGTGATAGTGTGAAGAGTGATGTTGCTACAGGTAATGTCGAAGAAGTAAATGCAAATGAGATAAAGATTGGTGAGAGTGTGGATGATGAAAATGAGAGTGGGAGTGATGAGGAGGAGAGCTCTTCAGATTCATCATCGTCTTCATCTTCTTCTTCTAGTAGTAGTGAGGAGGATGAAGATGAAATGACTAGTCAAAAGAAAGGCAAGAATGTTAATGAACCGGCTGAAATGGAAGATGGTGAGATCATGCTTTCCGATGCAGAAGAGATGATTGCCTGGAGTGATAATGAAGATGATGATGTTGGTGGCGGTGCAGGTGGGCCGATCAAATCTAAGAATGAGTTCACGATTAGTGCTTCATTTTCAAACACCTGTTATATATGTGATGGCATGAATTCCATGTTTACTTGATCATCTCTCTTGTCAGCTCATATTTAGTTATGCCGATATACCTTGCCTAATTGGAATTGGAGATAATGTACGGAATTTCATTATGTTTTTAGAAATAAAGAATGGGATCCTTCGATTGCTTGATGTAACATGAATAAAGAAACTGACAATGCAAAGATTATTAATTGTGTGTTGAAGGCATTGATGAACTTCAAGTGTGAAGGTAATATTTGTTTGTGCAGTTTTTGCTTTGTTGAGATATTTTAGTGGAAGAACTCATTTTAAATCTACTAAACTTTGAAAACCAGAGAACAAGAAGCAAGTGTATTGAAAGAAGAGCAATATTTGCAGAATCCAGATAAACCTACCTGCTATTCTGCCCTTTCTTTGATATACATGAAGGCTTACAAAAATGAATATGCTTCTGAAAACACAACTCATTGAATCTTGAATAAAAGGAAAACCACAAGCAGAAGATAAGGCACAACCACAAGCCCTGTATTCTCATGGTTTTGCTTGATCTTGGTTTGTCATGTACATAATTCGAATTTTCAGTAATCTTATTGGCTCCTAATTCCTAAACACTACCAAGAAGCTTATAGTGTTCTACTTTATCTTGTTTGATATGCAGGTCCTCCCTCCAGTTCCTACAGTCAATGTAACCTTGGAACCACATCACGAAACCCTTCCAGTGGGAACAATTTTTTCGGTAAAGTTCTTTGCTAGATTCAAGCTGGCTACTGTATTTCGTGCTAATAGATAATGTTTTCTCCTATGTTTGATGTTTATTGTTTTTGAAATTGAAATTCTTTTAATAAATGTTCGTGGGTATAATTAGTATTGTTGATATTGAACAGATGATTGGCACCCAAGTTGTTGTAGAAGGGGTTGAGAAACACAATCCTCTGAATGAAGGTTCAATTCTTTGGATTACTGAAAGTAGATCCCCACTAGGGATTATTGATGAAATATTTGGGCCGGTCAAGAACCCTTACTATATCGTAAGATACAATTCTGAGGATGAAGTGCCCACAGGAATCCAGCAAGGCACTCAGATCTCATTTGTTGCAGAGTTTGCAGCCCATGTATTGAATGACAAGAGTCTTTACCAGAAAGGGTATGATGCATCTAATGAAAACGACGAAGAGTTGTCCGAAGAGGCTGAGTTTTCAGATGATGAGAAAGAGGCAGAGTACAAGAGAATGCAAAAAATGAAGAAAAGGGGAAACAATGAACCCAAGCCAGGAAACAAGAGGAAGGATAAAAGGCAGAACGGTAAGTGGAACAATAACCAGACTCCACAAGGTATTACAGAAGGCCAACATTTTGCCCCACATGCTGGAACATCATTCAATCAAGACAATCGCCTCTCATCCAGTCCTAGACATGGTTTTGGTGGTGATCAAGCTGTGATTCCTCCGTTTGCACACAGGCCTCAAGCACCAGGTTTTCCTCCTCCTAATGGAAGTTGGAACAATGGGTTTCCACAGCAGAATGCAAATCTTCTTTCTGGAATGCCACCAAATGGTATGCTGTGGATGCAGCAGACTTTACCTTATCTATTTCCACCACCTTTACAAACCGGTGCACCATTCCAACAACAAATCGGTATGATTCCTGGGTTGCCACCAAACTTTAATCCCATGGCTGGACAACCAAACTTTGGTGGGACGTTTCCACCTTGGCATATGGAACAGAATGCACAAAATCAGCTGCAGTTTGAAATGGGGTTGCAGTCCCGGCAAGGAGAACAAGCAGTTCAGCCTCAAGATAGTGGCAATATGCAGCCACCATCTCCGGCCTTCAGTTTCAATGGTGGTGGTGGTGGTGGAAGAAGAGGGCATCGCAGAGGCCGTGGGCGTTATGGTGGTGAGAGGGGTAGGCGTTCTTGACCACTTCACCAGTAAATTTTATAATGCCAATTTCTCTTCTTCCCTCCCTTGCAATTTTTATTTTCGGTTTGTAGTTACCTTGTGTGTAACTATTTAGTTAATTTAATGGTTTATTGCACTCTTCTCTCGATCTTAGTTTACTTGTTATCCTATATTGACCGTAACATTTATTTTTGTTAGATATCTCTATTGTATTTCATGTTGTAATATTGTACTCTATTAATACAGTAGAATGATACTGACCCTTGCGACACAAATTTGTACTGATCGTGAAACTAAAACATACAAAAATGAAATAACAAACCAACAAAGATAAATACAAATTATGATTTTCATTATTATCAGAAAACTCAAAAGCAACTGGAAGTTGTAGATGGAGCAAGACAGTTACAAGGGAAACAGAAAAGACTGATTCTTCGAAAAAAAATATAGCAAATATTGCAACCCATCTGCTGGGCATTCTAAATCATCATCACTATAAACTGATATCAGGTGGAAATGAAGTTTATTCATACAAACAATGAGTTGAAGAACACATATTATTAGAAGAAAATAATGGCAATGCCTTGTATCTCCAGCCTACCTAGCTGCTTCCACTACTTTCTGCAGAATTTATGAAAAATAATATTATATACATTACTTGCCGGAACATCTAATTGTTTTAAGATAAATAGGGATGTACCTCCCCATTGTCCTCCTTGGCTCCGGCGAAAATCCCATAAGCTCCATAGATAAGTAAACCCCACCCAGATAAAGAGGCAATTACAAACTACATGAAAAAAGATGTGTCAAATAACTAAAAACATGTGATTAGATAGTTGTGTATAAGCCAAAAGGCAAAAACATGAAGAGCCATCAAACAGTAATACTTGTTTGAAGCAACAGGTTGCCCGGTACCAACAGAAAACTACTGCACTATCAGAGCAAAACAAGAAAATGCACTTCATATGGATTAATCTACATGATAACTATTTACATACTACTATTTTTTAGGGGTGATAGATGCTATGATTAGTATTGTTAAATCCATTTTCAGATTTTTATAACTACTAGGTATTAAGGTTAGCATAATTTACATTGTGCATTGAGTTTGAAAATATCTTGTTCATTAGACAGTTGCCAGAATCTCACAGCTTAAGTAGATTCCGATGGCTTTGTCTATCAACTGTTAACAAGCACATCTTTGCTCCCATGCTACCAGAGGTTGAAGCCTTCCAGTAGAACCGGGAGCAAAATTTGAGACATGGATTTTGACAAATTCAAACCACAATTTAGAGAATACAAAGCAAGACTATTCAATTGTCTAAGCCTCCAATCCATTGGTCTTCAAGAATAGATCTTTATTTCAATTCAATCCAACAAAACCCCCAAGGTTCCTAATCTCCATATGTGCATTCATTTTAGCATATTAAACAAAAAGAAAAAAAAACTGGAAACCCTCGATACATAACATAACATAATAGTCTACTCACGTGTTCTTCCTTCCACTTGGACGGACTCATCGGGTCTTCCCAGATATTAACCTTTGGAGGCCCATGGTGATCTGAAATCTGAAAACGTTTTCAATTAAAAACCGTCATTTGTACCGAAAAAATGATAAAAATAATCAATCAGATAAATGTGCAGGGTCCAAATAAGGACCAGCGGCGCCGGCGAGGCCTCGGCGGGCAATCAAAGAAGAGGCTGGAGTCACCGATGAGCTGGAAGGCACGATCCGAGCGAGCCGTCATGGCGGCAATTGAGGTGGCCATTGCTTGCACGGCGTCGTATCCGGAAGATTGAAGGTAAGACGAGAGCCAGATGTATGATGAGTAGGAAAGAAATACGTTGGCGACGACGTCGTACAGTCCAAAACATCCCGACCCACACTAAGGGGTCGTTTGGTAAGAATTTGGGTATGACAATGATAATGGGTATGATAGTAGGATGATTGAGTATGGGTATGAGTAATTCCTTTAATGATGTTTGACATTTGCTAGTGAATAGGTATGATAACTAAATGTGACGTTCGGTTGTATTTAGGCTTCAATGGGAATTGATAATTTTATATAAATAATAATGACATGAATCATGTTTTTTTATTTGGTGAAATTTAATACAGGAATATTTTAATAAAAAGTACATTATCTTTTATTTAATTATTTACAAAAAATATAATATAATATTTTAAAACATAGTTGTAAAGATACTTTTTACATATTTTTACGATTATTGAATATTTATTTTAATAAAAATTAAAAACATTTTTATAAATTATGTTATAATGTTTTTATACAATAATGTTTATTATTTGACAAAATAAGTTTTATTTAATATTATTATGTTTTTATATATTTTTATGAGATTAGTGTATTTACTTTTTATTAAATTAAAAACATTTTGATAAATTATGTTTAAATATTTTTAAATAATAATGTTTATTATTTGATAAATTTTAAGTTTTATTTAATAATTATAAAATTATTTATTTCAAATATAAGTGTATATATTTTTAAATAAAAAATATTTTTATATTCATGCTAAAATATTTCTAACTAATGATACTTGTTATTTATAAAATTAAAAATATATATTTATATCATTATTCTTATTAAATAATATTATAAAAATAAATTTCAAGTTTAAAAAATAATATATAAAATATAATTTTGATACGGTATCAAAACTCATATCCACCAATCACTTGGGTATCAAAAAATCCATACTTATATGGGTTTGATACCCATAGTAGGGTACCGATACCCACATACCAAACACGATATATGGATATCAAACCCGGGTGATTCCCATAATAGGGCATGATACCCATGAACCAAACACCCCCAAATGTTGCTCCAATAGTAATACAGTAATGGCCCCTTAATACAAATGGTGTGGGTTTTATTATTATGATTATATACAATGTCTGGTTTTCATCTTATTTTTGGCATTTTATGTTGTTTTATTTCATCTAGAACTGTAAATAAATTCAATTATTTGCAAGGAACTTGAAAAAGGCTATAATTCATTGATCTCCTCCGAAATTCCCTTTATATTTTAATATCATTACTCACCCAATGCGAATATCTACTCAAACATGATCATCTACGTATTCACATTCTTAAAATGGAACAGCATGCACATTTTCTCTTGGGACTGCCAATAAAATATACTCCCTCCGTCCCGTTATTTGTGGCTCATTTTCCCGAAAGGAGTGTCCCGTTATTTGTGGCCACTTTCCTAATTTGGTAAAAAATTATAATCATATTTTCTACTATATCATCTTCTCTCTCCTACTTTATTACATTCTCTCTTCTACTTTATCATCATTTATCTCATACTCTCTCATTATCTTACTCATCTTCTCTCTCATACTTTATCATCTACCCCCTCTCTCATACTTTATCATCTACTCTCTTAATTTCCGTGCCGAAACCAATTGAGCCACAAATAACGGGACGGAGGGAGTACTTGACAACAAAATACAAAATCAAAATCGAACAAGCAATTGCTAAAGAACAAAACTCAGCTACCAAATTAAAGCAAAATCAATTGGATTATTTTGAAAGTGCAGTCATAACCTAATATCTATATATGTATATACTAGAGCATTGGCACCGGTCGTGCCCGGTGCCTGGGCAATTCGAGTGGAATAGAATTAAATACACAAATATGATACGACGATATTAATTGGAACGATTGCAAATGCTATTATGTTGATTTTTTTTTACGACTATTAAAATTTAAAATTAGATGCACGAGATGTAAAATTGGAATATTAATTTGATACTCCGGTATATTAAATTTGTTACGGTATATAGGAAATAAGTTTACTCTAATAGTTATAACATATATAGATGTCAAATACTCACAATATCATCTAGAAATAAATTATAATAGTTTAAATCTTTTTAATTAAAAAAAGATAATAATATAATAATCTGTTTTTATACAAAAGTTGGATAATTAAGTAGTGGCAGAAGCAGAGCTCATCATTGTGAGCCAACAAACGACCAATAGGTAGTAAAAACCAAGAAACAAATTAAAGTATCAGCTAAGATTCCTATTTCTCCCTCCTTTCCTCTTCCCAATGCAATCCGAATCTTCTGGCCCATTTACGGTGGACCACTCAGTGGCCCACCAATCACGTGCTGCCACGCGTGCATTGGTGAGCCATGTTACCAGTAAAATATTATTTATTTACTGGTAACATGGCCCACCAATGCACACGTGGCAGCGCGTGATTGGTGGGCCACTGAGTAGTCCACCGCAAATGGGCCAGATGATCTTTTGCCTTCCCAATGTCATCTCAAATCAACCGTGCTTTGAGAAAAAATCATCCATTTTTGCCTCCAATTTCATCTCGATTGGTTGCGCCATTTCGAAGAATTGAAGAACGAAGACTCGCCGGCGATGGATTTGTGCCGCGAGCGGTGCAGCTTCCTCGATGAAGCCGTACGGTAGCGCTTCGCCTCCGCCGAGGCTCACATGGCGTACCTCCACTCAGTGGCGTAGGCACAAGGGGGCAGTGGGGGACAATGCCCCCACTGGAATTCGAGAATTTGTTTGGGATAATTTCGTAATTTTCAATTAATTATAAAATTTATTAATATATTTATTATTCTAAATATGTTTTTCAATTTAAAATCTTTTGGGTGGCACAACTGCACCCATTATGAATAACAACAGTTATCCACTCCACTCCCGCTCCAACCCTCCAACACCAGCTGCGGAGCTGCCTGCCTCTCTTTCCAATAGAATCCAAACTCAGGTGTTCATCGGCCGGTTCGGTTCGATTCGATTATTTCGGCCGATTTAGCCAAACTGTGAACACCCCTACCAAACTGTACAGAGCTAGCTGACCTGGACGGCTGGACGCTTCGAGGGTTCAATAAACGACAGGAAGCAGTAATCTTGTGATTCATAAATCATAATACTTTTCGTGGCTCCATACAGTAGATATTATTATTCTTCATAATTTTTTCTTAACTAAATTTAGAGTGATGTCAAAATATGATTGTGTACTATGTTTTTCGAATAAATATAAAAAATATATGAATTATTCATGAAAGAAGAATATAATCCTTAAATAAGTCATAAAGAGTAAGTATAATTAAATATAAGTAGAAAAATGTGCTAAATTTTTTTTTTTCGGGAGCGGAGCCCCCAAACCCCCGTACAAAGAAAACTCAAACCCGATAAATTTTGCCCCCACTAGCTCGATTTCCTAACTATGCCACTGCCACACCGCCACGCTCCAAGTGCGAGATTTATGGATCGAATTTACCGTGATTTAACCAATCGATTAATTAGGGCGTTTATGTTTTGCCAAGAAAATATAAGTGGAATTTTTCGTCTGATTGGATAGAAACATTGCGGCGCGGAAAAGACAAAAAATAATCATTTTTAAAGAAAAGCTGCTCTACAAAGGAAGGCTCGTTTGGTAATTTCACTTTTAGGTGTCGTTTGGTAATTTCACTTTTAGGTGATAATGCTTCCCACCCTTGCAAGTCATGTGAAAGACTCTGACTTCCCTTGGTAGAATTTTGAAAGCCCTCTTCTGCAAATAACAAAAAATCCCATTTAGTAAAGTTATATAAAATACAAGAACCCAAAATCAAGAAATTTTTTTCTTCAAATTTTTTAAATCTTTGGAAAATTATGAAAAAGGGATGAGAATTCAACTTACTTGATGGGCAATTGATCCATGATCTCTGAAAGATCATCTAAAGCTGAACTCGAACTCGAATTCAAATTCAGTGATGCAGATGAAGATGCATCATCTGTTGTGTCAATTGAAGTTATGGATGATCCATTGGAAGCATCTGAATCTTCTCCATTGGATGAAGTAGCAGATGATGATCTGCAAATAACTTACTTTTCTTGCCAATCAAACATGCCGTAAAAATAATTTAATGAAATTTAATCTCAGGTCACGTTGTGTTTTGAAATACGCTAGAAAAGAAAAGTGACAATTGGTAGTTATTCCAAACCTCCCTCTCTCTTACACAGATACGACAAAATATTTGATTAGATGATAGGTTTCCTCTCTTTGCCCATGCCATGCCTACCTTTGTGATTCTTCCCCATCGTGTCATAGTTTAGAATGAGGCATTAGTGAAGTCCTGAGTTGTATACTGAAAGGAGTCAGTGGAATTGAACTCAGCAGGAGTAGTTCACTGTACTCAGAGTTGATCTTCAGTAAAGCAAACTCAGCAGGAGTTCACTACTGAATCAAAGATCAGACTTAGCAACGGCCAGATAGTCGTCTGAACTGTCAGATCTTTCAAAGACAATCAGCATAGTCAAGTACGAGGAAGAGAGAAGTCAGCTTCAAATCTCCTTGAAGTCTGTTCTGTCTCAACCATTTTCTGAACCTCGACCAATGACAAACAGACACCTGTCCTACACCTACTAAAGCTGCAAGTCAACAACTTTCCGGAAAAGAGGGAAAAGACTGCAAATGCTACAAAAGAGCCGTTAGCTACCCAAAAGAGAGAGACAAAGGATCATCGTCTCCAACGAATCTTTCCTAGTCTCTTCTCTATAAATAGAGGGATAAATCAAATTTGAAGCTCACGGAAAAAAAGAGTGCGAATACAGGAAGAAACGAGAAAGAAAAAGAAAAACCGCATACACAGAGCATTCAAACGAGCAAACTCGAAAAGCCTAAATTCTCCGCAAGAAGTTCGAAGAATTCATCTCCGGCGAAGAACTATATTCTAACTCTTAGGGAACCAAGCTGAACTGTTAAATACAGCCTCTAGTATCCAAACGACGATACACGAACCCAAAGTCATACTCAGCTGTTCGTCGTTCTAGAAGTCACTTCATTGTTCCCTATCCCTCTAACCTAAGCTCAATAGAATATATCCATAGCTTAGACGAAGGAGTTCATCTTTGAACTGTTCTTTATTGTAAAGAACTCCTTCATAGTTGGAGAGTTTTTCAAACACTCGGTTTGATAACCTTGTAAACCGAGACTTGCTCAAGCATAAATCTCAAGACCGGAGTTTGTCCAACAGACAAACCAACCGAGACTACCTCAGTATAATAAATAGCTTCCTGATCATTCGGGACAGTGGACGTAGGATTTTTGTGTCCAAACCACTTTAAAAATCTCTGTGTCGTGAGTTCTGTTTCTTTTTCACTGTTGCATTGATTTAACTGTTCATATTGAAAAGCCTTCTTAAATCATTCAACTGAGTTTCAACGAACTTAACTGATTGCACTAAACTACTGAAACTGTTTTATTAAAAACGTTTTCCAACTCAACTGTATTGAGCCTACACTATTCTGCACCACTGAACTCTATCTGCAAGATACTGAATTATGACTCTCAGTCAGCTAGCAGATCTCAGTAGAGTCAGTCACTCTGCCAACACGATTCAGAACAGCTTATCTGGTCTACTGAACCTGTTCAGCACGACACTATCCTGAAAAATGACTGTTCGTGTTTAAGTTGAGAAATCGATTTTCAGGTGTATTCAACCCCCCCCCCACACCTGAACGTACTCTCGGGACCAACATTAAGCTTCTGGCAATATTACGCCCTGCTTTATGATTACCAAGTGGGTGATGGGTGATTATACTATGATCAATATCATCTGTATGGATTAAGTTTTGTTATGCTATTCCAAATAATTAGGCAAGCATTTTATATCATTGTATATATGAAGATCACACTGCATTTATGCATTTGTTTGGTCTTAGGCATGTCCAAATTTGAAAGTATTCACCAGAGGACACTTTTACTAATATAACATGGGCAGCAATCCCAGTGGCTTGAAATTAACATTTAAGAGATAGGAACATAAAACCTCAATTTCAGCACAATTAGTTTGGAAAAATCCATTTTGCTCTCTGACAAATACACAACCAAATCTTCAAAAGAAAGCAAATGATCACAATACTAATACCCAAATGGGAAGTCCACACACTTATATTTGCTTTTCCTTCAATAAACATAAACTACTCCTGTAATTCGAAAACTAAGGTAGAAGAACAATCAATCTCTAAAGCCCATCAACTGACATAATCGAAATTCTCATACACAAGAAAATATAAAACAAGCAAGAAAGAAAAATTCAAGAAAGAGCCTGACATTTAATACGGCTAACAACTCACAAATTAACTTATGGGATGCTCATATAAACTTATGCATTCTCTAATTCATTATGCTTAGAAATCTATTACTACATAAACAGGGGAGTAAGCTTTTTATCAGTAAACTTTTTATATTTAGAGGCTTTTTAAAAGATGGAGTTTGAAATTTGAGGGCCATGATATCCATTATATCTTTAGGCTTCACCTAAGCTGCAGTTTTCAGATTAAGAAAGAAATGAAATAAAATAAATTAAGCAAGTACACATGTTGCTGCTTCAAATAATAATAATAATAATAATAATAGAAAACATACATGCCCATTTCAAAGGATAAGACAAGGTTATGATGTTTTCTTAAGAACAATTTGCTAATCCATGTTATTCAATTTTGTTAAAAGTATGTGTAGAATTAAAAATTGTGAAATATAAAAGACTACACAATATAAGTATTGGAGTGTTCCGTTGGAGATAGACATGAACCCTTTAACTATTATACGTTAAACAGATTATAATAATGGGGTTATGTATTTTTGGGGAAACTTAGAATCGAGATCTGGTTATTTAGGCCTGAAATAATGATCAACATGAACCCTTTAACTATTGGCAGAAGCCCAGATGAAAACATAAGCTTAACTTGCATTTTTTTAGCAATTTTGAGATGAACACTTCATCATGTTTAACTTTAATAATAACAACACATACATAATCCCACTCTGCATAAAATGGGTAAAGCCAAAGAATCCAAGTAATTGAATAAAGCCAAACAAATCAAGAAACAATCCAAATTTCACAATCTCCCATTTTTAACTCAATCAAGATCTGGTTATTTAGGCATGAAACAGTGATCGACATGAACCCTTTAACTATTGGGAGAAGCTCAGATGAAAAAATAATCTTAAGTATGTGTTTACCTCAGCCTCAATTGACAGTTCAACCCGACCAGCTTCTCACTCACTTCCCACAGTTTCCGCGCTTTCTCCGCGTCGCTGGCTTCTTGCGACAGAGAGTTCTCGAACGAAGCAAAATTCTTGTTCCAGCTCCAGTAAACTCCAGATTTCATCAAGCTCAGATTGCTCACAACCTGCAATTAACAAATCAATCCAATCAAAGTACGATTCTAGAATTCAATATCGACATATTGATGGAATTAGTGCAGAAGTTATGGTTTGGGCGAAAATCAGAGGTGAAACCCTAATTTCAGGGACAAAATAGTTAATTCAATTACCTGGGCTAGTCTTTTTCCGGCGTCTTCCTCCGATACGTAGCCCTTGGTGATGAACTTCGGAACGGCGGGAAGAGCAGGCGGAACATAGAGGATTGCGTAGGAAATTACGGAATGATTATTCAGAATAATCAACCCGACGGTTAAAATTAGATTTTACTTGAATGTTAGGTTGAGTGGGGTCGTCGATACGGACTGAACTCGCGTAAAACCCGCTTGTGAGGTTTTCGATGGCACCGAAATTGTCGTTAGTTTCATTGACGTTGTTCTTGACTCGACAACTCGCCTGCAATAATAATCATAACAAAATTAGCAGCGAATACTTGTGCATACAATTAAATTAAACGCTAAAAGCAGAGGTAGTTACAATTACCTCATGAACGTGGTCCGCAAGAGCTCCTTCGTCTTCTTGGAGCATACACTCAGCCATCTGGCGATTCAAAATTTTCTCGGCATTTGATGGCGTGGAAATGACCGAAAATCACCTTTGAAGAATGGGGCGGCTTATACGAAGGAAGGGTAAATTAGTAAGTTCACTTGTACTATTACTGTTCCTAGTAACAGTAGAGCAGCTCTATGTTTTTATATATATGGTATATATATATATATATATATATATAGTATATAATAATAAAATAAAATAAATAAAATAAATAAATAAATGTATTGATGGAACACAAAAATCATATCAATTTCGCCAGCACAAGGTTAGACCACAAGGGGAAAGTCAAGAAAATAATGAGGACGATAACGAGCAAAACGGCGTAGTACGACCACTTCCGCGACTCCTTCTGGTACTCCCTCGCATCCTGCAGCTGCTCCGTTCCCCTATGCACGAACGAACTAGCGTGCGCCACGTGGCTCTCGATATCATTCAGCTGCTGCCCCTGAGCCTCCACCAGCGCCGCCATGTTCAGAAATATCTGGTGGAGCTCAATCAAATTCTTCTCGATCTCCTTAACGGCGTCGTGTCGCTCTTGAATCTCGGAAATGGCGTCCATAATCTGCCCTCGCCCTTGCTCTTGAATCGCCTTCTGCATAAACGTTTCGCTCTCGCCGTTCGAGATCAAATTCTCGATCAAGTCGTCGTCGGCCTTCTCGCCGGTGACCGTGAAGTAACGGCGTCCGACGGTCTCCTTGTACTCCTCGTTCATCCGAGCGCGGAGCCCTTGGAAGTCGTCCATCATCGTCTTCAGCTTCTTCCCGAGGCCTCCCACGACGGAGGTCCGCGTCCGGTCGGCGGAGGATCCGGGGCCGCAGCCCGGGACCTTCCGGTTAGCGGCGTTGGATTTCTCCAACGCCGCCAACTTACCCTTGATGAGTTTGACACGTTTCAAGACCTGCGAAACGTCGCCGTCCATTTTGGCACGGAGGTCTTTCATGGTCTTGGCGTTGTGGACCGTCTTGCTCTCCTCGTTGGAGTCTAGGAGCCGTTTGTAGAGCTTCTCGACGTCAGCCATGTCTTTCTTCACGTTCTCAACTTCGTCGAAGAATTTGTCAAGGTTGGCGGCCTCGGAGCGGCTGGCATCATTGCCGGCTTCAAGGTCGTCGGCTTGGTGGTTCTTGAAAGAGTTTGAGAAAAGGTCGTTCATCTTTGCCGCCTGTCGGAAAGAATAGCTCGACGGCGGTTGTGTGTGTCGGGGATCGGCTGATCAACAACTTTTCTTGCTCTCTCTCCGGCTTGCAGTTGCATGGGAGGAAGGAGGGAGAAGAAAAGATGAGACGAGCCGAGCCGAGACTTCGGTCGGAAATTGAAATAAGGGGCATCTGCACAAATACCCACTTCTAATTGGGTAAATGCACAAAAGTCCACTTTATACAGAAAATGCATAAATACCCAAACTCTTTTTTTTACCCTCAATATGTAGGCATAGATGGTAGCTGACAATGGCAGGTGTGGGCTGTCCCTACCTGACGCCATCTCATCCCATCGCATTTAATGCATAGTTGTGCAAATGAATTCAAGTGATGTTTAATTTCTGCAAAGTTGACTGCCGCCCACCTAGGCCTGCGCATAGGCATGTGTTTCTGTGACAAAATTTGACTGCAAAATTTAACTGCAGCCCACTTTATTGAATTCCGAAAAAGTTAGACTGCTCACTTGGCTATTTAATTTCACGTGATTCTGTGACAAAAATTAGAAATTTCGCTGGATTCATGCATATAAAGAGCTACTCATGCTTATATTTTGTACTCATGCATTTTCATATCAGAGAAAGAAAAATATAGAGAGAGAAATATACGTATTTTGCGAGAGAGAGAAATCTTTGGATAAGTTTTCAACTTAGGAATATACGTATTTTGCATTCCCAGTTCGTATTTTGCGAGGTATGTTCTCAGTTCTTATTTTAAATACGTATTTTGCATTCTCAGTTCGTATTTTATTTAGGGTTTATATACGTATTTTATCTTCATTTCGAATTAGGGTTTGTTAAATTCCAATTTTGTTTAGGGGTTTATATACGTATTTTATAAAATTCATATTTTAAATAGGAATTTCTAAAGTTTATTTTAAATACGTATTTAAATTCCAATTTTGTTTAGGTTCGTGTTTTATCTAACAGAAATTTACCGACAGTCACAGACTATATTCATTACTTTTAACATATTCCGTTACAGACTATATTTGTTATAAGTACACTAACAGAAATTTACCGACAGTCACAGCGGCAATGATATGTATGAATTTATATCGGCGGTCTACAGTACGGAAGTTCATAGAGATTTATATGATCACCAGTTTCATGCTTTACCGACAGTCACAGCGGCAATGATATGCACCTTCGACGAATTGCTTTACGGCGTTTTTAAATTGTTTTAATTGAGAGAATGTGAGAGAGAGAACCATCTAACCTACATTAAATGGTAATCTCTCAATTTAAATTGACTGTAAGTTGTTCTAGTAGTCCTCTCTCCATTACCTTCTACTTCATAGGTAAGATATACAAATGAGAGAAATATTTGTCAAAATAGAGAGAAAGATTGAGATATATATGGATATGTAGTAATCTCTAAATTTAAATTGACAGAATTTACATAAATTGATAGAAAACTAACTAAGTTACTTTAAATAGTAGTCTTGCTGTTTAAATGGACGGTTTTGCTGTTGTAATAGTACTCTATCCGCTACTTTCTAAACGAGGTACCTTACGAGTATGGTTTATGTGCAAGTTATTATAACTAAACATCACAAAATAGGTACTAGTTACATTGAAAAACTACCCAAGTTACTTTAAATAGTAGTCTTGCTGTTTAAATTGACGGTTTTGCTGTTGTAATAGTACTCTATCCGCTACTTTGTAAATGAGGTACCTCATACATATGGGTTTTGTGCAATATATTATTACTAAACATCACTAAATAGGGATTAATTACATATTCCGTTTTCGTTCTCCGTATAGTTTTCGTATATCTCCGAATAAATCAATATACGACGATATCTTCTACAATACACACTTTATACGGAGAACGAATGTTTTAGTACGATTCAAAATGACGTTATTTAGTATATTCCGAAATATATCTTTGCAAATTACGTATAGTCCCCTGTGTGACGCTGTAACAACTTTATACGTACCTTGGACGAATCGCTTTATTTTGTTTTTAAATTGTTTTAATTGAGAGAGTATGAGAGAGAAAACTATATAACCTACTTAAAATGGTAATCTTATATTTAAATTGGAAAACACTTGTTCTAATAGTCCTCTCTCAATTTACCTTCTATATCATAGGTAAGATATACAATTGTGAGAAATATTTGTCAAAATAGAGAGAAAGATTGACACATATATAGATTTATAGTAATTTCTAAATTTAAAAAAACAGAATTGACATAAATTCATAGAAAAACTACTCAAGTTACTTTAAATAGTAGTCTTGCTGTTTAAATTGACGGTTTTGCTCTTGTAATAGTACTCTATCCGCTACTTTGTAAATGAGGTACCTCATACGTATGGGTTTTGTGCAATATATTATTACTAAACATCACTAAATAGGGATTAAATACATATTCCATTTTCGTTCTCCGTATCTTTTGCGTATATCTCCGTATAAATCAATATACGACGATATCTTCTACAATACACACTTTATACGGAGAAGGAATGTTTTAGTACTATTCAAAATGACGTTATTTAGTATATTCCGAAATATATCTCTGCAAATTACGTATAGTCCCCCGTGTGACGCTATAACAACTTTATACGTACCTTGGACGAATCGCTTTATTTTGTTTTTAAATTGTTTTAATTGAGAGAGTATGAGAGAGAAAACTATATAACCTACTTAAAATGGTAATCTCTATATTTAAATTGGAAAACACTTGTTCTAATAGTCCTCTCTCAATTTACCTTCTATATCATAGGTAAGATATACAATTGTGAGAAATATTTGTCAAAATAGAGAGAAAGATTGACACATATATAGATTTATAGTAATTTCTAAATTTAAAAAAACAGAATTGACATAAATTCATAGAAAAACTACCCAAGTTACTTTAAATAGTAGTCTTGCTGTTTAAATTGACGGTTTTGCTCTTGTAATAGTACTATATCCGCTACTTTGTAAATGAGGTACCTCATACGTATGGGTTTTGTGCAATATATTATTACTAAACATCACTAAATAGGGATTAAATACATATTCCATTTCCGTTCTCCGTATCTTTTGCGTATATCTTCGTATAAATCAATATACGACGATATCTTCTACAATACACACTTTATACGGAGAACGAATGTTTTAGTACGATTCAAAATGACGTTATTTAGTATATTCCGAAATATATCTCTGCAAATTACGTATAGTCCCCCGTGTGACGCTGTAACAACTTTATACGTACCTTGGACGAATCGCTTTATTTTGTTTTTAAATTGTTTTAATTGAGAGAGTATGAGAGAGAAAACTATATAACCTACTTAAAATGGTAATCTCTATATTTAAATTGGAAAACACTTGTTCTAATAGTCCTCTCTCAATTTACCTTCTATATCATAGGTAAGATATACAATTGTGAGAAATATTTGTCAAAATAGAGAGAAAGATTGACACATATATAGATTTATAGTAATTTCAAAATTTAAAAAAACAGAATTGACATAAATTCATAGAAAAACTACCCAAGTTACTTTAAATAGTAGTCTTGCTGTTTAAATTGACGTTTTTGCTCTTGTAATAGTACTCTATCCGCTACTTTGTAAATGAGGTACCTCATACGTATGGGTTTTGTGCAATATATTAATACTAAACATCACTAAATAGGGATTAATTACATATTCCTTTTTCGTTCTCCGTATAGTTTTCGTATATCTCCGTATAAATCAATATACGACGATATCTTCTACAATACACACTTTATACGGAGAACGAATGTTTTAGTACGATTCAAAATGACGTTATTTAGTATATTCTGAAATATATCTCTGCAAATTACGTATAGTCCCCCGTGTGACGCTGTAACAACTTTATACGTACCTTGGACGAATCGCTTTATTTTGTTTTTAAATTGTTTTAATTGAGAGAGTATGAGAGAGAAAACCATATAACCTACTTAAAATGGTAATCTCTATATTTAAATTGAAAAACACTTGTTCTAATAGTCCTCTCTCAATTTACCTTCTATATCATAGGTAAGATATACAATTGTGAGAAATATTTGTCAAAATAGAGAGAAAGATTGACACATATATAGATTTATAGTAATTTCTAAATTTAAAAAAAGGGAAATTGACATAAATTCATAGAAAAACTACCCAAGTTACTTTAAATAGTAGTCTTGCTGTTTAAATTGACGGTTTTGCTCTTGTAATAGTACTCTATCCGCTACTTTGTAAATGAGGTACCTCATACGTATGGGTTTTGTGCAATATATTATTACTAAACATCACTAAATAGGGATTAATTACATATTCCATTTTCGTTCTCCGTATCTTTTGCGTATATCTCCGTATAACTCAATATACGACGATATCTTCTACAATACACACTTTATACGGAGAACGAATGTTTTAGTACGATTCAAAATGACGTTATTTAGTATATTCCGAAATATATCTCTGCAAATTACGTATAGTCCCCCGTGTGACGCTGTAACAACTTTATACGTACCTTGGACGAATCGCTTTATTTTGTTTTTAAATTGTTTTAATTGAGAGAGTATTAGAGAGAAAACTATATAACCTACTTAAAATGGTAATCTCTATATTTAAATTGGAAAACACTTGTTCTAATAGTCCTCTCTCAATTTACCTTCTATATCATAGGTAAGATATACAATTGTGAGAAATATTTGTCAAAATAGAGAGAAAGATTGACATATATATAGATTTATAGTAATTTCTAAATTTAAAAAAACAGAATTGACATAAATTCATAGAAAAACTACCCAAGTTACTTTAAATAGTAGTCTTGCTGTTTAAATTGACGGTTTTGCTCTTGTAATAGTACTCTATCCGCTACTTTGTAAATGAGGTACCTCATACGTATGGGTTTTGTGCAATATATTATTACTAAACATCACTAAATAGGGATTAATTACATATTCCTTTTTCGTTCTCCGTATAGTTTTCGTATATCTCCGTATAAATCAATATACGACGATATCTTCTACAATACACACTTTATACGGAGAACGAATCTTTTAGTACGATTCAAAATGACGTTATTTAGTATATTCCGAAATATATCTCTGCAAATTACGTATAGTCCCCCGTGTGACGCTGTAACAACTTTATACGTACCTTGGACGAATCGCTTTATTTTGTTTTTAAATTGTTTTAATTGAGAGAGTATGAGAGAGAAAACTATATAACCTACTTAAAATGGTAATCTCTATATTTAAATTGGAAAACACTTGTTCTAATAGTCCTCTCTCAATTTACATTCTATATCATAGGTAAGATATACAATTGTGAGAAATATTTGTCAAAATAGAGAGAAAGATTGACACATATATAGATTTATAGTAATTTCAAAATTTAAAAAAACAGAATTGACATAAATTCATAGAAAAACTACCCAAGTTACTTTAAATAGTAGTCTTGCTGTTTAAATTGACGGTTTTGCTCTTTTAATAGTACTCTATCCGCTACTTTGTAAATGAGGTACCTCATACGTATGGGTTTTGTGCAATATATTATTACTAAACATCACTAAATAGGGATTAATTACATATTCCTTTTTCGTTCTCCGTATAGTTTTCGTATATCTCCGTATAAATCAATATACGACGATATCTTCTACAATACACACTTTATACGGAGAACGAATATTTTAGTACGATTCAAAATGACGTTATTTAGTATATTCCGAAATATATCTCTGCAAATTACGTATAGTCCCCGTGTGACGCCAGAACAACTTTATACGTACCTTGGACGAATCGCTTTATTTTGTTTTTAAATTGTTTTAATTGAGAGAGTATGAGAGAGAAAATATATAACCTACTTAAAATGGTAATCTCTATATTTAAATTGGAAAACACTTGTTCTAATAGTCCTCTCTCAATTTACCTTCTATATCATAGGTAAGATATACAATTGTGAGAAATATTTGTCAAAATAGAGAGAAAGATTGACACATATATAGATTTATAGTAATTTCTAAATTTAAAAAAACAGAATTGACATAAATTCATAGAAAAACTATCCAAGTTACTTTAAATAGTAGTCTTGCTATTTAAATTGACGGTTTTGCTCTTGTAATAGTACTCTATCCGCTACTTTGTAAATGAGGTACCTCATACGTATGGGTTTTGTGCAATATATTATTACTAAACATCACTAAATAGGGATTAATTACATATTCCATTTTCGTTCTCCGTATCTTTTGCGTATATCTCCGTATAAATCAATATACGACGATATCTTCTACAATACACACGTTATACGGAGAACGAATATTTTAGTACGATTCAAAATGACTCTATTTAGTATATTCCGAAATATATCTCTGCAAAATATATCTCTGCAAAGTTACATAATTGAAAATCAAACAAATAAATGTCTTTGAAAGGGCCTAATCATCAACCGGGTCAACCACCACACACATTAACCAAATCCGCATCCCCATAATATGCTGAATGCTCCAAATGTCGAGCTCACTCTGGACGAGTTCTAGCCTCGGCAGTCCATCAACTAACCGATGCACGGATAATAGGGCGTATACACCGCAATTCACTTGGTCTCTTTGTACGAACTGTGCTCGTTCAAAGACCTCCAAATGCATATCACGCCAAGCTTCTTGGCGTGGTTGCCCGTACACACGTTCGAAATACCTGTTGTAATCGAACAGTCTGTACATCATCCGTGTAATCGGTTGTATGCTCTCTCTCCGCATCCGCCGATATGATTCGTCAGAAATCGCCCACAATGAGTCGTACAACTCGACAGTCCACATATGCAGACGGATTCGCACGGTGACCCAGTGATCTCCAGTGACAAAGCAAACCAGTATGAGCTATAGAAATCCGTAACAGAACATTAGTTCACCTCATTACACTAATATATCTTACGCATTACACCGTAAAAGAAAATTTGTGGATATAACTTACGTATTGCAGCCCCGGTGCCCATTCTCTCGCAGCTTCTTTCAAAGCCTCGGAAGGCTCCCATGCATCCACATCACGGCACATCAACTGGTGGAGAGCTTTGCTTGCACTAACACTCCCCTCCCATTCCATGAAATGGCCGAAAGGGCTACTCTCACAAAATTGTGCATACAGGATGTCACCGCCGACGGCAGTCAGTGTCTCGCGGATCAGTGGGATCACATCCCACTTGTAATGAATCATGATTCGAGGTTTAGCCGACTTGGCTACGTACCTCAAAAAAAAACCATTGACTCTGCATGAACAAAAAATTATACAAAGACTAGTTAGAACATATAAAGAAATTCGAATATACAAAGAAATAAGCATTCAATTATATAATAATATATTATAATATACAAATAAATTCGAACATATATGTTCGAACATATATTATAATATACAAACAAATAATATTATAATGTACAAACAGATAATATTATAATATATTATAATATATTTTGAGATTCTACATGGTTGCAGGATTGTCACATGGGCATGGTTGCAGGATTGTCAAATGAATGCGAGCATACAAACAAACAAATCAGCCTACAAACGCATCGCGTGGAATAAGACAGCATAAAATATACAATACTGCAATAATATTATTATATCAACACGCGTGGAATAAGACATCAATCAATTATACGCAATCAAACAAACAAATGTAATTCACGATATTAATTCCGGAATAGTATAAAATAGAATCACGATATTAATAATACACACATATAAATATATCAACACGATAAATACTATAATATTAATACTTTAAAATACACAAATACTAATTTCATTTAAAACAGATTATAATATTAATGTTATTTATTAATATATTACATATTAATATATGTTATATTATAAATATTGTACTTAAATATATTAATAATATAAATAATACATATATTAATGTTATAAATATTATTACATAAATAACATAAATATTACAATATTTAACTACAAACAGTATTGAATATTATATATTTAATAAAAGTATATTAAATACGTATACAATACTGCAATAATATTATTACATAAAAAACATATAAATACGTGATGATGGTGAATCAATTAGCAAAAAATATAATTTTTAAACCCTAAATTTTCAGTATTTTTTCATTAAACCCTAAATTTTCAATATTTATTCATTAAACACGATATAAAATAAAACCCGAAAACAAATGATATACAAAATTTCACGATATAAAATAAACAATATAAATTTATTAAAAATAAACGATATAAAATAAACCCGAAATTATATGATGCTGAAAAACCCTAAATTTCGTCATAATTTAGTCAAAATATATGATGCTGAAAAACCCTAAATTAGTCAAAATATATGATGCTGAAAAACCAGAAAATAATTTTCGACCAGATTTGTCATAATTTATTTTCGACAAGATTTATCTACAATAATTTTCAAACCCTACATTTTGTCATAATTTATTTTAGAACCCTAAATTTTCGAACCCTAAATTTATAAACCCTAAATTTTCAGAATTTCGTATACAGAATTTCAGCATTTCGTCTACAGATTTTTCAAACACTAAATTTCGTCTACAGAATTTTCAGCATTTCGTCTAAAGAATTTTCAGAATTTCGTCAACATTTCATCTACAGAATTTTCGTATAAACAGCGAGGCATTTAATCTATAAACCGAATTTTCTTCAAGATTTCGAAGTACGGCGAGGCCTTTAATCTACACAATTTTCGTCAAGATTTCGTATAAACAAATGAGGCATAGGATTTCATCTACTAACCTGCGAGGCGGCAAAATATTCATCCATTTATCGTCTACTTGTTGCGAAGTAGTGCTGAGAAGTAGTGCTGAAAAGTTATGCTCGTCACTTGTTGCTTCTTGTCTACTTTATATAATGGAAGGCTAGCTCTTGAGAAATTAGTGCCGAGAAGTTGAAGGTGTGAGAATCTGAAGACTACCAACCACTTTATATAATGGAAGGCTGGCTCGTGGGTAAAAACGCAACAAGTAGACGGACAACTCGATTGGTGTGGAAGACTTCAAGATTAGGATTTATAATTTTAAAACCCTAATTTCGGCCTAATTTATTTATATATATAATTTCGGATTTTATATATACCCTATATATAATTTAGGATTTTATATATACTCTAATTTATCTAATCTCGTAAATGTATTTAATATTTATCAAAATATTCGCGTTCAACGAAAATATTCTCGTTTATTTTTATTGAAATGTACCCTAATTGCACGAAAATATTCTTTTACCAAAATATTTTAGTAACAAAATATTCTCGTTTATTTTAGTACCAAAATAGAACACGATTTAATTGAAAATATATAACCATCTAATTTATACAAACCCTAATTTAATCTAATTTAACGCGATTTTAGTGCCAAAATATAATCGTTAATTTTAGTACAAAAATATAATACCATCAAATTTATGCAAACCCTAATTTCCTATTTATTTACAAACCCTAATTCCAATGGTTAAAGAGGTGGAAACAGTATATGAAAAAAGATGAGCAAAACAGAAAAATATTCATGATTATGAAACCAGAAGAATATTTATGATTAAAAGTATGAAAAAAGATGACAAAAATTGGAGCTAAAAAGAAGGAAGTAATAATAGAGGGAATTTGTGTGCATTGTGGAGGAAGATCACATGATATTCCGCCTTAAATACAAAATTGAAGGTCTTGTCAAGCGTAAAAGGCCGCTCCTCTCTTTGCCATAACGTTAAATGCATGTAATATTTATACAGAAAATTAAAAATGCCTAATTTTCTATTTAATTCGGGTTATTTATAGACGATAAAATATTTATAATAATCCGTAATACAAACTCAAAATTACATTCTTATAGTACATCGCAATTCAATCGAAATTCAAACTCTTGCATCGTAATACAAACCCTAAAATTACAAACCCTAATTTCAAACCCTAACTACAAACCCTAATTACAAACCCCCAAAAGCTGTCGTCCAAAATAATAAAGCTGTCGTCCAAAACCATTACCTGGCTGCCGTCCAATCACTCAAACAGCGAACAAGAATTGATGTGCGGCAGGAATCTGCACTGTTGCAGACACGGCATTCAAGCCGGCCAACACAAGCAAGCAACGGCGGCGGCGATCACACTGATGGCGTCCGGCTCACCGAAGACGAGCATCAACGTCGTCAGCCGGCAGGTAACGACACTACTGCGTGTCAGTGTAGCAGAATAGGGATAAAAACGTCCGGGTGGGTATTGATGCATTTATTATTTTTTTGTGGCAGATGGTGCAATTTTGAAGTAGTGGTGGTTATTCTTGACAAAAAAACCCTTGAAATAATGGCTTCGATTTTTTTTAGTACGAACTAGGGAGTAATGTTAAGGTGTTTAGAGACTAATGGAGGCCAAAAATGTAGATTGTGGATGATCTATATTGTAGGAGGAGAATGCGGTTGGTGTTGCGCTCTGGGTAAACCTCAACTCAATGGCTTCAGTGAGGATTGAAGCCATGACCTGTCGGTCCCGGAAAATCTCACCTCAACCACTCTGCCATCCCCTCTACGTAGCGGGACGAATGCGGTTGGTGTTTTATTTGGTTTATAGTGGTTGACTCCAAATCTTTCAAATTGTTTCTCCCTATTAAGAAAAAGTAACAAAGATAATGTACGAGCTTATTATATTGCAATAGTTATTAGTGGTGGATCAGATCTACTGTCTCAATTTTCTCCGCCATTATTTATAGACTATATTATGTATTATTTTGTAAATTATACGGTCATTCGGTTTACATAAAATTTTGTTGTGGAACAACAATGAAGTAAAAAATTTAGAATGGAGAATCTACTCTCAATTAATCGTGGGGTTTCAACCTCATCCCAAATAAAACTACGTATATATTTGATAGCAATTTAGCTATTTTTTATCCTTTTACTCTCTATTTTATACTCCCTCCGTCCCAATTATATTGTCCACTTTGTTTTTTACACGGTTTTTAAGGAGAGTTGTTAGTTGTGAGTAGAGATGTATAAAGATGTGGGTCCTACAAAAAAATTATGTGTAATAATTTGCCAAAAAGGAAAACTGGACATTATATTTGGGACAGCCCGAAATGGAAAACTGGACATTATAATTGGGACAGAGGGAGTACAAAACTACATTCAATTTTATCAAGGACAGAGTTAGTATATATACAGTTAAACCTCGATAAAGTAATATTCGATAAAGTAATAATCTCATTAAGATAATAATTTCTTCCGTTCCTAATATAGGTTAATGCATTAAAATAATGTTCAATAAAATAATAACATCGTTAAATAAATATTTTTTTGATCCTAAAATTATTATTTTATCAAGGTTTAACTGTAATTGTTGATCTCATATGTAATTAGGATATCTCAAGTGCGGGATGGGATCTAAGTGGATTGGTGTTTTTTTTTAGCAGATCACTTGCCCCGAGGTCCCACCATCAAACGGCGCCGTTTTAGGAAAAAATTCTAGAAAAATTCTGAGTTTGACGGTTTCTCATTTCTCTCTCATCCATGGCTCCTAAGTCCTAACCCTCCTCTTCTAAGTCCAATAGTTCAACACCAACCAACAAAACCAAATTGACGAGAAAAAGGGAGAAATTAATAAGAAAAGGGAGAAATTGACACTGTTTATTCCATCAATTTCCTCTGACTCACCATCCCTAATTAGGCGATCCCAAATTGACGAGATAAGGAGAAATCAGATAATTGGAGCAGAGCTAGCCTATCCACGTAGTTGTAAGGAAGATGGCAAGGTGGAGAATAGGAGCAGAGAGATAAACATTTTCGTAAAGGAAGTGGTAAGAGAACATTTGCAGGGTCGAGTCGAGCTGGACAGGGGAAGTCGAGGTATTTGTTATACGGGGGTGCGAAATTAACTTTAGGGTGCGGATATGTTTTTGCAAGTAGCAGAATTCTAAAATTTCAAAAAATCCTAGATTTTTTTTTTAAATCGGGGTGCAACCGCACCGGCGCGCACTTCCTTGTGTCCGCCAATTGAGCTGGAGGTGGACGCCGGCTACGACGACAAGAACTGGGGAGGAGAACAAGAACGTATTCATCTGATAGAGTAAAAAAGAGAGAACATTATATATACCAACTTATAGTAACTGCATAAGTTTTATACCCTCAATGTTTAAAAGCTATGTTTCATACTTAGCTCAGAATTTATTGAATTTTATATGTATTGTGAGCTCATTTTCATACTTTTTCAACCTACTTAGTCTTTTTTATAGAAAATCAGAACCCACAAACCTTCTTTAAACTTTGTAAAACTCAATCGTCAATTGTGCAAATATAATCGTTAGATGATCTATTGAAGCGATATCACTACGCGATATTGAAGCTACGATTTATTGTACAGTGATTAGAACATAGCGATTAGACGATAAGAACATGGCGAGTATATTAGATGAGAAGAATATGGCGATTATATATTATAAGAGATAGGCGGTTACAAATAATTTGCCTAATACTCCCCCAACACAGACAATTTGGATGATTAAAAAGGTGGCTTGGATGACATGCATGCTTCTGTAACCCTCGAAGACGGCTTTCCCTTTTGGATCCCAAGCAACGATCGTGGAAACCTGACAAGCACGTCCTACATTTAGTAATCACTATAGGCCGAGAATGACATCCACTCCTAGGGGAAGTGGAAGAAGGTCCTCCACAATCATTTTCCCCCAATCTCCATTAAAACCTGCTCACAAAGGCATTGGTCATCGACGTGTTTGCCGTTGCTTATGTGAATGTGGTATGAGGTTGTCTTCTTAGTGGGAAAGCCTAGTTTGGCTACCAAGTTTGCTGAAATGAAAGATCAACTTATGGATGATTCAACGAGAATCAAGATCGAGCTTCGTGCAAATTTACCGGTTAGTTTCATAAGGAAATGGGATCAAAAATACCCATAAGAGGCTATTGCATGGTGTTTGCCGTGAGAGGGTGTTGCATAGGTGACGGGAGAGGCTGCTTCATGACTATCAACTGATCAACTCGATCTGCCAAAACTCGCACCTCTTGCTTCATGGACAAAAACTCACCATGCATGAGAAAAACAACACTCTCAAAATCTTGAATATGGTTGAAATACATCTTGGTGGTGTTTTTGATCGAAAGTGAATTGAGGGGGGAGATTTAACAAGGGAAGAAAGTGGAGGTGTGTTTAATGCATGTTAAACAAATCTTGATAAAATCCAATCTGTCGAAGTGAACAAATTCGGAGCAGCAAATCTTATGATTGAAAATCTTACTAATTGTTCAACATTGAGGAGCATTGTTTCAACTCCCACCCATTTATGCTTAATGCATTAAACACTTAAATTTCGATTGATTCATCTTTTGATATATTAAGTTGCCCAAATCAATTAATAAAGAACATATATTAATTACAATGACTTTTAAATTTTGAATTTAATATATATATATATATATATATATATATATTAATATTTAAATTTTATAATATTTTATTATCTAAATTAAACGACTATAATTTAATCGTATAGACACTTAGATTTCGATTGATTCATTTTTTGATATGTCAAATTGCAGTGAAGAAATTCATAATGAAATATTAATTACACTGGTTTTTAAATTTTATATTTAACTTATTCATTGATTTTTAAATTTTATAATGCTTTATTATCTAAATTAAACTACTATAATATAATTGTATATAAAATCATCAACTTTAGGCGGCGCTATAACTAATTGTATAGCGGCTCATTTTATTCTTTAGCCCGCATAAATAATTTTTGTTATTAAATTGAGAAACAAATTGGCTATAGAATATAAAAATGAAAATCTTCATACAATAAAATATAAATACTAAATTAAATTAAATTTAATGGCGAGCTGGATCACGTAGGCACCGGCTCAATACTTTTTCCTTATAGTATACATAATCGGATCATTTATATTATCGAAAAGCATTTGAATCAAGTCTTCGTTGCAATTCATGGGAACCTTAATTCTTCTCCATAGTCTGTGCTTGTCCAATAAAATAAATTATAATATCTAGTAGGAGGATTAGCTCAAACAAATAAATTTAGAAACACTTCATATTTCATTATATTAGATGTGAAAATAGGGTAACGTGTCGGATCTATGTATTTTATGTGCCGTAAAAACTGAAAATCTTTGAAAGTGCTCTTGAATAATTTTAAAGGAATTCTCGTCTAAAATCGGAGTAATATATAAACTTATATTATAAAACTTATTCATACATTTAATTTACTGTTGAGAGGTAGTTGGGTTTATTTAGCAGACAAGACGAGTGGCGATGCATCAATATATAAATCCCACTTATTGAGTTGGTAGTCGTGGTACCCACCAACCAATATTCAATTGGTTTTTAGCACTGGGGGTGTAAGTGGTTCCACTTCGAATCGCGAAACCAATCGGACCGAACTGGACCAAACCGAAAAATGTGGTTCGGTTCGACTTCGCGGTTTGATTCGGTTTATTTTTTTAGGAACCGTTTACATTCAGTTCGGTTCGCGGTTTCAAGAATTTTTGAACGGTTCGAACCGAACCAAATCAATATCCTATTTTTTAATTTTTTATTTAATATTTATATTTCTTATATGAGAATATTGTTGGATTTAGATATTAGATTTAAGTTAAGATCAATTCTAATCTATACAAAGGAAGAGACAGGAGTAACAACTCTATACTTATGAGTTCGGAACGAGTAACATCATATAAACTATTATTCTTGCATTATTTAGGATTTAAAAAATAAATAAAAAAATAAAAAGGTGAATCGATGAACCGAACCGAACCATTTCTATGTGTTTGGTTCGGTTCCTAAAATACATAAAAAATCGAACTGAACCAAACCGTTACACCCCTAACTAGCACACATGCATATCCTTCAATAAATTAAAGAAAGTGGGTATAAAACTTAACTATCTAAAATGGTGGGTATAAATCTTATGCATCTATTTGAAGTGGGTGTTCTTATATATTATCACATTAAGAAATAAATATATATATATATATATATATATATATATGAGAAGGACTAGTGTGCATCATGTTGCACATGCAACATGATCCAATTTTTAATTTTGACCCGGTTTGACCTGATTTTCTATTTTATTGAATAAAAAAAAATTCTTACCTCTTTCTCCCGTCTCCTCCCCCTCCCCACTGTCCCCTTTCTCTCTCTCTCCTCTTTCTCTTTCTCTCTACATCTCTGCATCTCACCCTTCTATCTCTCTCTACATCTCTGCATCTCATCCTTCTCTCTCTCTCTACATCTCTGCATCTCATCCTTCTCTCTCTCTCAATCTCCCCCCTCTCTCTCTCTCTCCACTCCCCTCTCTCTCTCTCTTTCTCCACTCCCCTCTCTCTCTCTCTCTCTCTCCACAGTCCTCCCTGTCTCCACCTCCGATCTCTTCGCTCCGCTCAGATCTGGCTCTCTCTCTCCCTCTCCCGCGTTGCCCTCTCTGCCTCCACGAACAAGATTACCTCGCTGTTGCAGTTGATCTCGATGCGGCTGTTACCGTTCTCCCTCAGCCTCCTCATGTATGGGTAGAAGTCTACCAGCGCGTAGCCGAGAGCCGCCTTGAGCACCACCGCGTCGAAGAAATCTGCGGCGCTGCGTCGGCATTCCTACGTGATCCTCCTTGCCCTTATAATGGGCGGATCGGTGGTCGTCGTTTCGGTTCTGCGCTTTCTTCGCGTTTGTCCTGCTCCTATCCATCTCCCTCCCTCTAATTTAAACACAGGTACATTTAATTACGATTTTATTTGTTCTAAATTGTGAATAACTTGATTCTGATGCTTGGGAAAAAGTTTAGGAGGATGAAGGTGAGGAGACAAATGGTGCAATGAAGGATTTGGGTCGGCAGAGTAAAGTTTGATTGAGTATTATCCCCAAATCTTAATAGTAATCCAGGATATAGAAATTGATTTTTGTAATTGTGAAGTTACTTGATTGATGAATTGAATGTATTGTGTATAACTAGGTATCGTCTTTGTATGTATATTTGAGTAGAGATAATTAACATTCTGCTCTCTACTGTGAATTATGGCTTAAAAAGACACTCCGGTCATCATTGATACGTTCTTTTGTCATGATTGACACGAATAGCACGTACAATTGACATTTTGCTATCTACTGTAAATTACGGCTTAAACAGACACTCTGCTCATCATTGACACATTCTTTAATCATGATTGACACGCACAGTAGAGACAATTGACACTCTGCTCTCTACTGTGAATTATAGCTTAAACGAATACTGCTTATTATTGACACGTTCTTTTGTCATAATTGACACGCACAACAGAGACAATTGACACACTGCTCTCTATTATGAATTATGGCCTAAACAGACACTCTGTTCATCATTGACACGTTATTTTGTCATGATTGACACAAACAGCATATACAATTGATACTTTTTCACAAACAAATGACATTTTTTTTCGAAACAAATCGCATTTTTTCAAAAATAATTGATAGTCAATAAATGATACTTTATTCAAATACAAATGATACTTTTGTTTGTTATGATTAACACTTTGGATAAAAAGTAAATGACACATTTATTCATTACAAATGACACGCCTAACTTATCAAAAAAATCAAAAAAAAAATAAAAAATTTGTTTGTTACGATTGACACTTTTGTTTGTTACAATTGATACTTTCGTATGCAAAGAGTGACACACCCGTCCTTAAAATAAATGGGAAAAAACGTTAAAAAAAACGAAAAAAAAGGAATTTTTTTTTAAATTTAAAAAAAAATTATTTATTGCGATTGACACTTTTGTTTGTTATGATTGACACTTTCGTATGCAAAGAGTGACACGACCACCCTTAAAATAAAGAGGAAAAAAAAACGTAATTTTTAAAAAAAAAAAAAAATAAATAAAAATAAAATTTAAAAAAATTAAAAAATTAAATTAAAAAAGTGATTAATGAGTCAATGGGTCAAATACGGGTCAAAGCAGGTCAAAATTGGGTAATTGGATCATGTTGCATGTGCAACATGATGCACACAAGTTTTTGCCTATATATATATAGGGTGTGGATCCCATAAGAAGGAAGCTTAAGATAGGAAATAAGAAGGATTTATAACCATAGATTCTTATCTAATGAATGGTTAAGATTAATATTAGTTTTTAATTTTTGTAAAAAGTAATATCAAGAAAAGGACAATTTGGGCATGAAAATATGCATATTAAAAACCCTTCATAACTCCTTCCCCAAAACAAGGAAACCCTAGGAGAGAAATAATTAGAATTTAATGTTTTTTCAAAAAAACGATTATATAGAAGATTTTGGACTAGATTTTCGAATTCCAAATACAATTAATTTTCTTAAGTCAACAATATTATGTTTTCATATGAATGACATTATGCAAAATAATTATATTGAATATATTAAAACCTATGTGTTTAAATATGCATATCAAATGAAATAATTGTGCATATTATCTAGTTTAGCACTAGTACATTATGTGATACAAAAAAAATTCAAAATATTTAATGTATATAAATGAATATCATGCATAATTATGTTTAAGTTCAAGCATATTTAGACATAGATGATCAAAAATGTTAATTCACTATTTCTACAACAATGTAATTGTGATCTAATAGTTTAATTGAATGCATATTAACGAATAGTATTATACATAGTTATTTGAAAATATATGCATATTTAGTACTAATAATTATATTATGTGATACAAAAAAATCACAATATTTAATGCATATAAATGAATAGTATTATGCATAATTATGTTTAAGTTCATGCATATTTAGACTTTGATGAGCCGAAATGTTAATTCACTATTTCTACAACAATGTAATTGAGATATGATACTTTAATTGAATGCATATAAATGAATAGTATTATGCATAGTTATTTGAAAATATATGCATATTTAGCACTAATAATTACATTATGTGATACAAAAAAATTCACAATATTTAATGCATACAAATGAATAGTATTATGCATAATTATGTTTAAGTTCATGCATATTTAGATTTTGATGAACCGAAATGTTAATTTACTATTACTACAATAATGCAATTGTGACCTAATACTTTAATTGAATGCATATAAATGAATAATATTATGCATAGTTATATGAAAATATATGCATATTTACTCTAAAACTATCATCATATAATTATATTAACTTATTCAGGAAATTAATGGAAACAAACGAGAAAATAGATGGAATGGTTATTTAGGAAATGAAAATGCACAAACAATCTCTAAATTCAAAATTTTGAACTCAAATTATATCATAAATTTTATTTGATATGAAAATTACCTGTGATCTTTTGGAAAGAGAATCAATTACTCAAAAAAGGAAATGATGAAAATTATGATTAAATTTAGAAACAGTTACACAAATAAAAGAAATTAAATGGACATAAATATCCTTAATGATATGTTAATCAATAATAAAGTATTAAATAAAAATATATCTTAAAACAATCCCAATCCTAGATTTTTAAAAATGGAGTGTTATGATTCCTTCTTATTTCTTATTTTAAGTCTCCTTCTCATATGATCCATTTCCTATATATATATATATATATATATATATATATATATATATATATATATATATACTAGAAATTTCCCAACCGCGCCAGCGCGGTGCCTGACCAAATATATGTAAGTTAAATTGTGATTTTTGAATTTTGGATATGTTTTTTTTTACGAAGGACAATATATTTGATCCAGTGAAAAATGCAAACATAATACTACTTCCACAAAAAAATAAACAAATTTCTATTTTAAATAGATAATGCAAATTTGACGTAATCACCCTGAAAAATGCAAATATAATACTACTTCTACAGAAAATTAAACAAATTTCTGTTTTAAATAGATTATGCAAATTTGACGCTTATAAGAATGTAGTAAATAAATAATGTCAGGATTTAGAGTTGACAAGCTAATATAAAATGAACAAATTCCACAAGAAACTAAAGAAAGCTAAATTGGAAAAACCACGTGCTTATAATGTGAAATATACACAAAGACGATACATATATGTAATATATAGTTATTATTCCAAAAGAGATAGTAGCCATACATTGTTCCCCCATAAAGTATCCTAAGAGCGGACAAGGAAGTATAATTATTATTCTTCAATATCGACTCGTCAACATAGTTAAATCATGCAAGCCAGACTGTGAAACTAACACATCAGAGTACTTAGCCTCTAGCTCTGCCTGTTGTTGGTAATGGTACTCCCTTCCGGGTATTATAGTGCTCTGTAGAAGAAAAGCATATAAGAAAAGAGCACATGAGAGAGACTACATATCAGAGGAGTGGAGGGAAGAAACAAAAGAACAAACAGAAACCTGTTTGCTGACAATTGCTCCAATCTGGCTTCCCCTAGGACGCTTGTGAAAGTACTGGTCAGATTCTTCATCAGAAACCTTTTGCACTGGCCCTTCAATCCTTACCTAAAACAATACTTTGTTATTATTTTTGTTTTCTATTAGTTCAAGTGATATCTTTAACGTTTTGTAAGAACAAAGTATTGTTTGAACACTACCCCAAACAGAAGATAAAACCATCGTATGTCCATCAGAAAGCCATGGCTCACTAAATAATTTGGAGCAATAAAGCCCAGGAAAGCTGCCATCCTCAGGACACATCACAACAGGAACCTGAATGATACGAGAGGAAAGGAAAAATATAAATGTTGGAAAACATCTTAGAATATGCACGATTCCCACTACTTCTACTCAGTTAAATCTTCTAATTGAATGATTTTGTTGAATGAATGAGAACCAACTATAAATGATCATTTACTTATATAATTATATGTCTTTGGTTCTAATAATCCTTATGGTTAAACTGATGGAATTTTTTAGGTATCGGGAACACCCCTTTTACAGCCTTTCAGAATAATAAGTTTAAGGTGGTAACTGAGCTAATTTCAATATTTGATTTTCTGTATCCAGCTAGTAATATATTTCATTGTTATTATGATGCAAGAACTCCCCCCCATGAACATCAAAACAGCATACAAGAAAATGTCATGGTCAAGCACAGAATATATCAACACTTTTGAAATTCAATAAGATCCAAGTGTACTACATCCTTATTCTTTCAGCAACTTAAAGACTGAAGTTAAAAAGAAAATGAGCATCCCACATCTGTAATTTTCAGAGACGAACCGAGTTTCCCGCTGGAGGGCCACTGAATTTTGTGAAGTGAATCAGTTGCCGAGTGTGCCCCAGAATCAACAGAAGCTTTTGCTGAGAAAAACACGAGGTATTGCCCATCTGGGCTGAAGATACAAAAAACGTTATAAGCAAGAACTTCTCAATCAGATGATCATATATGGACCTACAGAATATTTATGCTGCTTGATACAGCCTAGATGACACGTTAAGTTTTCAGTATAAAGTACTTATTTTCAAGTACACCTACATACCTGAAACGTGGAAAGAATGCGCTACTTATGCTCTGTGTCAAATTAATTATGAGCTTTTCTTTAGCTACATCGTTTCTGATAATAATAGCAACAAATGGAAACATGTGAAGATAAGCCGAGTAAAGGACATTCATGTTTTAAATATTTCAAACAAAAAAAAAATTTAAGGGCCAAACAAAAGTTCAGAACAACTCAAAATTGAAGAAAGCCTTCAGGAGCAAGTAACGCATACGCGGAAAAATTGATTCCAAATCAGCGACAGATCTTGAGTCCGAAGGCTAATTGTAGGCGACCTTCGACCTAGGAACAAGCATAATGTTTCTTCTATCCCTTTCAAATTCCCCTTGCAGTTTAAATATTTTAAACAAAAAACAATTTAAGGGCCAAAGAAAAGATCAGAACAATTAAAAATTGAAGAACTCTACAGCTTCTATTCCTTGTCTCAACCTAAGAACAAGTATTTGAAGAAACTACTTCTTGGGGCATAGAATCTGTGCAAGCATAAGACGACGAAAAAGGTTTGAAGAAATTACCTTGAGGTCTTCTCTTGTATCTGTAACTCTCAATCGAGCAAGGAAGTCTTTCGGCTACTCCTTTTATTGCCCCTTCAAGGTCTCCCTGAAAGCATAATAGGATTCAACTGAAGCCTTTAGCAAAGCCAAGCAATTCTCCAAGTTCAATATTCAATAAGGGAGATGGGTGATTTTTGCTTTGGCTTTTTTGAATAATAGATTTTTTTTTTAGGATTCTCGTGTGTGTTTGTGCTAGCACTGGCGCGGTGGTAAAAAATAGGGTTTTCAATTCACCTGGGATGCATTTGCGCCGTCGGCGGCGGAATTCAGAATCTCGAGTGGCTTCAGGAACCGGCTTGCTGTAGCCTGTAGCGCCAAGATTTTTCGAGGGAGAGATAATTTGGGATAAATCTTCGAGTGGCTTCAGGAGCCTTTCTTACAAGTGCTTTGGTCCTTAGAGACTCACTCTTCCAAATCACAGCAGATTTGTGGGTTTGTATGTGGTGAAGAAGTCGGATTGGGAAGCGTGGAAAGGCGTATCGGGCTAAGATGTCAAAAATAGGCATAAATTGCAAAAATAGGTAAAATCCTAATTTTTAATATTTTAAAATTTTGATTGAACCTAGCCTAACATTTACTCCTGCAACCGTACAGTCTATCTTAAAATAAAGGAAGTGAATTATTTGATTTTGAGATAATTTGATTACACAATCATTATTTTCATTACACACTTTTCAATTTATAATGCATATACATATACATACAACACGTATATATATACATACACCACAATACAATCTATTTATAATGCATATATATATATACATACATCACGTATATTGTTATTTAAATTTTGATTACACAATTATTTTGATTACACCACGTATATTGTTATTTAAATTTTGATTACACAATCAATTATTTTAATTTTGATTTATTATTATCTTTCAAAAATAATAAAAAAATTAATTAGGATTGATATTATTAATAATTTTTGTAGTATTCATCAAGATAAGTGCTACATCATCGATACACAGCGTAAGCGCTCGATTTCTCCATAGTGCTTAGATTTTTCTTACGAGCGCTTAGGTAATTTTTACGAGCGCTTAAGTAATTTTTACGAGCGCTTAGGTGATTTTTTTTCCTTAACTTTTTGGTGATTGGCTAAAATAGTTTTTTATGGTCGGGTAGATGAATGCAAATTTTTAGGATCGAATACTAGTAATAATAATTATTATAATGAGGTAGAAATATAATGAGAAACCATTAATGAAATAAATTAGTTTATGATACTCCAATTTATCCAACATAGCCGCATACTCTAATGATGATTAACACACATATCCCATATGCGTACTCCCATCGAAATTCGATACCGCTGCAGGTCTTCTACTGATTTGATCATCTCAGGCGTTGGGATACCCGTTAGGATGCGGTGCACGTACATGGAAGCGTATGCACCGCAATTTATCTCATCTAACTGCTCATACTGTCGTTCATTAATGCAATAGAATGGACAATACCTATGTTCCGGTACGAAATCATCGCCCTTTCTAGCAATCCAAAATCCGGCATACTGTAGTAGCTTTGACAACAAATGTGTCACTGGTCTTAGGGTAATGACTCTGAAGTCCCGTCCTTTTTGGTCCATCCTATTCCACAATGAGTCATACAACTCGATCCTCCATTCATCAAGGCAAATGCGTAAGGTTACCCAATGCTCAGGTGACACGTTGCACACTGTGACAATCTGAAACATTGAGATTTTTAATTAGACATTGAAATTGACAAATTAACGTAATTCAATATGATAATATTAGAATTACACTTACATAGCTAGTATTGAGACAAGAACGAATACATTGTACCAGTCCTAAGGGCCCCACCAAAGATAATTCGTGTTATGCTCTAAAACACCTGAATAAGGATTGGCCACGACTTTTTGCCATTGCGCATCGAGAGCAGACTACACGAAAGATCATATTACATTAATATTCTTAAGTACAAACGAAAATAGAAATGAGTATAAAAGTGAAACTTACGAAAAAATCATTATCAAAGATGATATAATTATCCTGATTGACACTTTGCAGTAATCCCTCTCCGAGCCCCAGTAAGCGCCTCATTGTTGATAAATACAAGTCTATTATCTATTGCACCATATATAGTGATTATAGCATGTTAGTGTTCGAACACAACTCATAAAGGAAAAAGGAACTAAATAACTTACATAAGAGGTCATCTTATATCGAATATCCTGAATGTTGTCGAAGAAGGTCTGGTCCAATTCCCAATTTGAGGAAGGAACACGAATTTTTTCTGATATGGAACCCGTCCTCCAAGCAGTATATCCCCGGAGAGCTTGTCGATAATTGAAACTGACTTCCTTAGTCGGCTGTCTAACTCTGTTACTTACAGGCTGCTAGAAAGGCGTTTAGGTTGTACATTAAATTTCCTAAAAAATAATTATGAAGTCAATTGGTTAAGGAAAAAACAGATAAATAAATTCTTTGAAATATAGCACTAAAACATAATTATGAATCACGTAAGCGCTCGAAAAATAACCTAAGCGCTCGAAAAATAACCTAAGTGCTAACGAAAATACAAGCGCTTAGGTTGTACATTAAATCTATATAAATATTAAACACATTCTATCAAAAAAAAATCCTAAAAAATCTCATTAGTATAGTTCTAAATTCCTAAATTAACGTGAGGAATTCTATTGACAATCACATTACTATAGTTCTAAATTCCTACAAAAAAAAATCCTTAAAAATCTCATTAGTATCTTAAAAATCACACTAAAATTCCTAAAAATCTCATTAGTATCTTAAAAATCACACTAAAATTAAGGTGAGGTATTCTATTGACAATCACATTACTAAAGTCCTAAAAAATCACACTAAATTAACGTGAGTTGCTCTATTGACATTAACGTGGGGTATTCTATTGACATTAACACTAAATTAACGTGAGGTATTCTATTGACATTAACACTAACTTAGTGTCTAAATTAACATAAGGTATTCTATCGACATTAACACTAACTTAGTCCCTAAATTAAATAATCTCACTAGTATCTTAAAAATCAAAAAATTTCCTAAAAAATAATTACGAAGTCAATTAGGTTAAGGAAAAAACAGATAAATAAATTCTTTGAAACATAACACTAAAACATAATTATGAATCACATAAGCGCTCGAAAAATAACTTAAGTGCTCGAAAAATAACCTAAGTGCTAACGAAAATACAAGCGCTTAGGTTGTACATTAAATCTATATAAATATTAAACAAGTTCTATAAAAAAAATCCTAAAAAATCTCATTAGTATAGTTCTAAATTCCTAAATTAACGTGAGGAATTCTATTGACAATCACATTACTATAGTTCTAAATTCCTACAAAAAAAATCCTAAAAAATCTCATTAGTATCTTAAAAATCACACTAAAATTAAGGTGAGGTATTCTATTGACAATCACATTACTAAAGTCCTAAAAAATCACACTAAAGTAACGTGAGTTACTCTATTGACATTAACGTGGGGTATTCTATTGACATTAACACTAAATTAACGTGAGGTATTCTATTGACATTAACACTAACTTAGTGTCTAAATTAACATAAGGTATTCTATTGACATTAACACTAACTTAGTCCCTAAATTAAATAATCTCATTAGTATCTTAAAAATCAAAAAATTTCCTAAAAAATAATTACGATGTGACAAAAGATGGCAATGAGCAGATCGTACCGCTAGCGATCGGAATTGGACCAATCGAGGATAATATCTCTTGGACATGGTTTATGCAGAAATTAAGGGGGGTGTACGGAACACATCACGAATTAGTGATTGTATCTGACCAACACATTAGTATTCAGAATGCTGTGGAAGAAGTGTATCCCGGAGTTCCCCACGTACTTTGCAATTACCATCTGCTGAATAAAATCACGCCTTATGGTCGTGATATTACCAAGTTGTTTAGGAAAGCAGCGACGACATACCGTCCATTAGTTTTTAACAAGGACATGTCAGCAATCCTCTCAGCTAGCAAAGATGGAGCTTACCAAAAACTTATCGAAGTAGGTCCCGAACGTTGGGCCCGTTCAATTGTGTACGCGTCGCCGGTATAGTTTTTTAACGTCAAATGCGGTCGAGTCTTTTAATGCGAGGTTGTTGTGGGCTAGACGTTTGCCAATTTGCTCTCTAATTGACACTATTCGATCAATTATGGAGAAATGGTTTGATGAGAAACGTCAACGGTTGAGTTCACATGACCATCCACTCGTCGAGGAAGCGAAGCGAAAGGTTCATTATGAAGTGGAAAAGGCTCATAAATATACAGTCACAAGGACTTCCGCTGTACAGTTCAAGGTCAATGACGGAAAAAATAACTTTAAGGTAGACTTGGACACGTGCCAGTGTTCGTGTTGTGAATTTCAGTTGGATCTGCTGCCATGTTCGCACGCTATTGCGGCTATCATGTAAGCAAATAAGTTTTAAAACTTTATTAGTTCTTTTAATTTTGTAGTACTAATATAATGTTTTGAACGCAGACAATCGGGGAGCATCTATGACTTTGTATCAAATTACTACTTAACAACCACCCACCGAGATTTGTATGCACATATATTGAATCCCCTTCCTCCTCCAGATCGGTGGACTATAACTCAAGCTGAAGAAGTGCTGCCGCCTAAAGCGAGACGACAAGCCGGTCGTCCAAAGACGGGGCGTTTCCGATCTGAGTTTGAGACATCTAGCAGTAGTAGACCTAAGGGTACCAAGCATTGTGGTATTTGTCATCTACCAGGCCATACAAAGAGGAGATGTCCAGCAAGAGGGCCGCCGAATTGACGCGCATTGCAGTTTTCGATTTCTATTTATCTTCTTAACTTGTATGAGTATTAATAAATGAAAATAAAAAGTAAGTCCTCGTAATTTCAATTGACTTTTATGGGAGTATTTTTATCCAAAAGAATAATGTTTTGGAATAAATGTTTGAATAATAAAATTAAATTTGATTCATAAAATAAATTTGAAATAGGGTATCATAAAAATAAATAATTAAATTAAGAAAATCAACACAAACTAATCACCAAAAAGTTAAGGAAAAAAAAAATCACCTAAGCGCTCGTAAAAATTACCTATGCGCTCGTAAGAAAAATCTAAGCACTATGGAGAAATCGAGCGCTTACGTTGTGTATCGATGACGTAGCACTTATCTTGATGAAGACTACAAAAATTATTAATAATATCAATCCTAATTATTTTTTTTATTATTTTTGAACGATAATAATAAATCATAAATTAAAATTAAAATAATTGATTGTGTAATCAAAATTTAAATAACAATATACGTGGTGTAATCAAAATAATTGTGTAATCAAAATTTAAATAACAATATACGTGGTGTATGTATATATATATGCATTATAAATAGACTGTATTATGGTGTATGTATATATATATATATATATATATATATATATATATATATATATATATATATACATGGTGTATGTATATGTATATGCATTATAAATTGAAAAGTGTGTACTGAAAATAATGATTGTGTAATCAAATTATCTCAAAATCAAACAATTCACTTCCTTTATTTTAAGATAGACTGTACGGTTGCAGGGGTAGATGTTAGGCTAGGTTCAATCAAAATTTTAAAATATTAAAAATTAGAGTTTTGCCTATTTTTGCAATTGATACACAATGTGCCTATTTTTGCAAATAAAGTTATAGAAAGGCCTATTTTTGCAATTCTCCCTTGATTTTTTTAGTCCCAAACTTTTCCTCAAAAGTTTCCATTGTAGGAGGAAACAATGGCATGTGGAGTGAGATCTATTGTTTGTGGGAACAGCGAACGCATGTAATATATATATATATATATATATATATATATATATATATATATATATATATATATATAGGGTGTGGATCTAGGGAGATCAACACTCAAAAGAGATATAAGAACCAATTCCTACCCTACATTCCTTCCAAATCAATGGCTTAGATTAGATCACTTATTTACATTAAAATAAAATAAAAAGGGAGGAAAGGGTAAAATTGGGAAAGAAAAAAAAATAATTTGAATGTCATTTAGAAAGTTTTAAGCAGTTTCTTTCTCATTCTCACGTTTTGCAATCGATGAAAGGGGGAGGGGAGAACGGACGATTTCTGCAAAATCTGAAGAATTGACTGCTCAATTTCGTAAATTAATTGGTAGGGTTCTATAAAATTCGTTGCCCATTAGAAACCGAGGCGTGTTCTCCAAATTCACAGTTCTTGAGTTTCGATTGGAGTGGGTTTAATTTTTCTTCGTCAATTTCTTGAGTTTTGTTCTTCAGTTTTTGTAGTTTCGTCCTTCGATTTATAGTATTCATCGCGATTTGAGGGACTTGAGTTATTTTTTCGGCATACACTATTAATTTTTTTTTTGTTTTGAGTACTATTTCTGGTTTTTAAACATAGATCCACGATTTTTAACCTTCGATCTATGGGTTTTATCCCTAGATCTGTGATTTATTTTCGATTCTTGTTAATCTTGATGTGTTTTTCGATCTGTTTTTAGAGATATACATCGAGTTCCGCAATTATTGCTCTATTTGGAATGTCATTTCGTGATTCTTGCCCTTTTTGGAAAAATATGCACACGTAGCAGTAATATGCATAAATTTTTAGAATGGTATGCATAATTTAGATGTTATATATGCATGAAAAAATGAATGCATTGTGAGTATGTGACGAACTACGTTTCATTTTGGGGTTCGAAGTAATATGCATGAATTTGTAGAATGGTATGCATGAATTAGACGTTATATATGTCTGAAAATGAATGCATTGTGATGTGACGGACTGCGTTTCTTTTTGGGGTTCGAAGTAACATGCATGAACTTGTTGAGTCGTATTGTATTTCATATTGTATTCGAAGTAATATGCATGCATTTGTAGAATGGTATGCATGGATGAGATGTTATTTATGCATGAGAATTAGTGCATTGTGAAGCATGTGACGGATTGCGTTTCATATTGTGTTCGAAGTAATAAGCATGAATTTGTATAATGGTATGCATGGATGAGAGGTTATATATGCATGAAAATGAGTGCATTGTGAAGCATGTGACAGACTGCGTTTCATATTGAGTTCAAAGTAATATGCATAAATCTATTCGATGGTATGCATGAAATTGTGAGTAAGTATGCATGAAAATGAGTGGCGATTTACGTGAAACTGTAAATTGTCATGATTGAATCTCAATTTTATTTTGCAGGAGATATTCAAAGGTGATGGAAAGCATTGGAGACTTTCATCCAACTTAATGGTTTCGATTTATGTGGGCATTCGGGGACGAAAATAGAATCAACATAATGAAAAGAACTATATTCATCTAACGACTCGGCCATTCGTGTTCTGTCATGCATTAAACGTTATAAAATTTGCAAAAACTCACCTAGAATATAATATACATAAACAGATAATCAGAAAATACAAAAATCGAATAAAACAAACGAAATGAGCAAAATTGCCCAAAAACAATGAACGCCCATCCAAAATCAATCTTTATGCGTACACATCAGATTCATTCTAAGAAAAGAAACAATCGGGCTAAAAAAGAAATATTTGATTGTAACGACTCTGCCATTCCGATTCGGACATGCATGAAAAGTTCACAAGATGAGCATAAACACATAATATCATGAGCATAAAAGTGTAAAAGTCAAACATGACAGCGAAATTGGTGGAGAGAGAAAATATGAAGTTGAATTAAAAGAAGAGAAGTTTACAAAAATACCCTTAATGAGCTAGATTTTCTCCTTTTTGATTTATTTTTAAATGCTACCTAATGAAAAATGATGGTCATAGATCAACGAGATGGGCGGACGAGATCGGTTCTCGTATCTCTTTTGAAATTAGGATCTCATTTGATTCATTTCCTATATATATATATGAAATGGATCATTAAGGAACACTACCTTAAGAAGCAACTAGGAACACATCACAATCTTCCATTTTATAGATGTATGGTCAAGATTGAAGAAGATATTTTTATTTTTGAATCTCTTATTTGACTTCATTAAGGGTATAGAAGTCATTTGATTCTTTTAATTTCTTTTTGTATTATTTTTTTCATTTTAATTATTTATAAAGTGAATTTAATAAATTCTTTAATTTTTTTATTCTTATTTTTCGTTCTCCTTTTGTTTTTTTCTTCATCACTCCGATGTTTCTCCATGAAGAACAATTTGAATCTTCGTGAACACACAAAATACGTTAAATAACAAGTAAAACATAATCTTCATGAAGAACCAAATTTACGGATAATCAAATTTCTATTAAATAATATATATATATATAGATAGATAGATAGGTGATATGCTCCCATTTTTTTGTATACTTCTTTAGTAAAAGCTTAGTAGTTTTATTAAAAGTTCAATATAAGTAAAAAATATTACGTTATAATAAAGAATTAAAAAGAGAAACTAACTTTTACTACTATTTATTAATTTTAACCTGGATAGTATTTCCTTAAGAATTAATAATTATGAATAATTTAAAATAAATATCATTTTCTATATTTAGTCTCTCATATTTTTTAGCTTTAATGAATTAGGCAATTCTTAATTACTTGTGGTATCAACAATATTGTAGACATAAAGTAATTTAATTGTTAAAAAAATAATTTAGGTAAAACTTCATATCATTTTAAGTGTATAAATACGATTCCCGGCCGGAATGAGATCTAGGTGGTGTTTGGAACAGCTTTCAGCTGCAGCTTGTAGCCTTTGTTGGGAGATGATTCAGTCGCTCCACAACTTGTTGGGAGATAACTCAGCAGCCTAGTGCTCTGAATATTTGCTGAAGATTTGAAGATCCCAAAACCCTACTTTGACTGATGAACCATTCCGTTGTAATCTGTATTATTCTGTCTTTGAGGTTCAGACTCAGTAGACACTCTTTATTTGGTTCAGGCGCTCAGTAGATTATCAGCCTCAGTACCAGAAGAAGAAGACTTAGTGATACTGGACTCAGCAGGAGCAGTATACTGAAAGGAGTCAATGGAACTGAACTCAGCGGGGGTAGTTCACTGAACTTAGAGTTGATCTTCAGTAGAGCTGACTCAGCAGGAGCATGCTACTGAATATAGATCAGACTCAGCAACGGCTGGACAGTCTTCTGACTGTCAGGATTTACTAAATCAAATCAGCAGAGTCATACGAGGAAGAGAGAAGTCAGCTTCAGATCTACCTTGAAGTCTGTTCTGTCTCACCTACTTTCTTCAGCCTCGACCAATGACGAGTAGCCATCTGTCCACTTTCTGATTAAAGCTGCAAGTCAACAACTTTCCAGAAATGGAGGGAAATGACTCTGCCACCATCTTTGAAAGAGTCGTTAGCTACCCAAAAGAGAGAGACACAAAGATCGTCGTCTCCAATGGATCTATCCTTGCCTCTGCTCTATAAATAGAGGGATACATTCAAAATTGAAGCTCACGAAAAACTAGAAATTCGAAGAACACACGAGCTTTCACGAGCAACTCGAAACGACCTAAGTCTTCCGCAAGAAGTTCAAAGAATAATCTCTGGCGAAAGACGACATACCTGCTCATAAGGAACCAAGCTGAACCCGAGTATAAAGCCTCTAGTATCCAAGTGACTGAATACGAACCTAAGTCCATACTTAAACCGTTCGTCGCTCTAGAAGCCATTTTCTCGTTCCCTATCCCTCTAACCTAAGCTCAGCAGATCTTATCCATAGCTTAGACGAAGGAGTTCATATCTGAACTGATCCTTATTGTAAAGGACTCCTTCATAGTTGGAGAGTTTGCCAAACGCTTTAGTTTGATCCTTTGTAAACTGAGACTTGCTCAGTATAAATCTCAAGACCAGTGTTTGTCCAGCGTACAAACCGATTAAGACTATCTCAGTATAATACATAGCTTCCTGATCTTTCGGGACAGTGGACGTAGGATTGTTGGATCCAAACCACTTTAAAAATCTCTGTGTTCTGTGTGTTTTTCTGTTTTAACTGTTGCATTTATTACTGTTCATACTAAAAACATTTATAAAATCATTCAACTGAGTTTCAACAAAGCTTAATCGATCGCACTAACATACTGAAACTGTTTTATTAAAAACGTTTTCTAAACTCAACTGAATTTGGGCCTACACATTTCCGCACTACTGAACTTCAACTGAACGATACTGAATTCTGACTCAAGTTAGCTAGCAGGCCTTAGTGAAGTCAGCCACTCTGCCACACGATCCAGAACAAGCTTATTTGGTCTACTGAACTCATTCAGTACGTCACTCTCCTGAAAATGACTGTTCGTGTTTAAAGTTGAGAAATTGTTTTCAGGTGTATTCACCCTCCCCCCCCCTCTACACCTGATCGTTTAATCTCGGGACCAACAGCCTTCAGCTGCAGCTTATAGCTTTCAGCTGCAGCTAGAGTGTTTGGAACACCCAGCTTTCAGCAGAAATTCACTACCAAATATAGCAGAGAAGCTGCTTAAGCTGCTATTACCAAGCTTTCAATTGCAGTTTACAACTTATCTAATTTATTGGACTATTTTATCCTTTAAGTATTTATATAATTCTCAAAAAACCCTTAATTTTAAAATTTATATTTTTGTTAGTTACAAATTTAATTGTAATTATATTTTAATATATTAGTTAGTAATTTTATATAAATTATTTTATATTTATTATTTATAAATTCTTCAAGTTTAATGAAATAATAATTATTATAATTAAATCTTACTAAATATAAATTATTAAAGTAGTAGGTTTTTAGGATTTTGACTTTTAAATTAATATTTTTCTATTTTTATTTAATGATAATTATTTTTTAGCTACATAATCATTAAAATTTTATAAAAATATTATTATTACTATGAATTTATGCAAATAAGTAGTTATATTTAAAACATAATAGTATGATTTATGCTAATATGATATACTTAAATTTATATAATATAAAGTTAATTTAGTTCAATATTTTGTAATACTCAAATCGAAATTATAGTGTAAATTTTATTTATTTATTTATTACTACCTCCGTCCCGCTATTTTCGGCACACTTCATTTCGGCACGGAAATTAAGAAATTAGATAATTAAGAATAAGATATGAGTAGATGATAAAGTAGGAGAGAGAAGATAAGTGAGAGTAGAGATAAAGTAAGAGAGAGAAGAAGATAAAGTAAGAAAAAGTATGAGAGATAAATGGTAAAGTATAAGAGATATGATAGTTATTTCCAAATTAGGAAATGTGCCAGAAATAGCGGGACGTCCATTTCGGAAAAGTGTGCTAGAAATAACGGGACGGAGGTAGTATAAATTATAATTGTTTAATACTAACATTGAGAGTAAGACAAACATTTTATTTTAAAAGTTAAAATAAGCTATTGATATCAGCAGTTTTTCAAACATTATTTTTTCCACTTTCAGAAGCTTTCAAAACTTCTTTTCAAACACCTAAAAATTCTTAAATCAACATCTTTCAGCCGATTTCAATAGCTTTCAGCACTTATTAATAAGTTTCAACTATTTCAAACACAATCACATGATTCCATATAGACAATACAATCATCACAAACCATGCAAATTTATTTTTATTAAATAGTTTCTACGATAAAATACGTATATTCTTGCTAGAATAATTTGTTCGACGGCTCTCACCTCCAATGAAATCCATTACTTTGTTATTGCTAATTAAATTAAATTCACTTCTGAGAGAAGAGTAACTTGATGCTACGTCAATATTTCTTGTACTGGTACACGTAATTGCACGATGCTAATCCTCATACTCCTCTCTTCTATCTGCAGATACGAAATTAGGCGTGTAAAAAGAAGGAAATTAAACGAAAGAATATTGTAAATTGACATAAATAATCAGTAAAAATATGAACTTTGGTCAAATTGATCCTTAATTTAGAAGAGTTTGGACAGTTAATGAACTTTTTAAAAATATATTAATATAATAAGGATAGTTTTGAAATAGTACAATTTTTGAAGGACCAATTCTGCTAATATTTTTACCCCAAAATTTCAATGGAAACCAATTAATCCAATAATACCACAAGTTTTTACGAGGACCAACTCTGTTTATATTTATACTCCAAATTTCTAATGATTTAATTAGGGGAAAAATAAATTTGAGAATCGTTTTTCCTCAAATTTTAGTGAGCACCAATTCGACAAAATTTATAATTTTCAGGTTAAAGAATTTCACAATTTCACACTAATTTATGGACTATTTGGTCCACATCACTTATCTTTTTAATTAAATAAATTTCACCAACTTTTTTTTGTGTGAGATTAATCCTGAAAATTATAAATTTGGTGGAATTGATCCTCAGTAAAAAAAAATTAAAAAAATTCTAAAATATGTTTTTTCCCTAATTAATTTATAAGAAGTTTGAAATAAAAATATTGACAAGATTGGTCCTCCGTTGAAACTTCCATTATCACATTTTATTTTATTTTATTTTATTTTTAATATCGTTAATTAACTGACGGAGTGATAATTGACCAAATTCTAATTTTTTGGCTAAGAATTTAAAATTAAAAACCAATTTAACTGAAATTGATACTTTTAGGGACCATTTAATCAATTTACCAAAAATTAATAGTAATGATTTTTCTTCATTATAAAAGAAAATTAGTGGGCGTGAAGTTTAAAAACTTAGAAAAAGAGTGGCACGTAAATTAGAGATTTCTGACCTCCAACGCAGAGATGAATTTGAGAAGGTCCAAACATTCTTCTAGTAGCTGCTTCTCTCGGATGACTGCCACTGCCAGTTCCGCCACTACTCCAACAGTCTTCTCAGCCTGAAATAATTAAAGTATAAATTGTTCGTTCATACAATCTCTCTCTCTCTCTCTCTCTCTCTCTCTCTCTCTCTCTCTCTCTTAACTGATAAATTTATTTACCGTAGGTTGAAATGTAGTTATCATCATGTTGATTTTGGTTGCAAGATCTGATGCATGGCGGAGAGTAATTGAAGCCGACTTTGGTTCAACCTGCACATTCCCTAGCTAGTTTATCATTTACGTTTCAATCTCATATTTCATTTACTACTATCATGTGTAACATTTGTGACCTTTGCTCCATCGATAAGGGGTATACTGCAAACAACAGAATGCAAACAATCCCTAGTATTTGAAACTGCTGACGCATGTTCTCTTTCCATATTTCCCCAAGCTTTCAACGCAGTTATCTGGGGGATATCAACATAATATATGATTGTCACAATTTTACATAAACATTTTGTTATTAAACTTAATTACGTAAGTGTGGATTTGATGTTACTCATTCGTAATTACCTGTTCCTTTCACGTAATTAACCAGTTATTAATTAAATTAAAGAATTAACTAATTAAGATATATAATTCATTTACTTATTTTCTTTCCTTTCTTAACCTACCCCACCCAAACCCCGTCGGCCGTTGCCAGCACCGTCTATCATCGCTGCCCCATCAGGACCCACCACCCTTGAAAGTTGAATCCAAATGTAAATTGACGGATAGTGTAAAGAGATACTTTTGACTAATTCTCTTGGACCTTATAATATTAGTACTATTTTTTACTATGCTATTGAAAGTCATTTTCCTTTCTCTTTTATTATTTGCTCATCAACCAGCATAATAATAATAGTGGATAACTAATATTTTATATAATAATAATAATAATAATAATAATATATGATGTGTTACACTTACCTGAGATTGGAAAATATAATCTAATTTCATCTCCAATTTCTCCTTTTGTAGCTGTAATTTCTTTTGTAGGACAGAATGTCGAAGCTTGATAAGTGCATTACAAACATGTAGGGATTTATCCTGCATGATTAATAAGTTGAGAAAAATATACTGATTTTCAAAACAAATTAAATCAAGACCAAAGTTTTGAGCTGGTAATATTGAGATGGATGCAGTAAATACGAGATTGAAATAAAGAATCGAGGATTGCATACCTCAGCCTGCCCGACAACATTCTCATTAACAGCCTCAGCTTTAGCATTACTATACCTCCACTGCATCAACCTATTATGCAGCATTCTCAACTGATGAACATTCTCACCGGAGCCCGGCCCGAGCGCAGACGTCGAACTCGTAGAAGATTTCTTCCCCTTGAGAAACTCAATCCCCAAACTCAAAATATTCCCCACTCCCTTCCCCCTTGAAGGACTCGTTGGAGGCTTTGGATTCATCATCGTCGTCATCTTCCCCTTAACTTCTCCTAACGGAGCTTTCGATCGGGCCAGCGATGGGGACCAATCCCCACTTCCCTTCTTCTTCGAACTGAAATTGTTCGGATAATTATTACTATCACTATCCGGCGGGTCGCCGCTCCATCTCCTAGACCGTGACGATAAATCTTGCATGAATCTTGAAGCGACGTCGTTTCTATGTTTTCTTGAACTGACCGTCGGAGCCATGTACGACGCCGGAAAGTCTTTCCCGGCGTCGCTGTATTCAGAGCCGGATTCCTGCGTTTCGGTATCCGATAGCCCTTTGGAAAATGAGTTTTTTCTCAATGCAATCTCATCAATGGAGAATCTTCCTGGCAAAATATCATCCTCTTCTAGAAGATTCGAGAACTTCGATTTTCTGACAAGTTTGGATTTTCCGGTATACCTCATCGATCCTCCGAAGATGGGATTGCGATTTTCTTTGGAAGATATTTTTCTCTCATTCTCAAACCTACTGAATTCTGTGCAGCTTCTCTGACGATTGAGAATCGAATGGTCAGGATCAGTATTCGCTTTGCTCTTCCGTTCTTCGGATTCCTCGCGGCGCTCGTCGCCGATGAAGTCGGCGAGCGTGTCGGGCTTCTTCGGCTTCGAATTAGACGGCGAGGGGATGGACGACGAGGGCCAAAGCCCGCGCAGAAAGCCCGAGTTTTTTAGAGTCTTGTGCTTTGTTGAATCGGTGGATGATCTGGGCTTCTGTGTTATGGTGGAGAGGACGTTGTTTAGAGATTCATGGCTGCCGTAATCGGTTGGTGATGATGCCGGCGAGAGGAATCTTGAGCTGACTTCTCTTGATTTCGGCTTCTTCCCGGCGCCGCCGTGGCTCTGCATATCGGAGTAAACACGCAGTGTGGGTGGAAGGGGGTTTTGAGTTTGGGAGAAATGAGTAGGAGTAAAACAAATGTTACTGGCGGCAAAATAGATACGAAAGCCGGCGAGTTTATAGTTTAAGATTTGGAAGTGATATAGATACCCTTACATGAGAAATTATACTGTACCTGTTTTTTGAATTTTAAAATTCAAATAATTGCACAATAGTAGGTAATAAAAAAGAAGAAGGATGGGATAAAATTATAAAAATCCAAATATCGGTAAGTAACTAACTAGTGGGTTTGCTCCGACTTCGAGGGGTAGTTTGGAGGTTTCAAACTGTTTAAGGTATTAAGTTGATATGTGGATAGAGGAGTGTAGTTTGAGGATGGATTTGTTTAGCTTAGCCGGCATATTTAAGTGGGATTTAGTATGGGGTTAATGGGAATTTGCCACGAGTCGGTCTTCATTTGAGAGAACTACTTATATTCACATTTTGGCGTTTATTCTAATAAATACTGAATTAACTTTTCATTGGCTGTCTATTTAATGTCAGTGCTCCTTATTTTATGGCAACTGGCAAATTGAAGGAGATCCATTTTCCAATTTCAGTTAGCTGTATAAAATTTTTAGAATTAAAATTAACCACGAGAGGCAAGTCATCTAATATCGGTAAATTATTTAATAAAATATTACGTGATATCGCTATTCTTTAAAAATAATAATGATATGACTTGCCCTCGACTATAAGATCCACATTATACTTATTTATAGAAATTTTTGAGATGGTTGTGTAGTATGAGTATTGCATTCTTGGATAGCAAGCATTTTAAGAAATTTGAACGACACTCATTAAAAAATGATTAGTAAAAGGAGGAAAATGTAAGTAGTATAACTTTGGAATAGAGAAACTCTTATCCAACTCTGACTTGTACTATATCCTTATTCTTTTATTTAGTATCTTTTTTAGTATCTAAAGTAACAATGTATGTATGAGTAACTTTAGAAGGTATGCAAAGTGAAACTTGTAAATACTTTGAGTTGATTACAATACACATTTTATGTAGCGTGACACGATTAAAATTACAAAATTAGTTTCCTCAAGAAATAGAAAGGTATATATCAATGGTTTTTTTATAATTTCTCATTATCAATATCAGAGTTATGACAAATAGAAAGGTAGAGGGGAGATCATATGAGAACACCCCTTAGCGTGAGAAATAGGAACAGTTTATATCCGTTTGATCAAGTAATTCGACGCTCCAGATCGTAGTTTCATTTAAGTTGACCCTTTTCACAATTATAGGAAATAATTTGCACAAAGGTCTTTTTAGTAAATTTATGATTCTATCTTATATTGTAACCTATTTTATGATTTTTGATCAGATTTTTTCATTCATCATCCTCAAACGGCGCAAGTCAAGCGATTCAGAATTTTTTTTTTCTTCAATTTTGATCTTCATCATTTCATGATAATGTCTACACAATGTTTGTTGTTTATTTGCATGTTTTCCATATAAATCTTGTTTTCTTCATATATGTGTATCAATAAAAATTTGTATTCGATTTCTATATCATTTCTTTTCGTAATTTCTTCGTATATGTGTATCAAATCTTGTTAATAGGGTTATACGAATTTTTGATTATTTTTCTTAGTTGTGATTATTCAATTCGAATCATATTTTGAACTTTTCATCATTTATAAAGTAATAAACAATATTTGATTCAATCGTCTTTCATTTTTTTTCTTTTTCGTTGTTGGATTAATTATCTCTTACGATTTACGTTTTTTTTTCCTTTTTTTCCCCAATTTTATTTTGGTGTTAATTTATGCACAACATTCATAGTTTTTATGCACGTTTATAGTTCATTTTATGCTTATTTACCCAGTTATGGATTTCTTACTTTTTACATGTTTCAGATGATGAACTCATATTTGGTGAATCTCACACGACAACGGAAAACAACCAAAATTTCATTCCAGTTGATGAACTCATAATTTATGTTTTATAATTATGAATTTATGTTTTATAATTATTTATTTATTTTCTTCGTACTGTACATTTTTTTAATACATGTATATTCATCGATTTTAGTAGTAATGACATTTTTAGTATACCTTTATTGTGCACTCATGGTTTTTAAGCTAATATAAATCTTGAAAGTTCTATTCGATTTATTACTTCAAATGTATTCAAGTCTTGCAACCAGATACATATTTTAAAGTTTTTTTAAGAAGGTGCAAATTTAAACATAGTAGATGTGTATTTTGTAAGAGTTAATGGTTCGAATTATTATGTACTAAAAAAAATAAATTATTCATTTTTTTTACTTTTATGAAATGTACGTTTATGTTTTATTAAATTTCGCCATTTCATAAATTAGTGTACACTATTATGAAAAAATATGGTTAAAATAAAATGAACATATGGTACATGAAAAGTGTTTGTATCATTCAAGTATTGAAACCACGTATATATTTTAATGTTTATTTTAAAAAGTGCAAATTTTAACATAGTAGATGTGCAGTTTGTAATACTTAATTGTTCGAAATATTATGTAAGAAAAAAAATAAATCATGCATTTTTTTTACATTTATGTAATGCACGTTTATGTTGTAATAAAATGCACCATTTCATAAATTACTATACACCATTTTGGAAAAAAAAACGTTACAATAAAATAAACATAAGTTAAATGAAACGTGTCTGAATCGGTCAAAAGTATAAAATTGTAAACACAAATCCAGATTATCCTAGTAGAAAACGATCCACATTTGTTTTACTCGGGGAGAAAACTTCTTTAAATTAGCGGTCTGCATTCAGAGCTACCTCATCCTTAAGCAAGTTTAGATCACTTTGAAGGTTATCTGCATAATATTTAATCCTCAACATAGACAACTGCTTCTTCGCATTCTTTCGCAATCCTATAGCCCATGAGCTTGTCAATTCACCTTTGAAAGTTTCCATATGTCGCATGAGGTAAACTCCACTATCAACCTCATTTTCTTTGTCTCCCCACTTAATACAGACCACGCTAGTTGTTGCTTTTCTAACTGCATTTGCCTTGGCATCAAGCTTCTTAGTGCGCATAAAATCTCCAAACATCATTTTTTGCAAATAGTATTATAACAAAGATTAGTCCCCACCAAATTCATTCATGATACAATAATAAAAGTATAGAGACTTGATTTTGTTTATCTAAATTGTGTTCTACGTAATACGTAATTATGCAATTTATCTAAATATAAAAAACTCGATAAATACAAAGGAAGTTGAACATAAATTTAAAAATAAAAAATCGTTACGCGCCTCTACATATTTAATCACCAAAAACACACAATTGATGTTGTTTTGCAATGATGCAAACAAAAAAAGAAAAAATGTGCACTACTTATCACATAAATGTGCAATTAGTAAACACAAAAAAATCATCCCTCACGGAAAAAATAAATTGTTACTGTGCAATTAAAAATGGATAAAAGTGCATAAAATAGTTCATACGTGTGCAATTTTTTTAATAAAATAGTTCAAAAGTTTGCAAAATTCAAAAGTGTGCTTAAAATAGCAAAACATTCACGAATAAAATGAAAAAGTGCCAACTTTATCATCAAAAACGTGTACTACGTAATAATTAATCGTGCTATTTATCTTATAATAAAAAATCTGTTAACTACAACAGGAAGTGATACACCTACAAACCCACAAATTGTTGCAGTTGTGCAATGGTTCAAAAAAGGAAAAGTGAAATGTGCAATACATTCAGTTTAGGCAAATAAACCCTAAACCCAATTCAACAATCAATTAATATACATTCGTCAAGAATTTCATAATCTGCGAAAACCCTAATTGTTTTCGGCAAATAAACATTATAACATTACAAAACCCCTAATTGTATTTTGAATCTCATAATCCGTGAAAAAAAAATCAAGAATTCGATGGTTTTAAATTCGCCCAAAAGTTAAAAACTCACCAATTCAATATGAATCTTCTTCGTGTGTTCCGGATGAAAGGGACGAGGCTAGTCTAGAAATCGCTGCTTTTAGCAATCAATCCACATTCTCTAAACTGAAATATCGAATTTGGGATGTCGAAGGTTTGGGTGTAGATGATTCTGGAACCGCTAATCATGCAGATGAGAAAGTAGAGAAAATAAAGTAGATGAGCGGAATAAAAAATATTTAACCTAGTTTAGGATTATTATATTGAAACAATTTGACTCTAATACCCTTTGTGCAAATTTTTTTACTTAATAGTGCAACTCGGGTAAAAAATTTAAAACAAGAATCTGGGCCGTCAATTTTCATCATCTAACGTATGATAATTGTTCTTATTTCTCACTCTAAGGGGTGTTCCTATTTGAACCGCCACCTAGAAAGGTATTCTTTTCTCTATACAATAAATTTGAGATAAAATAATCATCCACTTCAACACCAGAGGAGAAAATCAGAAAACCTACACACTCTGCAACAACTCGAATTCGTTCCTCCTATCAAGCACCGGACACAAACTGCATCGTCTCGGCTATTGTAATTTGTAACCACCCCCCGTTACCGAATATCATCGTCTGACTTGAAGGGAAATCGATCACCTCCTCTACCTCGACTAATCTTTTACAAGCCATCGACGCCCTTGAATCTGATAACCACCAAACGTGGTATCAATGGTGCTTTCGCTACCAATTTCTGCACTGGTATGACCACGACGATGCTTCTTTCTCCTTGAACTACTACCACAGTCGCTGATGCTCCCATTTAAGAGGGGGTCGTCTATTCCGCGGATCACTTGCTGCGCCAATGTGGAAGTGGAAAGGCAACTGTCATCCTTTGTTCTCCTCTCCTTCTTTATATTCTGAGAGATCTTATCCTTGAACTTGTTGATTCCCTTCTCTACCGGTTCTACCGCTTGAGTCACCGTAAACTTCACATCATTCACAATCTGCACAACAAAGTTAAGGAAAACTGATTTATATCTCTTCCTTGTACAAGTGGGGAAGAACTTACGTATTCACCGCCGCCTAGAAAAACATCCTTGACACTCTCTCTGATGGTCATTCCACTCCTAGCTTCATAGTCGGGTTGAGGAAGACGCAACTTTGTGGGACGTTCACTATCCCTAACTTCATCGGGATCTAGTGGACAGTCCACAGATGCATAATCTCCGAGGACTGCAACGCTTCCAGAAAAAAGATCTCCCATTAACTCATAAGGTGTTGCCGGGAAAACATAAAGGTGAACCACAGAAGCAACACCCATCTGTCCTGGATGAATAAACAAACTTTTATAACATAAATATTAACATGATATGTGCAGAACATGTTGAAGAAAATGCAAGAGTAAGAAATCCATTACTTAAGCATTGTCTATGGAAAGCTCTATCGAGAAAGTGCGCAGGACAACTTAAATTCCAATACCAGCTGATAATACTAATTAATTCACTTTCAACTAGTTGAAAATCAGGTACTCTCTGCTGCCTTGCCACTTGCCATGATATGTTAATTTACTTGTTTCTGCACAACCAACTTCCTAGACAATTCTGAAAATCTAGTCATTTTTGCACTTAACAGCCAAGCTCCCTGATTCAAAAGAATAATTAACTCAAACGAGCAAATTTTGAAAAGTTAGTTTACTTAATTTTACTAAAAGAGCAGTATAATAAGTTCTGCGGTTGTAACATACTAGGTGTGGCCCTACCTAGAAGCCGTAGATACAGAATTAAATGAAGCCAACAATTAAACAACCTTCAAGTTCAATATATTATCGACATGGTAAAGTAGCCAGCCACATGCAAGGGAGAAAAGATCAACCATGCAGTTGAAGAGCAGCAGCCAAAAATTAAAAGAACAACTTCAGACAATTACCTCTATACAGATAATGAAGTCCTGGACACCTGATTTAAACTCCGGTGACTCAGCTATCGGACTTTTAAATAAACCAATAGCATAAAAAAGCGCTATTGCAACACCTTGCCACCAAGTTAAGAACACAATTGACTTGAATGTCAAAAACTTGTACAGTGGTTTAATGTGCGCCAATTCATTTTTTGTGATGGCATAAAAATGAACTAAGCAATATAAAGCCCATGACTGGCTGAAATTTAAAATCACAGCCATGTATGGGTACCTATAAAACAAAGAAGAAAGATATTGTTAGAGCTATCAAACTTCTCATCCGTTCCATTTAAGCTAATCAAATAGTTTTAACAGTTTCACTTTGAGTGAATCTCACAGGGAGAAAATTGAAAGCAATCAAAGATTAACTGAAGCGGCCCATCGTTAATGCAAGTTATAAATTCTGTTAAATAGGACACAAGTTGGGGTACAGAAGTTACAACATTACACAAGAAATTAAGAAAAAATTAATTTTAATAGGTGCATCAAAGGTAATAGGCTTTTTCACTCTAGCTTTCTGCCATTTGAGTTTTTATTTCTGGCGGACATAACCAAGATAAAACATTAATGTCTGCTTGATTTCGAAATACTTAAAGGCTTCCCACCTTTCTATTTTAAATCTCTGCCAATTATGTTTCACGGTCTTGAAGAATTATAGGTAATCCAAAAGAAGTCCCAAAATCTAATCCATTAAAATATTTGTGGGTATATCACGTACCCACAGTTCCATTTGAAGTCTCCTTCACAATACACATCAAAAGCTTCGAGAATTACTGCTGAAATGGCAGTAAATGCTTTAATTATCATCTGCATTGAAAAATAACCAAATTTTGTCATGTATGGCAAAACAAAAAGATATAAAAAGTTGACAAAAAATATACTGAAAGATTTCCCATCAAGTTGGAACTTACATACTGAACAATGCCAAACTTGATAACCTTGTAGACCCACTGACCAAGTTTCCAAGGCTTCAAGAAATAATTCAGAGGAAAGGGGTGCTTCACTATTCCCCTTTCATGACCATGATCAAGTAAGGGTGTTTTCATACTTGCACGTCCTTCCCTCCTCATAAATTCAATTGCTCTCTGTTCCCCACCTAATTTACCATGTGAAATAAGATGTTAATTATTCTAGTTTAGCAAAATATTTTATGACATTGGACAATTTTAACTAGCATAATATTATGCAAGTTCTTAGAATCCTTGAATGATCTGCTAACTTATATAATAAGGATTAAGTTATCAAAGACTGGTAAACAACTTCAAACTAAGAAGGAAGCTTGATGATCATACCTAAACATGCAATTAGATACCTCCCAAAGCAATACATGGCAAAGGACTCATAGCAATCACGAAGAATCCCAACGTCAACACTAATCGATGGGTGTACCATTGAGACAAACTGCAACAGGTGACCATGCTTGAGAAGGAATCATAAGCAACCTTCACGAAAAACTTTCATGGACAATGAAGCCAAGCAGGTTTCTAATTTGAAGCAATTAAAGCTATCAGTTGTGCAAAAAACTTTATAATCGAACCACTCAGTAAAACAGACAGATATTATCAGACAATAAATTGTCTACCTCCTATAATTGTGGTAAGCATATCATGAGAAAAAATTATTCAGGTAAAGCAAATCAACAGAATCAGCACTAGTTACAAAGAAAAAACTGAATAACAAACCAAACGGGAAAGGAGACAGAGAAAAGTGCAGAAACATGTTAGAGAAACCTTCATAAATTGAAAATGATGAGCATTACAATATTCGAAAGCCATTATGGAGAGATACAGAATAATGGCATTATGCTAAAGAAATACTGAAGGCTCTCCTAAGCTAATAAGCAAAACCAGTAAGTTAATTTAGGGACTTGAAGAGGTTAACAGAGTAACTTTACTGCTGCAAAGCAAACAATGATGTAAAAACACATTGACAATGAAGCCATCAAGTTGCAGGCCGCCGTATAGATGCGGAAACTGGACAGAACGGTGCTACATAGAAGCACATTTTGACATGCTGGATAAATGTCAGATGCTACTACTGGAAGAATTACTGTTACACCACATGTTGTGGCAACCCGGTGCTTGGGCATGTGAATCTGATGTGGAGCGATCGGAAGATGGGAAGAGATTTTATGTTCGACAAGGGCGAGAGAAGATCGACGTAGCGGCATGGCGTGGCGTTGGATGTTGCATGGCGTGACGTCGGCGTGCTTGAATCAACAATATAGTTGTTTTATATTATTATTATTTTCGTAATGTTGGGCTTATTTAATTTGTGCCTTGTTTTATTTTGAGTCAATAAGTTTGTGGGCTTCCATCTTATAAAAGGAGATGAGAACCCTAGTTTTTAGTATGCTTGATTTTGGAACTGATTTGGGCAAGACGAGAGTCTTGATTTGGGACGAAATCATCTTGATTTCGTAAGTTGTTTTCTTTTCCGAATTCCTTTTTAATATTGTTCTTGATTTGGTTATATTACCGTGGCAAAATTGTGAATTGAATTCTAAGGGTTTAACAAGAAAATCAGTTCGGATTGGTAGGCTAAAATATTTAATTCAATCTGCATCAATTCTAGTTTTCGATTTCTCTTTTGATTCCTTAAGGATTGTTCCAGTTTGTGTTTTCATTCCTTCCCTGTTTCGATTTGGAAGAAGTTTACATATTACTCGTTCGGTAACCGTCAATAACGAAAGCTGTTTTACGTGTTCGGCAATTTGATCTCAATTTGCGTCAATTACAATTGTGATCTTATTTTGTTTGCATCATAATCATTTAGTAATTTGAAGTATTATATCATAAAGTAACTGTAACAAGAATACTGGAGCTTATTAAAGCCATAAAGGTTGCACTTTCTAGTCTAGGAAAACAGTTGAGATCTTCCATTCAACACGGCCATGATAAACACTGTTATGAGACCTTATCTTTCACCATAGAAGCCCCTATAGCTCATCGCCCCAACAACAAATACTCTTAAACACAAACTTAACATACAAATGAGTACGTACCAAAATACTAATTTCCACTTATGTAACACACAAGTTCCAACTCACAAGAACAAAATCCACAACACATTCCATGATCAATCATAACTTTCTTTCCAAATCCAGCTGAAGCACGAAAAGGAAACTAATAAAAACTTACTGATTCAACACCATAACACGGTACCATCAGTATCACTCCTATCAGAAACTTTTGCTCCTGCCATCATCAAAAATCATCAAACCACCATAAAAATATTCACTTAATAATAAAACACGTAATCACGAAACGGCCGAAATTTGACCTCGGGATTCTTGTAGGCGGATAAATGTTCGAACATCAGGTAGACAGAGAGGGTGAGAGTGACGACGACGAAGGATCCGGCGATCAAAACAGCCCATATGGGCGTCGAATAAGCGTCGGTCAGCAAATTTAGGAGATAATAATAACCTGAATTAACGATTTTCAGCAGCATCAATTCGATTTTCAGCTGACTCCGAATGAAAAATTGGATGTTGAAACCGATCCGATGCTCATGTAAATTCAGTTTCTTATCGCTGTTGGAGAGAAGGGGTTTGAATCGGAGAGGGTACGACTGGATGGATGATTGGTGAGAGCATTACAGCGACAAAATTATGAGCATATGGCATTTTTAAAATTTATTTGCAAATTATCATTCTTTAAAATTATTCTACTTGGTTTGAGGTGTTTCGATTTGTAGCTGCAAACGTGATACAGTAATTCCATTAGGTTGACCATATCTCAAAATTAGAGTGCATTTTATTATTTCAACAGATAATTCATGTTCTAAATAATAAGAAAAAAATACTCCATCCGTCCCTATTTTATATGCATATTTGACTTTACACACATATTAAGAAAATATTTAATGATATAAAAGTTAGATAAATATTGGTATTGGAATTTGAGTAAATTAAAATAAATTACTAAAAAATTAAAGACATAATTGTGTTTGTTATTAGAAAAGTTGGATAAATTAGTCTTTTTCTAAATTCTCACATTAATTAGATGTATTAAAGTTAGTGAAAGATTTAGTTAGACATAAAAAAATTGTTAATAGACATATAAATTTGGGACAAACGAAAAAGGAAAGTAGGCATATATATTAGGGACGGAGGGAGTAATAAGGATGACGTTAAATGAATCAATTTGATCCGAATTAATTACCCTAAATAACTTCAATCAAAATTAAAATGACTATACTTGGAAGTAACTTCAATTTAGTTTAATATACCCTAAATAACTTCAATTTAGTTTAATATACCCGAATTAATTACCCTAAATAACTTCAATTTAGTTTAATATACCCGAATTAATTACCCTAAATAACTTCAATTTAGTTTAATATATTTGGAAGTAAGATAAATTAGATATGTAAATTAATGTTGGTCAAACATCCATTAACACTAATTAATACTTCTACTTTTTATTAACATTAATGTAATTAATATAATGAAATGAATGAAAATCACATTAATTTCGTCCTAATTATTTGTATACCTTATAGTATCTATTACACTTCTTTGACACTACTTATTTGACACTAATTACTTAAGTATTTCGTTTATATGATATTATACCTTCACTTCTTTATAGTTTCTTAGTTTAATAGTGAAGGGGATCACTAATGATCTATAAAGAATAAAAATCACATTAATCTCCTTAACTAAATAAGTACTCCCTCCGTCCCATTTAAAGCGACGTGTTTTCTTTTTCGGGGTGTCCCATTTGAAGAATACAAATTATCTTCTACTTTATCATTTATCTCTCATACTTTTTCATTTACTCTCTCACAATCTCACTTATCTTCTTTTTTTTACTTTATCATTTATTCATCTCTCATACTTTATCATCCATTTTCTTAATTCCTGCGCCGAAAAAAAACGTGTCGCTTTAAACAGAACGGAGGAAGTAGTATTTAATACCGATTGACCATCATTACAAATGGCATCCTACATTCGAGTGGGACGAAGAGAGTACTACTTGACTAATCCATTTCACTAATAAAACTAATCAAAATAATGAATCAATTTATAGACATTTAATCCCCTTTACTAATTATAATAAACTAAAAATATTCAGTTTACGTAATTTCTTTTAACATTAATCTCATTAATATAATGAGATAAATAAAAAAGTTATATTAATGTCATAATCATATCAAATAAACTATAAAATACTCTCCTTCATTATTAAACTAATAAAAAATGAATCAATTTATAAACATCTAATCTCCTTAACTAATAAACTATAAATATTTAATTGATGTAATTATCTTTTAAATTTTTTTATCAACTTATTCTATAATTACTGATATCATATTTCATTAATAATACTTTGTAATTTGTAGACCAATTAGTTGTCAATCAATCACATAAGGACATATATGACAACATTCTATGAATTTTGTTTTCCATATTCTTTTATCAAATTTCCATAATTTTTTTATAATTATTGAACTTAATCAATTTCATGTGGAAATATATGATCAAATTCTTTGAATTTTTTTTTGTTTCAAAAAAATGTTAAGAATTGTAAAAAAAATAGAATAAAAATCTTAAGAGAAAATAATATAGGAAATTATAGCAAGTTTAAAATATCAAAAGAAAGGGAAAAAATATTGTAATAAGAAATTGAACTTGAGACCTTATAAACAAATGCTAGAGGTGCTAACCACTAAACTAAACATATTACTCACTTTAATTTTTGCTACATTATGATGGTATACTATACTATGCAAAAATTCTGGTGGCCGATGAGTCGATCGACCCTCTTGACCCCCTCTATATCCACCCATGTTTGAACACTAATAGAGACATCACTAAGATTTGAACGCCCTATTTGAACACTAATAGAGACATCACCTAAATTTGAACACTAAACATTTGACAATAAGACAAGCTTATTAACATGTATGTCATTAGAGCTGTTAACAAATCAAGCTTTATCTGAATAGCTCGAGCGCAAACTCAATAAAGTTCGACTTGAATTTGAAAATTTGAACCGAACACTACAAAAATTATGCAATTTACCGACGAAATTACCGACGGAATAAAACTATGAGTCGGCTTACCGACGGAATCTGAGACGCTCAACTTACCGACGGAAATAATCCGTCGCCATTTTACCGACGGAAAAATCCGTCGGTAAATATTGAATTTCCAAAATTCTTTTTTTTAATTTTACTGCCGACAGAAAATTTCGTCGGTAAAGTTAAATTATTATTTATATTTGTTTTTAAATTTAAAATATAAATTTACCGACGGAAAATTCCGTCGGTAAATATATATTTTAATTTATTTAAATCGATACTTTAAATAAATTTTGAACAAACATTTACCGACGGAATATTCCGTCGGTAATAAGTAAAGAATTTACCGACGGAAAAATCCGTCGGTGGGACCTAAATTAATTCACAGGCGCAAGCCCGCTGAACCAGAACACAATTTCCCCCCCTTCGCCTTGCCGCGCGCGCCGCCGCGCCCCTTGTCGCGCCGCCGCCCCTCGTTCCGTTGCCGCGCCGCCGCCTCCGCCGCCGTTGAACCGTAACTCCCGTAAGTTTCATCTCCCAAATCTATTGGTATATATCTGTTGTTATATATCTCCCGTATTTTTCTTTCATATCCCAAATCTATTGGTATATATCTCCCTTCTTTTAATTTATTAGATGCATACTTTGGTGGTTACTTACATCTCCCTTCCTTGGATCCGTATGTCATTGAGTCTTGTAGTTACTTACATCTTGTCAAAAATTACTTATCTTCTTTAATTTGCATTATGATAATATTTTTTGAAAGCATGCTGATGGGACTAACCATCTTCCAAAATTTAGGGAGGTTGCATAAAATCTTGAATTAAATAACATAAGGAAAGTATGCACGAACATATTCATAATTTAGAATTTGAACAAAAATTGTGGTTAGAGGGGAGATATGCAATTTAGGTGGTGCATATTTGGAATATAATAAATTTTCAAAAAAGACACTAAGTATATAATTTTGGAATCCACCGAATAACTTTCTACTTATAAAACGAAACTCAAAATAAATTTGATTTTTTTGTTTGTACTAGTAATTAATCTATGCCATTGGTGAAAAGGATAAAAATGAATGGTAAGTAGTGATTGAGTGGTAAAAATGAGGGAATAAAGGAATTGAGAATATGTAAGGTTGATGGCTAGAAATATCATAAGAAGTACGTACGCTTTAATGTGTTTATTTGGATTTTGGAGAGCAAGTGGGTTGTAGTAGGGGCCTAAATTCTCCAGTTTTATGAGAATTAAGGCTAAAGCCTTGTTAGCCACTAAAAATTAGATAAGCTTTGATGAGAAAAGGGTTTTATATATTGGTCCAGTTTCAAGAAAAGTAGGAGTAATGTATACATAATTAATATAAAAGCACGTTTGAATTGAGGGGAAATTAAGATTATTTTTACTTTGAAAGTAAATAGTTAGGGTTTTTTTTGATATATATCGTCTTATCTTTAACGGTTTGTAACTCAATTCTTTTGATGCTATTGCTTTCAGGTACATGGCGCCTCCCAGAGATCGTGGCGACATGACTATATCAGCTCCTGCTGGGCGTGGAGCACCCCCATCGTACTCGAAAACCGGACTACATCAACACAGAGAGGTGGGCGGCCCTCAACGAGTACTGGATGCGGCCAGAGGTACTCCAAAAGTCGGAGATCGCTTCCCAAGGCCGCGAGTCGGAGCCGAGCCGGGCGCCGGGATGAGCAAGCACAAAGGAGGGTCCCGGTCAGCCCTACAGTACTCTCAGTCTATGGTAAGTCTCATTTTATAAGTTTTTTAGCTTCTTATGTCTTTGTTTTTGACATAATTCTGTTTATGCATGTGATGAATAGGCTTCTCAGAGGGGATGCTCCTTAGAGTCCACCACCTTTGACACTTTCCAGAGTCTCCATTACAAAGGTGGAGACTTCTCCAACATGAAGGCGGCGAGACTTCATGTAAGCACACAATTACAATATATAGAATAAATTTTTATTTTTAAATTACATTATGATACAAAAAAATATAATAAATTTATTTTTTTATTTTCAAAAAAATAATATATGTCTCAAAAAATATTAATATGTATTTAGAATTTATTCTTGTTAATAAAAATACAATATTTTTAATTTTTTTTCAATTACATGATAGGGAAATATGTGGAGATGATAAAAGTATCACTTTATATAAAAAATGTATCAATTATTCTGAATATATCATTTGTTCTGAATAAAAGTATCACTTCTTATTAACTAATGTATCATTTGTCATGAACCAAAGTAGGGTTTAGACTTCCCCTCTAGGGTATAGTAAAAACAAGGAAAAATACCGTAGCAGTTCCACGACTAAAAGGGTTTGGAAATGCTAGCGTTCCGAAGGAACGCTAGCTTTTTTCAAACCCTTTAAAAATGCGAGTGTTCCGAAGGAACGCGAGCATTTTTAACCAGGGAAAAAAGTAGGGTTTAGACTTCCCCTCTAGGGTACAGTAAAAATAAGGAAAAATACCGTAGCAATTCCACGACTAAAAGGGTATGGAAATGCTAGCGTTCCGAAGGAACGCTAGCTTTTTCCAAACCCTTTAAAAATGCGAGTGTTCCGAAGGAACGCGAGCATTTTTAACCGGAGAAAAAAGTATGGTTTAGACTTCCCCTCTGTGGTACAAAGAAAAACACGTAAAAATATTATTGCTCAATAGGAATGATACTTTTCTTTAGGCAGAATGATACTTTTCTTTACAACATGTGATACTATTACTCAATAAGAATGATATTTTTCTTAAGGAAGAATGATACTTTTGTTAACAACATGTGATATATTGCTCAATAAGAATGATACTTTTCTTAAGGAAGAATGAAACTTTTCTTTAGGAAGAATGATACTTTTGTTAACATGTGATACTATTGCTCAATAAGAATGATATTTTTCTTCAAGAAGAATGATACTTTTCTTTAGGAAGAATGATACTTTTCTTGAAGAAGAATGATACTTTTCTTTAGGAAGAATGATACTTTTGTTAACAACATGTGATACTATTGCTCAATAAGAATGATACTTTTCTTAAGGAAGAATGATACTTTTCTTTAGGAAGAATGATACTTTTGTTAACAACATGTGATACTATTGCTCAATAAGAATGATACTTTTCTTAAGGAAGAATGATACTTTTGTTAACAACATGTGATACTATTGCTCAATAAGAATGATACTTTTCTTAAGGAAGAATGATACTTTTCTTTAGGAAGAATGATACTTTTCTTAAGGAAGAATGATACTTTGTTAACAACATGTGATACTATTGCTCAATAACAATGATACTTTTCTTAAGGAAGAATGATACTTTTCTTAAGGCAGAATGATACTTTTCTTAAAAAAGAATGATACTTTTGTTAACAATACGTGATATTATTGCTCAATAAGAATGATACTTTTCTTAAGGAAGAATGATACTTTTCTTAATGCAGAATGATACTTTTCTTAAGGAAGAATGATACTTTTCAATTGGTTGGAATAAAAATATTACTTATTATAAACAAATTTATCACTTTTGTTAAATTAATATATCAATTAAAATGAAAAAATGGACAAACTTGATTTGAAAAAATATGAATTGGTTGGAATAAAAATATTACTTATTAAAAACAAATTTATCACTTTTTTAAATTAATATATCAATTAAAATGAAAAAAAAACATTACCAAAAAAAAAGGACAAACTTAATCTGAAAAAATAATTGAAATAAAAATATTAATTATTATGAACAAATGTATCATTTTTTTAAATTAATATATCAATTAAAATAAAAAATTCAAAATTACGCTGCTAGGACTCGAACCCGAGTATATAAGATTTGAGCCCAGCAACTTAGCCAACTGCACTACCATAGTGTTGGTCCGGAGACGATAATTCAGGTGTAGAGGGGGGGGGGGGGTGAATACACCTGAGCTCAATTTCTTTTTCTCAATGAAGGTCAGCTGAGCTGATGATTGCAACTGATGAACAGTGCCAAATAAGCCTTCGATCGCGGGACAGAGTGAGTCGCCCATCGAAGCTCTCTCCTACCGACCGTTGTCGGTATTTTGAGAATCGTCGGAGACTGTTGTGCGGAAAGTGTGGGGCCCGGAATTCGTCTCCTTTGAAAACACGTTTTAGCAAATTAAATCTTTTGGCTGTGCGCTTTATAAAATATGTTTTATGCAAGCTTATGATTTCCAATTCAGTTGAATGCTATGCAATAAAACAGTAAAGGAACACAAGCGATTTAACGTGGTTCGGATACGCAAGATCCTACGTCCACGGTCCTGAACAAAGCAGGAGAACTTGTTGATTATTCTCGAGCAAGCCTCGGCAGGGATATCGTGCACCGGACGGTCCCTCTAAGTTATAGTCCTTAGCGACTTTACAATCCAAACTTAAGTCTGAAAGGGGAGGGAATATTCTCCAACTGAGAAGGAGTTCTTACAATAAGAACAATTCACTAAATGTGAACTCCTTCGAATCTAAGCTATAAATATGACAATGAGCTTAGTCTAGAGAAGAAAGGGATCTAAGAACTCTAGAGAGAAAAACTGAGAAATCTTCTAAGTATGCAAGTTTTCCTCTGGATGATCTTTGAGTGTTCTAGAGCGTTTATGAACTTGAGCTTGTCCCTTCGAAATTCCGTCACTTGGAGCTTCAAAAACTTCTCTATTTATAGTTGTGAGTTATGGCATATGTCCGTTGGAGACGACGATGCCACGTGTCACAAGCTTCCAAGGAAAACGGCCATAATTCGAACTTGTTGCAAGCAGGCGCTTAATGCGCCGTTCATGAGAGCAGCTTTACTTGTGTAGAGTAGGTAAGCGTTGTCTCCGCTTCTCATTGGTCGAGGTTTGTAGTTGGTGAGAATGTCGAGTTGACCGTTCAACAACCTCGTATGTCTTCCGCCGAACTTTTCGAAAAGACTTGAATAGCCGGGTCGCTTTCCGTAGGATACTGATGGGCGAAAAGTCTCTGTCTTCTTCAGCGAGTCGGCCGACAGGCATCTACCGAGTAGGTCACCGGTGACCGCTAAGAAGGTACTGTGCTTGTTTCTGTTCTTCTGCTGATGACTATCAGCTGGGAGTAGTCTTCTCCTGATGATTTGTCAGCTGATGCGCTGTCTTCGACTGAGTGGAAGATCAGCTGCTGTCTGAAGAACACAAGCGATTACACTGATGACGTGGGGTTCTGAAAAGTATCTTCGACAGAAGATCAGTTCAACAACTACCCCGTACAGGACTTAGACAAAAATAATAAACAATACATCAAGTCTAACCTATACATCAGCTAATCCTAACGACACACTAATCTACTGATATCAGCTAGGTTTTGGGATCTTCAATTCCATAGTACTACTATGATTTCCCCCAATTTTCTTTTAACCGAACAACAGCTGAGTATCATCTACTGACTCATATCCAACACATAGCATTGGTAACTTATTGCAAATCTCGTGTATTTAACTGTAAACGTCTGGTTGCACCTGCAACCGGATATACAGGAGTCCAACTCTTATATCAATTAATTACTTTAAAGTAGAAATATCAACTATGTTGTCGGTGTCACTGACCCATGAGCGTGGTGTTGTATGGAAGTAGGTCCTAGGATCGATCGACCATTATTTAGTCAAGTCTGCATATAAGATTATGTTTTCCTGAAAGTAGAGACAATCACAAGGCATGTCAAGAGAGACTTGTTCGAAAAATTGTAGGAGTGTAAGGCAACTTAATTAGAAGGGCCTAATTTCCGGTCGAAGTTAATACAATACTAGGCAGCAGGATAACCCTCAAACTTGACTTGTCGCCGCAGATGGATGGTGTTGTCACTCAGGCTCAATGTGGGGGATATGCTTTGAGAAAGAGACGACACGTATTTGGTTTGTGTCAATGTATCAGCTCTAGATTCAAGTGTTCTCCAATATTTTCCAGATCGGTCATTTTCAATTTAGGGAGAGTAGTGAAAAATATGGATATTTGGTAGGAACATAACAACGGGGTGTTTCGATAAAAGCACATTTTGGTACTTGTTCAACACGAAATTAAGAAGAAAACTGGTTTATTCTGTTAATAATTGATTTCTTAACAAGTTATAGTTTATTTGAAATCGTTTAGCTAGGTGAAAAGTTTGTAACTTATCCTAATACTTTTTTTTTTCCCTATATAAAGAAAGACTTGTTTTATGAAATATTCCCTCTACGGCTCCATTCCATTATTGTTGTTTCATTTTCAGACATTCTCACTATTATTGTTTTGTTTCTTAAAGTATAAATAATTTGTGGACTACAACTATTTTAACACACTTTCATCAGATTTCTTAATTTCCGTGTCCAAAAGATACAAATCAACAATAATAAAATGGATGAAATAATATATTTATATTCATTTTTGTTCATCTTCAACTTGAAAAATGAACGAGCTGTAAACACTAAGCTCAGCTGGTGCTAAACAAATTACATAGTATGGTAGTATTAATTAGTTATTTATTTCTTATTAATTCTTGAATGCAAAATCTTAATCAATATACTATGGTTTAGAGATTGTTGGAAAAATCCAAAATGGAAAATTTAATTAGCATTAAATGCTAATTTAACTTGGGCAATATTCAGCCCGTTTAATCATATTTTTGAGTCTCGATATTTATCCGATTTATGAATTGAGATATATGACTTCGATCTACGTTTCGAGTTGATAATTATAGTGTGCTTAATTTCTCGATTCTGATTTTCGGTGAGTGAGAAATAGTGGCTCGAAGTTTTGGGGGACAAAACTAATATGTTAACTAAATTGGAGAAACTTACCTAATTCGGGTTTGGAGAGTTATTACATTAATCAATGTCCCACATTGATTAATGTGTAATAATTATTGTGGTATTTAAGTATCTACCATTTAGTAGGAGATAACAAAGTGACATGTGGTGGGCTTGGGCTACACATGCTCATGTGTGCGAGCCTTTTCGCCGACCGCCTCACACGCGGCGCAGTGTGCCGCGCCGCAACGCGCCCGTGCCCGTGCCCGGCTCCGGTGTCCGTGGACTTGGACTTGTTGGACTTGGACTTGGATCTTGGCAATTGGTCCTTTGGGTGGTCCGTGGGCTTGTCCGTTGGGCTCGGTGGGCTTCAGAAGAGAATGTTCAACAACTCTCCACTCTCCACTTACCATCCCCACATCCTCCTACTATTATTGTCCAACAACTTTTCACCTGGGCGAGATAAGCCGTCCAGTTCGCCGGAGCTCGAAGATCTTGCGGTGCTGCAATCCTCGAGACGTCATCGTTTTATCTTTGGGGGCGAAACGCCAGAACCGAGAGCACTACCGGGGTATTTTTCGTCTTGTGGAGGGAGGCCTTCCTTGACTCGACGCAGTTTTATTACTTTCAGTTTTTGAGTTATGTTCCAGACTTATTGTATTGTTTTGTAATAGCAGCTTTTGTATCCAACAATCGCATGACGAAAAATCCTACTTAAGCTGCTTGAAAACATGTCTTCATCATCTGCTGCCATCTCCGACGCCGCCGCCGCTTCTGCCGCCACCAACCCCGCCGTTTCTGACGTCATTGCCTCCCCCGACAATGTGGTTCCACTACTGTTTGTTCCAACTCCAACTCCGGTGTTTGCAAATCCTACACTTGCTGCCATGTCTACCGCCACTGACGCGTGAATCGCACTTAACCGTGCTAATGCCACTAACTCGGCATATAACTTCTCTGCGATGTCTTCTGCTTTACAGAACAATGTCCCTTTCGGGAGTGTGAACCACCTTGGTGTGGTGGGGGGCTCGAACCCGACGTTGATGGCACCTCTACACTCATCTAGAGTGTTGCCAGCTGCCGAGAAGCCCGCGAAGTTTGGTAGATCCGACTTCAAAAGGTGGCAACAGAAGATGTTGTTCTATTTGACAACATTGGGGTTCCCGACCGTGCTGATGGAGAATGCACCCGCCCCTCCAAGTGACAAGGAGGAGAATATGGAAGTCCGAATAGTCTACAAAAATTGGCTTACTTCGGATTATTTTTGTAAAAATTTCCTGCTTAGTGGACTAGATGATAGTCTATATAGTATGTATGCAAATGTAAAGACCTCCAAGGCTATTTGGGAGGCACTTGAAAGGAAATATTGTACTGATGATGCAGGGACGAAAAAGTTTGTAGTCGCCAAGTTTTTGGACTACAAAATGGTGGACTCTAGACCGGTCATGGAACAACTGCAAGAGTTCCAACTCATTGTCCATGACGTCCATGCCGAATGGATGCTTTTGCCCGATGCTTTCATTGTAGCAACCGTGACAGAGAAACTTCCCCCGAGCTGGAAGGACTTCAAGAGCTACTTGAAGCACAAGCGAAAGGAAATGACGCTTGAAGACCTTGTAGTCAAGCTCTGCATCGAGACCGATATGAGGACTCGAGATGGGAAGGGCAAAGCACCAGTGGAACCGAGAGTCAACCTCGCAGAGAAAGGTGGAAACTCCAACAATGCAAAGAGAGGGCGTCCGAATAGCAACCCCAAAGGGAAGGGCAAGGTGCAAGCCCGCAAGTTTGTAGGGGACTGCTACAACTGTGGCAAATTCGGCCACATGTCCAAGGACTACCGAAAGCCGAAGAAGAAGAGGGCTCGTCAAGCCAATATGCTGGAGATTGACCTAACTGAAGCCGACCTTGCGGCCGTTGTCACCGAAGAAGCAAACGTCGTGGTGAATGAAGGGAAGTGGTATATTGATACCGCCGCCACGGCACATGTTTGTGGTGATCGAAGCCGCTTCACCAAGTACAAGAGTTGCCAAGGGAGGAAGCTCAATATGGGAAATCAAGCCTCATCCGAGTTAGTTGGCTATGGTATTGTGGTGCTAAGGTTGAGCCCAATGAGGGCAAAAATAATGATAATGAAGTTGCTTCCTCCTACTTGATTGAGTATTCTGATTTATGGCATTGTAGATTAGAACATATTAATCTAAATGCGATAAAAAGATTAGTTAATCTCGATCTACTTAAAGTAAACGAGTTTAACAAGAATAAGTGTAAAGTTTGCGTTGAAGCAAAGTTGACTAAGTCTCCTTTTCATTATGTAGAAATGAATACCAAGTCTCTAGAACTTATTCACACTGACGTGTGTGACTTAAAGTTTGTGCAAACTAGAGGAGGTAAAAAGTATTTTATAACTTTTATTGATGATTGCACAAGATATTGCACTCTTTATCTTTTAAGGAGTAAAGATGAGGCAATTGAAGCTTTTATTAACTTTAAAGCTGAAGCTGAAAACCAACTTGATTGTAAGATCAAAATGATACGAAATAATAGAGGTAGGGAGTTTGTATTCGCCTCAATCAAATGGTGTTACTGAAAGGTAGAACCGAACTTTAAAGGAGATGATGAACGCATTGTTATAAGTTCTGGACTGCCCCAGAACATGTGGGGGGAAAGCCATTTTGACGGCTAACTACTTATTGAACAAAATACCTCTAAAAGGTAGAGCTGTTACTCCTTACGAGTTGTGGAAAGGATGGAAACCTTCCTATAAATACCTCAAAGTGTGGGGGTGTTTAGCTAAGGTAGAAGTGCCTTTACCTAAGCAAGTTACAATCGGACCTAAGACTGTCGATTATATCTTTATAGGATATGCTCTGAATAGTAGCGCATATCAGTTTGTCATTCATAAGTCGGCCGTGCCGGATATGAATGTTGGAACTACTATTGAGTCAAGGAATGCTATATTCTTTGAACAGATATATCCATGTAAAAAGGATGATAAAGTTGAGTCGAGCTCTAGTGGTGAAGCAAGAGAAGTTGCTAGTAGTTCTAGAAATGTGGGGGTAGAACCCGCTACGCGTAAAAGGCAAGCTGCCGATGTTGAAACTTTAGAACCAAGACGTAGCACAAGAGCAAGGGTTGCTAAGGACTTTGGTCCTGATTATGTTGTTTCTCTTTTGGATGAAGAGCCGCGGTCTATAAAAGAGGCTCTTTCTAGACCCGATGACCCACTTTGGCAAGAAGCCGTCCAAAGTGAAATTGATTCCATCATGCAAAATCACACTTGGGTCTTAGCAGACTTACCTGAAGGTTGCAAACCCTTAGGATGTAAATGGATCCTAAAAAGAAAGTATAAGGCAGATGAGTCAATTGACAAATATAAAGCTCGTTTAACGGTTAAAGGTTTTAAGCAAATTGAAGGATATGATTTCTTCGAAGGAGAATTACGTCTATCCGTGTGCTTCTCGCGAGTGCTGCTTTGCACAATCTTGAGATTCACCAAATGGATGTGAAGACTGTCTTTCTAAATAGAGATTTTGAAGAGGAAATTTATATGGAACAACCTGAAGGATTTGTAGTACCTGGCCAAGAGCGAAAGATATGTAAGTTAGTGAAATCCCTATATGGGTTGAAATCCACTATGAGGACATTGATAATTTATTTGCTTCGTGCTACGAGTTTGTTGTTTCTAGCCTCATGCTTTTCGTTAGTTATAAAACTCTCCAGTGTTTCCAAAGATATGATGAATTGATTGCAACATATACACTATCTTGTCTGCTACCCTTGGGAATAACAGGTAAAATCTGCCAAAAATCACCTCCGAAATATATGATTTTTCCACCAAATGGGTAGTTGTCGCTTGATAGATTCTTAAATCTCATAATATTGCGCAAACTCTTGTCTAATGCTTCAAAATAGAATTTGTTCATCATAGGAGCTTCCATTACCCTTCCATTACATATTAGATATTATCTATTCTCTATATATACATCTAATATCTAATTATTATATAAACAATATTATCGTATTCAAAAACGTGGGATCAACAATAAATTCAATTTGGGATTGGATTCAATTACTACTATAGATATTACAATTCAATCTATTAGTTATTCAAAAACGTGGGATCAACAATCTATTACCTAATAGGTATTCAAAAACGTGGGATCTCAATCCAAGTGAGATTAATAAAAATCAAAATACACGTCTTCTAGTTGATCCATCAAAGTAATTTACTTAATACTTAATATTAATGATTTTTTAAATAGTTGTTTTTCTAAATGTTTACAATTATTAATTTAGGATTGGATTGATGCATTAGATGAAATTGAGTTGAATTGAAATTGGATGAAATTATTAGATTAAATTGATGTTAATCAAAATTAAAATTGAAAATTAAAAGGCAAATTGGATTTTTTAGTCCTCAAACTATGTTTGTTTGACCAATTTGGTCCCTTATTTTTTTTAGTTAAATTGATCCCCAAACTATAGAATTTTGGATGAATTGGTCATTCTATTAATTTTTTGGTAAGTCAACTGTTAGTCAACGATTTTTAAAGGGTATTTTCGGTATAATATTATTGAGGACCAAAACGTCCAAATACTAAAAAAATTGAGGACCAATTTGGCCAGTTTTTTTTTACTGAAATTTTTTTAATTTTACAAAAATCGAAAAGTACTTTTGTCGTTTTGATTTTTTTAAGGACCAACTACGCCAATTTTAAATAAGTTGAAGACCAATCCCTATATTTTGGGATCATAATCGTCAAATTTTATAGCTCTGTTATCAAAATTTTCGAATATATTATTATGATAAAGAGAGATAAAAACGTAGAATATTTGATAATCAATGAATAAAACTATAGTAGATTTCCATTCAAAGCATGTGTTTCATTCCAATATGATTTATTCATTAATTTTTTGTATATTTTATGTTTTAATCCCCTGTTTTCATAGTAATATTCGAAAAAAAATTAGTTACGGAGTAATATATTTTATGTTTTAATCCATCATTTTCATAGTAATATGATCCCCAAATATATTATAATTAACGGGAATGGTCCTCAACCTATTTAAAATTGACATAATTGCTCCTTAAAAAAAGCAAAATTATTAAAATATTTTTCGATTTTTGAAAAACTTAAAAAAATTAAAGAAAAAAAAATTGGTCAAATTGGTCCTCAATCTTTCAATATTTGGACGTTTTGGTCCTCAATAATATTATACCGAAAATACCCTTTAAAAATCGTTGACTAATAGTTGACTAACAAAAAAATTAACAGAAGGACCAATTCGTTCAAAATTCTATAGTTTGAGGACCAATTAACTAAAATAAATAAATAAGGGACCAAATTGGCCAAACACGCATAGTTTGTGGATTAAAAAATTTAATTTGCCAAATTAAAATAAGAGAAAATAATAAAATAGTAATTTAGGTGCAAATTTCAATTGTACTGAATCAATTTGGATTTGGATTCAATTGACATATTATATAGATAGATAGGTAAAATAATTTTCATTGGATTAACAAATTTCAATTAGGATTATTTAAGCATTTTGGATTAACATTCCATTGTATAGTCAGAATTGAATTGCAGACTATGATACTCCAATTAAATGGTGTTAGGTATGTTTTTTAAAATTAAACAAATTATATAATATTAATTACAAAGCGCACAGACGAGAAAGCGATCCTCTATCCCATTTTTGGGTATCCCATAGGTGGCCACCAATCACGCGGCCACGCGCGTGTATTGGTGGCATCAAATTATCACATACCTCACACTTGTTCCCACCTTATTGGTGGAACACCCAATGGGACACCCATTGGGTTAGAGGATCTTCTCTCCGCACAGACTGACCACATGACCATAGAGGTCCTAAATTTACCAAAATATCCAATTCCTATTTACGGGTAAAACGATTTCGGCCGAATGCTATTTCGGATTCTGCAACTCCCAAGGGTTTTTGGTTTTTTTCTATAAAACTAGGCTTCGATTCCTCATTCCATCGTCCCACAAGACTGCTCTGCTGAAAACTCTAGTTGAGAAATACTCCAAATTATTCGATATATGATTTGCAGACTCAATTTTCGCATGTGGCAACCCGGGCTCCTCGGAAAATCTTAATCTGAAGAAAGAAGTCCCAAAGCTCGTGCCAGAACGACCGCCGATCGCCGATTCTTTTTGTTGGTGTGTTTCTTTGTCTATTTTTTCTTAGTTGATTGCCTCTCCGCAACTTCAATTTCTTTTTTTGGCTGTGATTAAACGATTATCCGCGCTTCTGATATTTACATTCCGTGAAGCATAAATCGGAATATGGTTGAATATGAGCCGCACCTTATCAAACTCCATCATTCTGTTTTTTCGTTTCTGAATTTGTGATGATTTTTTAATACAGCTGCTTCAGAAAATTCTTGATTGAAAAAGCTGTTTAAATATCTGAACCTTATTTTCTTAACATCATTTTGATCTGAATTAGTCAGTGATGAATGAGGTGTAGCAATTTCGAGAGCCTGAAAAGGGAGAACCCGTCGTTGTTGCTACATCATTTAGTGATATATCTGAGAAGTATTTGGAATTTATTGATTTCTGAACAATCTTTGTATTTGAAATTGAGTTCACTATACTCTTATCCTAGGTTTGCCTTTTATGTCAGGGTCTGATAAAGGAGTTAAATGACAGCACTATGTTACAATTATTTGCAGCATTTTGAACCTCTTTATTATGTCTGGACATATGAAACATGGTTCATGATTGTTTATCCGAGTTCTGAGCTCAATTTTTTTTGTGTTTTTTCAATTAACTACTTGGTTAGAGTGGCTGTGATGTTTAAAACTACCTATTTTCTGAAGGGGCCTTAATCCTCTCTGATTATAGAAACCAATGGATCCTGTTGAGAGGATTGCCTGTCGCGCTTTTGAATGCCGGTCAAAAGATCAGATCTTATTTTGTTTTATACACGAACTATAGGTGTTTCTTCCTTTACTGTTTTTATTTTATCGGAGAATTCATTGTTATAGTAATCCTCTACATGATACATTATCGATAGGTCCTGGGTTCAATTCCCACTAAGACCGCTAGGTGTTGCCTGTCATCCTGTCACATTAAGGGTGGTTGAACCCTTCTGTGTGGTTTGCAGACTACTGCATAAGGAGCGTGGTTTACCCAGTGCGCACCGAAGTAGCGGCTGCGGGTTCCATGAATCAAAAAAAAAAAAAAAAAAATTTGTAGAGATATCACTAGTTGCATATGTAGAAGAATTTTTCGTCGCCACATAATACATTTTGCAAGAAAAATGCAAGCATCTCCTAATGAAAGACTGTTGTTGTAACATGAAATTACAAAGATGCATTCCATTAAAAGAGCGCAGGTGTTCTTGTGGATAATAACAATTAGGTGTAATTTTAGCTGCGAGCCTGCGATAACCGTCATATGGCTTGGTTTTAACTAGACATCACAGAATCAATGAGATTGATTTACGAAAGATGAGCCTGAGGACTGGCATTCTATTGGTCATTTTATACGTATATGGTTACAATTATCTATGGCTCCCAATGTGCTTATGATTTAGCACTTGATGAGGCATGTATAAAAGCATTGGAATCCTAAAATTTCATTCGTTTTCTGGGTGGGTTTGGAAAAGCCTGGATGAGAAACAAAATAAAAATAAAAAAAGGATTCAATCTCTCTCATTAGTAGGCTGCTTTCTACGCATAAGGATCACTCAAGTAATTTACAATTCTTCGTGTCAAATGTCATTACATCACGTATTTCATTATAATAAACACATGAAACTTGGGGTGATAATGTCAGAGATTATTGTAAATAGTTAATCTAATATCCTGTACTTAATTACTGCATTAGTTTGCAATCGAGTTTCCCTTGTTACATAGAAGATCATGAAATACACAAAGAAACGAATAATCAAAGCTCAACTTATTTGGTAATAAAAGAGTTTGGTGTGATGAAATATCATCTATAGATTGTTGAGTGATTCAAGCAAGACGGATTCGAATGCATCCAACAATTTCTTAGGTCTCGACAATCCAATCTCCAAACCTCCTTCAAAATCCCTCGAACTAGACAACGACATTGACGTATCTCTGTCGATCGACGCCGACTCGAACTTCTTCGCCCGTCCCCACCCGTAATCCAAGTCGTAGAAATCAAATCTCGGCGATCCCGCCACCCCAAACAGCCGTTTTCCTATAATTTTCGCGACATCCATCGGCCAATTCTTCGCCTCGTCTAGAATCCCCTTGTCGTTATACACAGTCTTGTGTATGGCATCCGCTATAATCTCCGCCGCAGCCAGCACTCCATCTTCGCCTTTCAACAACCCATGCGTCGCCTCCGCTATCACAACCGCCAAACAGTTCCCGAAGTACTCCGCCGGCAGCGGCGGTTTGAGCCGCCCGCGACAGTCTGCAGGGAAACCGAAGTACTCAGGCTCGTCGTCCGCCACCGACTCCTCCTCCACCCTCGCGAGGCAGACCCAAGCCAATGCGGAGACGACGATGAATGCTGTGGCTCGCATTTCTGGTCGGTTTCTCTGCACGTAGTTCTTCAGCTTCTGCACTTGATCTCTGCTGATAATGAACGTGGCGCGGTGTTTATTGAGAGGGAATGAAACCGGCGGCGACTCGACGGCGCGTGTTCTTTTCATTAGATCCCAGTAGTATGAATCTAACCCGGTGGGATCAGCCACGCTGGTTCTATCGAAGGACGGCAGCAGCGATTTCTCTTCAATTAGTTTCGCATCGCCACCGTGTCGGTTCACGACGGCCCATGCTTTGATGAAACGGAAGATTGAGCTGGCGTCGCCGATGGCATGGCTGTTGGTGAAGCCTAAGCACACGCCGCGATCGGGAAACAACGTGATCTGCAGGGCTAGGACAGGAAAGACGACGCTGTCCAAAGATTGTTCCGGCGGCGGGAGGTGTGGAAGGCAAGCGTAGAAGTCGTCGGAAACTCGGGGGTGGCTCCCGGTGAGTTGGTCGAAGTCGTGATTGCATTCGGCAATGGTGAGTGAGACCGAGTCGCCGGCGGAGAATCGGGAGAAGGGTATGCCGGAGTTGAGCGGGGTGACGATTGCTCCGGCGAGGGGTAGAAAATGATTGAGGGTTTCCGTCAAAGATTGTTTCATTTGGGGGACGATGGATTGGAGGAAGTGGGATTTGGAGCAGGGGAATTCGAAGAAGAGGAGGCGTTGGACGGGGGTGGAAATAGAGCCATATAATGTCCAAGTGGAGGAGGGGGAGGGTTAGCTCGGCGGTGCAGTGCGGCGGCGGCTGTATACTACAACGCTCGAGCACGGCGGATGACGGCGGGTTCTCGGCCATAGTGGTGGTGGAAATGGAACTTCTTTCTTGGGTTTATTTAAAGACCAACGTGGAATTTAAATATTATGTTTTTGACAAATTAGTTACCATTAATAAACCATCTGGCTGGCATGATTTCAATTTTCTAACTAGTCGTGGATTGTCATGCGATTATTTTATTTCATTTTTATAACAGGTTGTCCGGACACCAACTCTTCGATATATATATATAGAATAATAATTAATTATACAGTCACCCTTTCCATTAAAGATTCTCACTCATCGAGCTGTCTTCAAGATTTGCAACCTGATAAAATCTTTTGTTTAATAATATGAGTTCGAGCTGAGCTGTCTTCATTTTACATGTCTAAATCTTTCTTGTGTATGTGGCTTTAGCATTTCAAAATCCATGGTAACATCAATTACAGAAACACAAGATGCTCAAAATTATTATTATGTTTATGTTCCTAGAAAAAGTGTGTTTCTAAGAATTGTGAAATCTTACGAAAAAGTGGGCGAGGTTAACGAAATACTAATGAATAAACTGGAAAATTATAATCACCAAGGACAGAAGAAATAACAAATTAATCCCACGATTTCCAACGTCATTCAATTGAAGGGCCTACTACTACCAGGCGTCATGAGCCAAAGTGATCGAGAAATGAATCCAGACGCGATATATATCAACACTTCTGATGGGACATTCAAATGCATTTCAATTTTCTATCTAATGCTCATTCATAAAACTACTACCACCTTCCAAAAACCAAAAGCCAAATACACATTATTACTCAGTTAATTATACTTCATTTAGATGGAGTCTAGTTCAATTGGAATGGTCTAATGGTTGCTTAACTTTGTTGCTCAAAGACGAGAATGATTAATTTATAGTGATTAATGCACAACACCAACTACAGTTTCCTTCGCAAAAATGATATTTTATTGCTTAAAAGTGATAATTTTTACATTTTGAAGTTATGAAAGACAAAAATGAGCTTTGTTTCCTTGACATCATGCTTAAGACGCGTTAATTTTTTTTTTTTTTTTTTTTTTTTATCTATTGAAAATCGCAGTTAAATTTCTAAAAATTCTTTACTTTTTAAAATGGAGAAACTCTACATAGCCTGGCTCGTCCAATTCGATCTAACATAAACACAAGGCAAATATTCTTGTGGGGCGACTCCATGTGAGGTTGGGTTAGAGTCAAATCCGAATCCGTGAAAAATCACCCAACATATCCTTTGTCTTCATCCTCTCTCCTTTGCCTTCATCTCCAGCGTTCTGCCACCCCACGGGGCCACCGGAGCCCTCTCTCCTCTCTTTTCAGATCTCCCTCAGCCAACTCAATCGCATCTCCACCGCAGTCTGCTCCTCAGTCGTCGTTCCACTTCTGCTGCTAGTGAACCTCAAACGCTCACATTTTCTAAACCCTAGGAAATACGAGCAAATCCGGTGCGAATTGCAGGGTTTTATGTTTTATTACAAATCGAGCATGAGTTGGAGCATAAAAGGGGCATTTAATAATCATTATGAAGTAATTATACATGAGAAATTGAAGTCGTGCAACAGAGACAGTAAGTGGCCTCGTTACACATGAAAAAGGTGAAGGTGGGAAATTAAAATCATCCAGAGCTATGAGACAAGACTCACCATCGTGTTCACTCACAAGTGCATAAACCCCCCTTGGCATAAATACAAGGCGAATTTACCAAACTGGTTTGAAGACAGCATCAAAGTATTGGAAAGAAACAAGCAGCTGCAACTAATGTACTAACCCAACACTATACACCCTCATCCATTGCATCACTGTCGCCTCGTGCCAACTCTTCCGAATCTCCTTTTCTAATGACCGAATCTTCTAGGGCCTCGAGGAACGACAGAACAGTGAACTTGTCTGTCGGAAAACGAATAGTTTGCTAAGCACAATTACATAAAGAGACCTCCGAGAAATCATAATTCATGCATTAAGTTAGTTTTCTTGGTTATAGTTCAATTTAGTTAGAGGTTGAAGTTTTAACACAAGGATTTAATTAAGGCATATAATGAGTAACAACAAACAACGCTAAGCATATTATGGTCATATTTCCTTAAATCTAATCGAACCATATAGAGGTAATATATCACTACTTACATTGGCTGGGGTCGATACCAAACTGCGTTAAATCCACCTGTCCTGTGCGAAGCACCTATATTACAAATAAAAGAATATGTAACGCACGTTCAGAAAGTAACAGAAAAAGGGGAATATTGTAAGTGAGCCTCACATAAGTAAATGAATCTAGTTGTTGGCGGAATGGAGGGCTCTGTAGCAATTCTAGTAACTCCTCTTGGGTCCATTCGCCCTGTAACTACATAGGGATCTTTCTTAATAATGAAGCAGATAAAAGATAAATGAGAGAACCATAGATAACAGTTTACCTCGGGTAAATACGACACCAATTCTTGATCAAGAGGTAGCTCTTGAATATGCGGCAACAAAAATTCCGGCTTCAAGATATCACCTAATCCTAGGCCTAGATAGCCAGAAGATTAGAACATCTTCAAACTGGCGAGGGATTATAATGACCAATTATGCTCATTTAGAATACAAAGTACAATTTTTCAAATAAGAAGCAGAAACACATTATCAAAAGATATCCAGCTGACTAGAGAGTATTTTTGTCACAAAAATTGAATCTTTATAAGACCTACGAAGACAGACAGCAAGTAATGGATTGTGATAAACTACCACTTTGCAATGTAATCTCAGTCCATACCATCATTCATAAACATGACGAAATATAATACCTGCATCTGGGTCTCCCAATCCATCTACATTAGGAAACAAGAATCCAAAGGTTTTCATCAGTAGGGATGCAAATATAACGAAGGAAAAGCAATTACTCATCCTAATTTAACCGATAATACCTCCTGATCCGATGTTGCTAAGTATCCTTTGCAGATCGACCAGCTTTACGGGTCCTGCAGATGTTACATCACTACTTGCTTCTGCACCAATGCTAGGACCAACCAAATCTCCAGCCCTTGACGTAGAAACAACTAAGTTACAAAAATTCTCCAACAGACTCCTAGAGGCATAGAGGCTACTCTTGATTTTATTATTTACACGAATCATGAATTCCACGGCCATTTCAACATAACTAAAGGGTAATATGTATTGCAGTGCTCAGTGATACATCAGTACTTCCCATATACAAATTCGATCCTATCCATGCGAGTTATCATAAACAAGCTTTTACATACTGTTTAATTTACCTAGATGAAATATCATCCTCAACAAAAGCTTCTGAGCTTTGTGCAGGGCCAGAAGCATCAGGCTCATCATCAACAGCTAAGTCTGTTTGACATTTAAAGGAAAGGTTAAATACATACAGTTAACAGATAAAGATCAAATAAAAGAAATATGATTATAAAAACTAAGACCTATGCTTTTGGCATAATCAATATCAAATAGAATTGTCGTCCAAATACCTAGAGGTTGATTAAGGTAGAAATTGACAGAGTTGCATAACTGTGTATCTGTCTCAGCTTTGGGCTCCTAAACAAAATAGAAGCAAAGAATGCCATGAGCTTCAGAAAATTTAAATACCCGATAGTGCAGATAATGCAAACTCATCAAATGACCTGCATCCAAAAAAAGAACTTTCTGTCATCCGTACGAAACTTCAGGATGTATACTCTTCCAGAAGATTGATTGACCTGAAAAACACAAACAAAAGGAAATTAGATGCAAAATAAGTTGGTATCAAAATCCTTATGTATGATGCTGTAAACAATGCCAAAAAGATGTACCTTTTCGAATACTGCTTCATCGGGAAAAATAATTTGGTCCTACATCCAACTTATTAAGGAATATCAAATTAAACATTAGATTGAAGATGGAGATAGAGGAGATTAAATAGGCTTCAAGCACAGGCAATCAGCCAAATGAAAAATGGGAATGGATACATCCTCAAGTATGTTTAGGGATCTGTCAAGCCACTGAAAATGGACCAGCCCTTCTTCTCCCTGTAGAAGTACAGAGCTGCTGATGAAAAGATAGGAGCTCAAGACAGAAAAATAAGTCATTAAGTTCTTTTGCAGACGGAAAGTCTTTATTAGTTATTAGTATTGGGGAAGGATGAATACAGAAAGCACGAGAAATATTAAGAACTGTAACAAGAGCAAGCGGTTTCCGCTCTTACCCTTCCAATACGAACAAGCCCTTTCCGGGAATCAGGTACCACGCGTGTTCTGTCCATAAGCATCTTCCCCGCACGAAATTCCACAAAAACTTCCTAAAACCAGAAGCATATCAATTATATTGCAACTAATATAAAAACTTCTAAGATACCTTTGCACAAATGAAAACCTCAAGCCAGCTTCAGAAACCAAAAGAAGACTGTCATATGAATTATGATCTGGTTAGACTATAAACTGTAGCTCTTCTGAATTAGATTATCGTTACAAATTAAGACTCTCGTTTAAATAACCCAAAATATTAATTCTGAATCATCACAATTATTGAATAGGAAGGGATTATATTAAGCTTCCCCATTATATCATTATTTTCTTCCATAAATCCAAAATATTTACTGAAATGCGCTAATCAGACATCAGATACTTTGCTTGACACATATGACTTGAAAGGAAGCGAATAATGTCTTCAAATAAGTAGCTAATTTGTTGGTGCATAAGCACTGTACATGTTGTGCGCCAGAGAACTTATTATATGCTAGAGATAGAAAATTTACCAAACCAGGATCATGTGAAAAGACATCTCAGATAAACATACATAAGAACTTGTAGAATATAGCAATAAAACAACAAACAAGCAGCATGCTTGATTCTGTTTTAAATAATATATGAAAATAATGCACATTCCATTTATTCCATTCCCGACATCCATTTCCTGTCATGTTCATTAAAACCACTCATCACTAACAAGAACTTTATTTTAAAAATATCATGTTATTTGCATTTATAGTTAGCAGGACTGCCCACCCTCATCAATCCGCCATCCAGATTACACATCCCAATTTAAGGATCAACTTTATCACTCCGGTACACGTTCTTACCATCAAAGTATTATTCAATTGAAGACGGTGTCAGAGATAGGGGGATCAGATGCGAGAGAGGTGGAAATAGGATCTACCAAGACATTTCATTCCTAATTTTCAGTAATATGTGCACGATTTGTATAATCTAGCATAGTTTTCATTCAAGTGTAATCCCTTTAAAAGGGGGCGTTGCATTCATTTTGGAATTAAGCTCTGTTCAATAAACAAAATGGGAAATTACCATTGGCTCACGTAGTCAATCAAGGTTGTCAAAATTGGGATCCTAGGTACGTTCGCGAAGGCCTGCTAGGATCGTGACTCGTAGAATCCTGATAAAATCGTAAGATCCGACCAAAAAAATAAATTAATATTCAAATGAATCTATGAAACTATTAGCATAAACAAATAAAGACTTTTAACAAAATGTTCCTCAACAACATGTCTAGAAAGTCATAAAATGTCTTAAAATCAAAATACCACCAACAACATGCTTAAAAAAACACAATGCTCATATGCTCGAAAAAGTCAAAATGTTCCAAGAACAAAGTAGATGATGATAAACAAACTTATCTAACACCTAATCTAATAAATCATTCAATAACTTGTACTTCATACCACAATCTGCACTAGCATAAAACTACTTTACAATTAATAAACCCCATTAAGAATGTTCAAAACACAAATTGAAAAATACAAATATCCCAAAACATATAAGTTGCAAATTAGGCCGCTATAAACATTAAAGAGCAAGAAACAAAAAACCCACATCAATCACACCTCAAGAAACAATCTTTTCCCACAACAACCGCCAAGAACTGCAATTTAAACAAGAAAGCTCCCTTTTTTAAAACAGAGCAAGAACCCCAAACCCACATCAAACATAAAATATGAAGTATGAATATGAACAGAGATGAGAGAACACTTAATCAACATTAAATATGAACGAAGAAACATACTTCGACGGCTAGAATCAAGGCGACGGTGGTGGCGAGTGAGGACGGCGGCGGCGGGAACGTGGATGAGGCAAGTGTTCAGGAAGAGGCGAAAAGCCAAATAGAGGCGAAGGTGTACCCGTTCGGTAACTTCTGTTGTGACTTCTGATTTTAGGGTTCAAAGTAGAAAATAATTTTTTTAGTATTTTATTAGTTAACAATTATAAAAATATTAAAATTGAAGGATTAATATTTTGTTAAGACTCTTGAAGAATCGTAGGAATCTGATTTTGGGGTGTTTGCAAGAGTTTAAATTATTCAACTTATAACTTAATTTAAGGAAAAATTATTTTTGAGTGTTTTCAACAACTTAAATTCGAGAAAATTTTTTACATTTAAATCAAATAAGTTGAAGTTGGTTAAGTTGGTTTTTACCAACTTCTCCATCTTAATGACATATTTGTAATTTCGGATAAGCTGTGATTTGACATTTTACTTATAAATCACAAAATAAGTTACTACAGTATAAATGTTTGCAAACACTCTTTTTTTAACTTTTTCTGCTTTTAAGCAGTTTTTGCAAACACACCTCAAATTCTCTAATAAGCCACTTTTTCCAACTTCTCCATAATTTAAGCATTTAAAAAAAGCTTAAGCTGTTGCAAACACCTCATGTACTGGGTAGCGATCCTACACAACTCCATACGATCCGATTCTAAATCAGTTGGCAACTAGTAGGTTTGAGCAATTCCACAAGTCGATTGCGATTTTGAAAAGCAAGCATGTATAAAAAAAATCATGAAAAATTGAACCTGTATTATTTGATTCCTGCTACGTGTCATCGTTATCGATTCAAAAATTCTATCAGAAACCCTTGAATTAAAACATGATAAAGTCGAAAGATTGTCGACATTCATCGCAGGGCCGACCCGACCGCATAGGTTCTCAAACTTTTAGGACCCAACCCAGATGGATTCATAATTAATATATATATGTAAATAAATAAACGAATAAATGTTTGACACACATTTTTTTTGAAAGTAAACTTTGGCACACATGGTATTGGAGTAATATCCCGTGTTCACTTTACTCTTGAGTAATTTTTCTAATAAATAAGCTTTTTCTTTCCTCAAATATTTTTTTTTTAATAAAAAAGTGAACTTATCTTTTTTCTTTTTTTTTACAAAATGTGAGTTTTTTTTTAATTATCATTTATTAATAATTTTTCCCCAAATGTGAGACAAATGCATAAATTATCGTGTCAAGAAAACAAGACGTGTTATTTGGGATTGAGGGAGTAATAACTAACAATAATTTTTTTTTTTTTATTATAAAAAGTAAACTTTTCTTTCATTTGGTATTTTCAACATGAAAATAAATATATATACAAAATTATGGTACAAATGTTATTATGATTTTTACAAATAAAAAAGTTTGAAATAGTTTTTAAGATTATGAAAGGAGTGGAATATATCTTTTTCAAAAAATGTATTTGAAAAGCGAGTCTTGCATGATTTTGGGACCACCGACCCTTTATTCGCTAGATAAGGGTTCACTTAATTTTAGCATAAGGACAGTGGCGGAACTAGAGCTATGAGGTTGGGGGTCGAAATAGAGGAACAACGGTGGCTGAAGGCAGCGAAAAAATTGAGAGTTGCTAAATATAGTTTTAAATGGTTCGAACACAAATACGATATGAAATATATAATATATACTATTTCTTGTTTTTGTTACGCTGAGAAAGATACTTATATAACTAGTAGAAAAAAGAGAAAGAAATATTTTGTATTTGTTACGCTGAGAAATATACTTATATAACTAGTAGAAAAGAGAGAGAGAGAAATATTTATAATATGAGAGAGTTATGTATATATATTGAATTAATTATACTTGTAATAAAACTAAAGAAAACTAGAAAAGAAATAATTTAAAAGTCTAAAAATAAAAATCAAATGAGTGCATTGGGTTTTGAACATGAGATCTCTTTTAAAAGAGATAAAGTCATTAACCAATTGCACGACAAGCAAATAGTTAAATATATTTTTCACTAAAATTATCTATAAGCAATACGAATCATATACCCTATTTAGTCGAAATTCCGTCGGTCGGGGGGTCGGTCGACCCTCCCGACCCCCCTCTAGTTCCGCCATTGCATAAGGACTCTTTTATTTTAGGGTCGGCTCTGAATCATCGCATCATTTTTTGCCACCTCACTAGAGGTGGCAAAATGGGCGCATGAGTCGGCCTAGCTCTAGGCCTACCAGGCTAACTCCTTTTTCGAGTCGCCCAAGTCCGCTCGACATCTTACAGGTCGTGATATATGAATCTCAACCTAACCGAGGTTTTTAGGTGGGTGGGCGAGCTTAATTGACTAATTTATTTAATATTTTTTTATTATTATTTCAATTATATTTTTACTATATAAAAAAATTAATATATGGAACTTAAACTAAATATGTTAATGTTGAATAAAGTATAAATTATGAAGTGATTAAATAAATTAAACGAATCATGTTCTAAATTTATATACAAATAAATATCAAAGTTCAAAATCGTACTCAAATAAACATAAAAAAACTACATCAAAATCTCTTTGAATAATAATAATAATAATAAAAGGTGTCAAACATCAAAACCCTCGACAAATAGATTTTGGTTTGAGATTATTACAATAACTTATTGTAATTAATAATATATGTATATTTTTTAAGGGCAGACTTTTTACCCGGGTTTTTTTAGCTCAATGCCCATATGGCTCGGTTGGTTTTTCTGAGCTAGATTTTAGGCCCAATATATTTTCGCACTTTTAATTTCAGAGTTCAACCCAACATTTTTTTGAGTATCTTGGACATGCCCACTAGATCGGGCCCATTTTGTCGGCTCTACACCTTACAAGCACATGTAGCTACATTAGCCAATATGAACCATTTGATTAAACAAGTCCTCCTAAATCAAAGCAATTATAAGCAACCCATGACAGGAGAAGTTTTCACTTTGTCACCACCTACCAATCCAGATATGATTTGGTGCAAACACCGCTACTACCATCGCCTCCCCAAAGTTTCACAAGGGATTGAGACATTTTTAATATCCTACTTTCTCACAATGGGTACCAATAGTTGTGTATCATTTAATGGGCCATGCTAAATTGTGGTATCATGAGGAGTCTGTTGCCATTTCAATCGTGGGTGAATTCTAGATATAGCCTGAGTTTTGGACCTCCTTGTAGAGTGACTTCTTTGTTAACTTTTCCAAAAGGGCAGTCACTTCGAAGATTACATGAAAGTTTTCGTGCTTTCCATTAATGTCAGTGTACTTCATTGCTGAAATGGTAATTTCTGACTCTTTGGATTTATGAGGTTCAGATGTCCTATAGTTTCTCTGACTTGGACCCTTCCTGGTGTTCCTCTGGTAATAATTTGACACATACTGAGCACGACAATTCTATCTAGGTTGCTTATATGGAGTGGTCCATCTAGATCTTCTAGTGGTTTCCCCTTGGTTTCATTAGGGTATCTTTGGACTCTAACTCCTATTGATCTTCTGATACATAGGGTGAGGTGCTACAACCTTCCTGAAATGAGAAAATATGTCCTTGGGGTGGGGGCGGGGGGGGGGGGGGGTTACACCTATGTTAAATTCGTGTCTGACAAAAGAACTGAACTAGGTCAATGTCTAGAAAAGGACAACCTGACACAAAGTCAATAAGGGGTTTACTGACAAGTAATATGCGGAAAAGTGTAGGCCCTTCTTGTTTGAAAAACTCTTTGGAAACGTATACTCTTGTAAGTGTATCTTTGATGAAATAAGCGATTGCATGAAATAAACAAGTAAGACAGTAAAATATAATGAGGTGAAAGATACTAGATTTATAGTAGTTCGGTGATAACTCTTATTCATTCTTCTTGATAGATCAGGGTTTCTCTTAACAAGATTTTCCAAGGTTTTGTTACACTTCTTCGTCGTCGTTGTCTTCGTCTACTTCGACTTCGACTATAATACAAAACTAATCGAACACTACAACTTCTAGAGTTGGGTTTGGATTTAGGTTTCTCCAACAAACAGAGGTCCTTGAAGGAGATAGGACCTTCTCGGATCTAAGCTAGGATATGGATATTGACTTAGAACAATTGAGAGAACTTAAACTTCAAAGAAAAAACACAACTTAAACTAAGGGTTTCTTTACAATGTTTGAGAGCTTTGAATACTTGAAGCTTTGGATAATTGCTATGGTTTCCGTAACCTTGTTTGAGCCAAGGTTCTTCATATTTATAAACACACCACTTAATAAATCCGTTGGAGAGAGATCTGTAGAGTAGGTGACTAGGGTTGAGGCGATGGTCTAAATCGAGTTTGAGTTTAAGTTGTTTAAACATCGTCTACCTTTAATAGTTCCATACTAGGTAACTGTCATCGGAATAGTTCCCCAAAACGTGTGTCTTATTCTTATTGGCCGAGAGAGATTCGGTGGTTGACTTGAAATCAACTCTAGGATAATACCTCGTACTATCAGGGCTTAGCTGAGACTTGATAACCAATGGCTAGAAGGTCAGTAACGAATTCTGACGCGTCAGTGACTTCAAATGGATGATCAATAAGGATCACTGAAAAGGTAGATCCTGACTCGGTCAGTCACATAGTTGGTTTTTTTCAGCCTTCCCTCAAATAGGCCAGAAGTATATGGCTTGTCAGGCTGCACGTGATTCAGGAACGTAACGAATAAAAATAACGTGACACCCTAAAATAATAGTTGCATAAGCCTGACATCTATACACTGACCTTGGTTCATCATTAGTCAAGGTTTTGGCATCTTAATCAAAACGTATATTTAAAATTATGTCCAAACAATTTCCCCCTTTTTTTTATGATGCCAAAACACGGACTAAGACACTCTAGAAAGCATAAGATCATTTACAACTGATGTGATCAGAAAATATATAACAAATAGAGGTGTCAGTGTTTGTTCATGATATATGAAATAAAACACTTAACATAAACACATATGAGGGCTTGGACAAAGATATATTGTCATCAGGGTGATTTGGAGGAAAAATAGATTCTTGCATATATACGATCAGAAGAGTACATATACAAGGAATCTAACAAGTTATTACAAGATATTGGGAAATAATGAAGTTTTGAATGATCTTAAACCCCTATTGATGAATGACCAGTCTGATGTATTTGCTTAGATTTAACTTAATCTGATAACGTATTGGTGGACTGGTTTTTTTTCAAACTAGGTCTATGTTAGTATGGTTCATATTATTTAGTTATAGCGGATTGAATCTATATTCAGTCTTAGTTTAGTTGAGTTTGTCAAACCGAACTAAGTTTTAGAATGGGATAAATTAGTCAAAATCTTATCTAAAGGACTCCGATGAACTGATTGATATACGAGGTACGATGAACTGAACTGGATTTCAAGATAGATGGTCAACAAAGACAGTCAACTACCGAATCAAGATTGACCAATCTGAGAACGCCATGTAAGCCCTAGTTCAGAGGGACAACACAATACGTTGTTGCTTTATCTGAAGAAGCATGCAGAATGCAACACGTGTCCATGCATTCAATGTAGAATATTGTTGCTAGCATGAAGCCAATAGGAAGTTGATCCTTGTTCAACGGATCTCTTCCTGGCTCACTTATAAATACAGAAGAGCTCTCGCCCATGGGGGATTACGGAATTTCAAAAAGTTCTAAGTAATAAATCCGCGAAAGCAAGAACAAGCTGATAGCCTTAGTATTCTAGTGTTTCATTGCTCAAAACTCCCTTATATTCATATTCCAAGTGATTCATATTCACATCATATACTTGGAATATAGAGTGTTTAAAACTATTGTTATGTTCAACACTTCATAAGCCACCTTGATACTACTGATAGATTAGAAGATACCTTAGTTAACCTAATAGTTGGTTTGATAGATTGATAATTAATTGTTAGATTGTATTGATCTGTTCTCAATAGTCTTCGAGCATCCATAATGGATATTTGCTGATGCAAAAAAGTGGACGTAGGATCTTGTGAATTCGAACCACTATAACTCTCTGCGTTATTTAGTTGTCAGTACATTATCTTATTTCCTTGCATAAAATGCATTTTAATAAGCTTTCATTTATCAACCTGAATCAAGCAGCCTGATCCTATAAATAACATATTTGAAAAACAATGTTCCCTTGAAAAGTTTTCTGTAAAAAATTGATTTCAGAAAAGCATAAATTTTCAATAGGCTGAGAATCAATCAGGTTAAGTAGTAACCTGCAACACTTAGATAAATATTGTTACACTGAAAATGTTTTCTCACTAAATAAAGGGCCCAAACTATTCAGCACATACTGACCGACTAGGACTCAGTCAGACTCACTCTATAATCTAAAGAATTCATGAGTTTTTGTGGGACTCAAGTCCAATATTAGTCTTGAGACTGACTCTGTGATCTAAATTCGAGAAAATCGCATCAGGGATTTCCCTGTACCCCCCTCCCCCTACCTGAAATCGTATCGGGACCAAAAAATAATAATTCACCACTAATGTATTCCAATAACAACATAACCCTACTAAATCAAAATACATTAGCTTTAAGTTTATGGTTGTAACTTGTAAAGGACAGACTCAATAATTGCGCACTTACTATGAATTGACACCCGAGGTCTTTCATTAACATATTGCTCATTTGAGTATAAGATACTTTAGTTTAGTGGTAGTTTGTAATATGTCGAATTTATAGCTTATTAAGGACAAATGTGTATTTGGATATTTCTGTAAAGATAAGGTATGGTTTTTGGTTTTATCATTTTGGTTATGGCCGAAGTACCTATTGGGATAGGCATGTTAGATTACATTACATGCAATCAGGGACGCATGCAAGATTTTCACCACGAGCGGACATTCAACGGAAAAAATGGTACTTATAATAAATCCAAAATTTTAAGTTTTACAACTGACCACGACAGTTCGTTATAATTTGAAATCTTTGAATAATAGCTTCATTAGATACAAAATTAAATATATCTTTTTCTGTATAAACTACTAAATTATCATTCATCCACTCATTACCCATTCAATTGCGAAGTTGAATCTTCACAATATTCATGACTGAATGCTCTTTCCACTGCAACAGTTGTCATAACAAAATTCTTAAGCTGATTTGGTAGGGCCAAAAGCTCAACTCCTCGAAATTCATAACCATTTTTCTGTAGCCTCTAGCCGCTCAATCAACCACAAAAAATTTCTTCTTATTCTCTGATTTACTTGAATATTATTGTATATATAGATAATAATATTTATTATAATATTATATACATATATATCGTATTTCAGATATGTTATATATATATATATACTATTATTATATTACAAATATATGAAATAATGTATATGCAATATATACTACATATATATATATATATATATATATATATATATATATATATATATATATATGGACCGGATAGTATATATTAGAATTTATAAACATGGTGATGGTGTATTAATATAATATATTTTACTAATAATTTAAGGGAAAGGGACATTTTGGGTATTTCACATTAAAAATTGCCTTACTTTGTCCTTGCATGCTAACATCCATGATTGATCTCTATATCATTTTGTTATGGCTTTGTATGTGATTACTGATGTGTTGATTCATGAATAAAGTGATGACGACTTCTTTAGTTCTATATTTGTTTGATTGATGGACAAGATTGTTTAAAAATACTGATAGAAAAGTTTGAGCTCATAAGATATTGCATATTTGTTTGGTAACATATGTAGTCTAAGTGGGAGATTGTTGGAATATTTAAGTTGGACTAACATGTGTTAAATTAAAATGGTACGGTTGTCACATGGTTAATACAATTAAAAGTGATCGAATATTATTATGTATGATAAAGAGTATTATAACATGTCATGAATATTATTGCGTAGATACCTTACAAATATTTCCATTTGACAAGGGACAGAATCGGAGATAAAGATATACTTATTACTCCCTTCATCCAAATTATCTTATCTAGTATATCATTTCGGACCGTCCAAAAAATAATGTCCAGTTTCCTTTTTCGGCATATTATTTATATACAATTTTTTTGTGTGACCCAAAACTTTAAACAACTCTATACACAACTAATAACTCTCCTTAAAAACTGCATAGGAAAACAACTGGACAAGATAATTGGAACGGGGGAGTATTATATAAGTACGGTTATGGTCCCCAAACCACGATACACACAAAAAAATCAAAATCTAAATACCTTCTATAAACCCTAAGGCTCTCAGTTGTTCGTTTAGAATATACATAACTGGATTCAATTCCACAAGATTCATGGATTCATTAGGTACACTTTCGGTTTAAATTCGTTATCAGTTTATCGAATAGAAATGTTTAATTTATGTTTATGGTATAACCGAATTTGATTGCATGTGCCCTAATTTATAGAATAATTCTAACATCTCCTACATATGTATAGACTTATTTAGCTCACGAAATAATATCTCTATAAAGAAAACATGAAAGAACGCAATGAATCGAACTTTGAAGCTCTCACTTGAGCTATAGTAGTAATTTTAAATCAAATGAAAAGGAATAGGTCATAATAAGAGATGATTCACCTAATTTTGTTGAGTGATGCAAGAAAGATGGCTGCAAATGCATCCAACAATTTCTTAGGTCTCGACAATCCAATATCCAAACCTCCTTCAAAATCCCTCGAAGTAGACAACGACATTGACGTATCTCTGTCGATCGACGCCGACTCGAACTTCTTCGGCCTTCCCCAGCAGTCCACGTCGTTCAAATCAAATTTCGGTGATCCCGCCACCGAGAACAGGCGTTTTCCGTTCATTTTCGCGAACACATGTGGCCACTTCTCCGCCCCGTGTACAATTCCCTTGTCATTATACACGTTATTCTGTATAGCCGCCGCGAACAATCTATAGCCGCCTTTCAGCAATCCATGCGTCACCTCCATTATCACAACCGCCAAGCAGTTACCGAAGTACTCCGCCCGCGACAGTCTGCAACAAAGCCGAAGTACTCAGGCTCGTCGTCCGCCAGTGCCTCCTCCTCCACTCTCGCTAGACAAACCCAAGCCAACCCGCAGACGGCGACGAAAGCCGTCGAGCGTATTTGCGGCCGGCCGGTTTTTCTGCAAGTAGTTTTTCAGCTTCTGCACTTGATCTCTGCTGAGAACGAAGGTGGCGAGGTGTCGATTGAGAGGGAACGAAACCGACTGGGAATCTTTGAAACGTGATCCTCTCATTATCCAGCCCGTCGGGATCAGCCACGACGGTTCTGTCAAAGAACGGCAGCAACGGCTTGGCATCGCCGCCGTGCCGGTTCACGACGGCCCATGCTTTGATGAAACGGACGATGGAGCTGGCATCGCCGCCCTGAGTAGGTGCAGGTGGTCCGACGGTTCAGGGCCCAACATTTTAAGGGGGCACCAACCTAGGTACTTACATTACATGTATTGCAAGATTAATAAATCGGCTCATATTTAACTCCAATTTAAAAGAAAAGACTCAATCATAAATAGTCAGTTCAATTTCATATTGCAAAGTTAATAAATCGACCCATATAAAATCAACTCCAATTTTAAAAAAAAGGCTCAACCATAAATTAATCAGTTCAGTTTCGAAAAGAAGTAGTGCACATTAAATTCATTTTCAATTCAATAAATTTAAAATTGCTTTCGTTAGTTTTTCATTTCTTAACTAGTTTTTCGATTATTTTTGTTGTATTGAAACAATAAAAATAAAAACCTACTTTCCCTAGAAAATGTAAAGACAACATGTTCGGAATTGTAAACAAACAATGAAATTAAAATAAGATTTTTGAAGTTGATTGAATTCTAATTTTGCCCGAGATTAGAAAACAGGTTTCTGATTCTGAAAAATATAAGAAAAGATAAAAAGTTAAGTTTGAAGGATGAGCTCTTGATGATGGACGGCTTTGGTTTTATGTTCAATATATTTTTTTGCGTTAATAAAAATTAATTTTTTTGTATGTATTATGTGGGACTATTTTTTACTTTCGAGGGCACCCGAAATATCAGGACCAACCCTGGTGCGTGGTGAACCCTACACACACGCCATACAGGAAAAACGACGTCGTCGGAAGAGTGTTGCACCAGCGGGAGATGAGGCACGCAAGCGTAGAACTCGTCGGAAACTCGGGGTTGGTTTCCGGTGAGTTGGGCAAAGTCGTGATTGCACTCGACGATGGTGAGTGAGACCGAGTCGCCAGCAGAGAACCGGGAGACGGGCATGCTGGAGTTGAGGGGGATGACGATTTTCCCGGCGAAGGGGAGGTAGTGGTTGAGGGTTTGGGTCAAAGATTGTTTCATTTGGGGGACGATGGATTGGAGGAAGTGGGAATTCGAAGAAGAGGAGGCGTTGGATGGGGTGGCAGTAGAGCCATATAATGTCCAAGTGGAGGAGAGGGAGGGTAAGCTCCGCCGTGCAGTGCGGTGGCGGATGGATGCTTCAGCGCTCGAGCACGGCGGATGACGGCGGGTTCTCGGCCATGGTGATGCTGGGGAGGGTAATTTTAAAATATGATGTTGGTGGTATTGGGGTTAATGGTAAGCATGTACAAAACCATTTAGGCAAAATTTCAATTTTCTACCTTGTCGTGGCTCGTGGATTGTTTGCGTTTATTTTATTTCATTTTACTTAGCAATTAATGGCTCCACCCACATCACTTATTTTATTTCTAATTGTTGAATCGTTGATTGATGCATGGCAAAATTCTTGCTTACCAATCTTTGTTAAAGAAAAGTTGCCAAAGTTGATGAAATAATTAAACAAATAATGAAATGAATAGATTCATCCCACGTGAACAATGAGTAAATTAAATATTGAGACCTTCCCCATGTTGCATTTGAGTTTTCCTATCGGTTTAATCTAATTCAAATTTATCGTGTAGGAATAAAAAAGAGAACCATTCTCTTATCACCACCTAATGTTAAACGTACTAAAGAGCGAGACGACGATTTATCCAAGAATTCCACTTTATTCGAGGCACATGTTAGGATTTTGTATACTGGAAGCACTTTTTATGCTTGTATACAATGTGTTTTTGTCCTTACCACTGTTTTATTCTCCTATCTGATAAATATGTATATTTGCACATGTTATCCTTTATCTTGTATAAAACGTGATTCCAATTTGTCGGCCTGCCAATCAGTCTAACCCTGGAAAGGAACACTGGACTGCGGTCAAGCATATTCTCAAGTACCTTAAACGGACTAGAGATTACAGGCTTGTTTACCAGACAGACAGTCTAGTGTCTTTGGGTTATACAGAATCGGATTTCCAGGCTGACAGAGACGAGAAGAAGTCTACCTCGGGTTATGTGTTTACCTTGGGAGGCGGAGCCATTTCATGGAGGAGTGCTAAGCAGAAATGCATTGCGGACTCAACCATGGAAGCAGAGTATGTGGCTGCTTCAGAAGCATCGAAAGAGGCAGTTTGACTCAAGAATTTCCTCCTGGATTGTTCAGAATTTGCCTAAGGCGATCACGATTTATTGTGATAATGCGGGTGCAGTGACAAATTCTAAGGAACCTAGATCTCACAAGGCGTTTAAACACATAGACAAGAAGTACCACATTATATGAGTATTCGTAAATCGAGGTGACGTGGTGATTGACAAAATAGGAACTGAAGTCAACCTAGCTAATCCTTTCACGAAGAGCTTACCACTCCCAGCTTACGAGAAGCATGTCCGTGGCTTAGGAGTGGTAGAGATGCCCCCCACTTAGGACTACAAAAACTTTTGTATAAGTAGGAGAAGATGCAGTGATAGATAGGATAGATAGCTAAGATATAGCTGGGTACTAGTTCGTACCTAGATAGCTGAGATATAGCTGAGTACTAGTTTGTACCTAGAACTGACACATTGTATACTAAAAGTTTGCTTTAGTATAAGTGGGAGAATTGTTAGGATTTTGTATACTGGAAGCACTTTTTATGCTTGTATACAATGTGTTTTTGTCCTTACCACTGTTTTATTCTCCTATCTGATAAATATGTATATTTGCACATGTTATCCTTTATCTTGTATAAAAGTTAGATTTGTGTGGTGTGTCGGGTATCACAGAAGACAACACAAATTGGTTGAACTGACAAGATATAAATAATTATCACAGCTGAGACAACTTAAGGATAAGTTGTCGGTTTAAGCTGCAGTTTAGATAAGAAGTGGTCTGTCTTAGCTGCTTGTCTTTTCTGGTACACTTAAGGTGGTGTATTGACGGATCACAGTGAGATGTGTTCTCCTAACTGACATTAGTGGAGAACCAAGATCTCGGTGACTTTGCTGGTCTTAAGCTTGGTAAGACTTCAGTGAGTGCATTTGACTATCTATCACTTTGACCTACTATGGTGAACGTCATCGCGACCGGATCTACGTATCTTGGGTGTTAGTAGTTATTTGTGGCTCAGGCTGGTTGTCTGTATCTTGCATCCGTATCCTAGTAAAATGGGTTGATAATATCCCATGAGGAACTCGAAAGGATTAGCACGCTAAACCCGACCGGTTGATTAAGTTCAGGTGTGTTAATAAGGTCGAGTAGTACTACTCAGGAATATAAGATGTTAATTAATTTAAGCTGTCAGTGAGCTTAATTAATTAACGGATATTTTTATCTTAAATACGGAGATCGATTAAGTCTAAAATACAAGCCCTTGCTCAATTTGGGATAAAGGGGTAAGTCAGCGCGGATTATCTAGTCTAATGAATCTGTGTTTATTAATTAATTTTGCTCTGGGCTGAGTATGGATAATTAATTAATTGGAGGCCCAGCTTTATTTCTTGTATTGGATCCCTGATCTGGCCCAATTAGTTGCCTAGTAATTTATTGTCTCTCAGAATTCATTATTAATGGATTAATGTATTTTTACATTATTTAATAATGTTATTTATCTGGAATTAATTGACTGGGCCAATTAATTGATAAATATTAGTAGCCCAGTAAATTAATTAATTATATTATGGGCTGGTTATTTGGAAGCCCATTAGAAATATAATTAAATTAATGAGTTACAAATATATTAATATTATATTAACTTTTGAAGCCTATATATATTAGTATTCTATTCAGAAACAGATTACACTGATTTCATAAAACTCATACACGCATGGCGTGAGAATGGGAGAGACATAAATTTTTTTTCTTCAGTTCTCTGACCACCCAGAGGAAGAAAAAGGTCGGGACACAGATCAGAAGGTCTAACACAGGAGCAACAATCAAAGCCGCAATAACACACCAGGAGGAAGGTATCGGTTTCTAACCCTAATTATTCCTTCAGCACATTATTAGGGACACAATTGAAACAAACTAAGAAAAATGGCTCCTAGCACAAGAATGCACTTCGGATAACCACATAGAGTGTTCCTCATCCTACAAAAATACTCCCATTATGGATTTGTTTCTTTATTTTACAGAATAAACCAACATTTATTCTGGGCCGCCAATAATTATTGCCGGATCCAGTTATATTTTTTTGGCCCTAAAGATTTAATCTGAACATCCAGAAAAGATAAGGCAATTGGGCTATTACATAGAACTGGAAAAATGTTTCATTTTCTCATAAAATTCTTAGACTTGTAGAAAAATGTGAGTTTTTTTTGTATAAAACTACTAGAACTTGCACACCGTGCAGGTATGGTTTCATGGTGCCTAACCGAATAAATATAATTTCATTATTCTTTGTTTACAAATTCATGCATATTACTTCGAATACAATATGAAACACAGTTCATCACATGTTTCACAATGCATTCATTGCATATATAACATCTACTTCATGTATACGACTCTACAAATTCATGCATATTACTTCAAACCCAATATGAAACGCAGTCCGTCACATGCTTCACAATTCATTCATTTTCATGCATATATAAAATCTAAACTACTCTTCACAAATGGAATTCGAAATGTTATCTTTGTCCATACTTTACCAATTGAAACACAATCGGTCACTTGCTTGTAATTCGGCAAACCCAATTCTTATCTAACCTACGAACAAACAAAAAATGAAAACAAAAAGAAGCATAAATCTAATCTCTTCGAAATTATATTTGCACAAATTTATGGAAACGTAGTTTTCTTGCGGAAACAATAACCTCGATTTCCCCCAAACTAGGTCATTCGCGACGAATACTGTAAATCAAAGAACTAAACTACAAAATTGAAGAATAAAACTCAAGAAATTGAAGAAGAAACCTAAAACCTACTGCTATCGAAACTGCCCGACTGCGAATTTGAAGAACATACCTAGGTTTCCAATGGACAATGAATTTATAGAACCCCCACCTATTAATTTACGCAATTTCGCAGTCAATTCTCAAGTTCTTATGGAAATTATCCTTCCTCCCCTTCCCCTTTCTCCAATTGCAAAAAGGTAAAATGAGAAAACCCGCCCAAACGATTGTAAAATTCATTCAAATTGCAGTATTTTTGTTTTCAGGTTTTTCCCTTTCCAACCTTTTTTCTTTTTTTTTTATATTGTAAATAAGTGATGCAATCTTGACATTTGATTTGGAAGGAATCTATGGTAGTAAATGGATCTTATATCTTTTTTTAAAGGAGAATCTCTCTAGATTTATACCCTAGATATATATATAAGACTGAAAGAAGTACTTTTTTGTATGGCGAAAGAAACTCATCACATTTCCTACTGAAGTGCATACTTAGTCTTGCTGGTCATGTGTAATGATCTACTAGCTATACAGAATATGCAAAAACCACACAAGGCTAACCATGTATTACAACTACAGTATAACCTCCATAATTTAATACTCAGTAAATTAATAACCTCTTTAAAATAATATTTTTTTCCAGTCCCGACACGGGCCAGTGTAAAAAATCATCAAATTCGATAAAATAATAAGATAATAATTTTTAGAAAGCTCCAGTGTAAATATATGGTCCCGTTAATATCATAGATTAATAGTCATTTAAAGTTACCAATAACATTAAAACAATTTTATGAAATATGATTATAGTGTTGCCTATTTTTTTCTTAAAACTTAATATAATTGAATCTCATCTCTAACATTTTCTAATTGTATAAAAAAATTCCAATTTTGTTTTCTCGAACTGCACTACAAAATTGTAAAGAATCCTAGATAAAATAAGTGTTTCCTGCGCGTAACTGATTACAAAGGAATCATATGATCTTTAGTGTTTTCAGTGTTGATTGTCAATAAATGTAACACATTGTACTTATTTTTTAAATGAATAAATTTTTTTTTTATCAAATTAATTCACTTCGTCCCGCTATTCTTATCTTAGTGGTATTCGGCGTGGAGTTTAAAAAAGTGTGTGGCGGTATGTTAAAGTGATGGGGTCCATTTTTAATTGATTGTGATTCACACGTTGTTTTCCTTTTTGGAATAAAGACAATATAGCGGGACAGTTGAAAAAGAAAATTAAGACATGAATAGCGGTATGGAGAGAGTATAATTCATTGTTTCAAGATAGTAAATAGTAAAATGACGTAAAATATATATATAGATAAACTTATAGCTTCCTATATACATTTAATTAAAATTCAACTCTGTGGAAGTTCGAAAACACTCTCTAAATTAATAAAATCTCACGGTCCCGACAATATTAATTTAGAGAGGTTTAACTGTAACTTTTATCTGTGTATAATGTGTTATCAATTAATTTCCTTTACAATTTGCATTTCACACAGCTAATAAGATTATATAATTTCAGAGTTTTCTCTTCAAGCTTGTTATAATTTGTCAATAATGCTAGTTTTAATCAAGTTATTCGAGTTTAATTAATAAATTATAAAATGTAAAAAATAATTATTGAGCAAACACACCCTTCTATAGGTCCATTATTAGGACTTTAAAAACCTGCATGCTCTTCCTAAGTTCCTTTTGGTGGGATTCTGACTTTTTGGATTCTGTCGTGAGGTTGCTGGTCCATTATAAAAGAGAGCAAATGCGCCAAAACAATCATCAAACAGTGAAGCTCCGGTTTAAGACAAAATTAAGAACGCAAGTCGCAGCAAATAACAAAGAGACCACCACACACTGCATCTGTTAAGATGCATTATTATGTCTTGATAATGAAAATAAGCAAAGTTTGAATTCAAAGTACTCCAAGATTTCCCTCACTCCGGCTTCGAGGGAAGGTTAAACCGCTCCTCAAGCTCTGCACCTTGATGCTCAAGTCAAGCTGCTGCCCCAGAACCGCCGTCGTCTTCATTCCACTCGGAGGCAACCGCCCGTGCCTGCTCCTGGTCGATCTCGGTGAAGCCACAGCATGACCTCTACGGCCATGAGTCGACAAAGATCCTGCCTTCGGAACAACCATCGAGTGGCTTGCCTTCCTCGCAGTCTTGGCTTCCACTCGGTGGCCACGATCAATTTGATGGGAGCTCAACCGGGCTGACCGGTCTGCTGCATCCTTTGTTGTCCCAACTTTGATGGAATGTCGATTGTAGTATGAGAGATTGGGAAGGAGATTTAGTAGGTATTTCTTTAGCTGGTCATCGCCTACATTCTTCTGAGCCGGGTTCCCTTCCAAACTGAGGGCTTGCAGAGAAATGTAATTAGCCGCAAGCTGGCCAAGGCATTTGGTAGTGGAGATTTTATTGAAACGCAGATCCAGAACGTTGAGTTTTAGGAGGCGGTGAAGACCTTCAACCTCACTGATCTTGTTACCAGCCAAGTACAACTCCTTGATGGAGGAACATGCTCCAAGGCCTTCCAAAAAAACGACCAGTTAATTGAAAAAATAAATTGTGATGAGCAAGTAGTTTGTCCACGAAACGACATTATACGAGTCCAGTCTTATCCAATAGAGCATGTGACAAAATTCATTATATTGAGTAAACACAATAGTTAACTTCATCATACAACACCAACGTTCCTCAAGCTGACAAAGTAACTTACTTTGTAAGAGTCATTGTGACTTAGAACATACAGCAAAGCCAACTCCTCAATCCTAGTTTTAGAAAGAAAAAAACATATATTTCAAGAAACTAAAGCTTTCAATTTTCTCCATTCTTAAAAAGACCATCACTGAAAAAATTGACATGAGCTTCTCCTTGTGGATAATTTTCTTAGGTCTCACTGATAAATGGAAGTTCGAAGCCAATTAGGCTGTTAATTAGCAGTAAGCATAGCATCACGTCCTAGCACTTTTCATGATACTTAGAGGAGACGTACCATGTCCGATTCTTAAAATGCGATTATAGCTCAGATCAAGCACACGAAGTCGTGTAAGATCCCGTAGCCCTTCAATGGTTGAGATATTGTTTTTCGAGAGATTCAAAACATGGAGTCCTCTAGGAAGAGCACCAGCAGCAATCCTTACTAAAAGGTATAACCAGACAATACGAGAAATGATTAGCAAAGTGTGGCATAGGAAGGGTGTAAAGAACATGAAATGACAGATAACATACCGATAGAATTTCCAGAGAGATTAAGGTGTTTGAGGCTACCAAAAGCACTGAGAAAGGGTATCACTTGTAACCCAAGGTTACTCAGCTGAGCAGTTGTAGCTGATGCATTCAGAGAAGAGATGTATCTTTTTGCTGCTTCCATGCCAGGACTGACCTTCACATCCACCTTCGAAACTGTCGGTTCCTCCAATAAGGCTATGGCTTTTTCTGAATCTTGATTGTCGGGAGCAGTCTCATTAGATTCGTCCAATGGGCCACCGTGCTGAATGTTGATGACCCAATCCTCAATCCGTTTAATCCGGAAGTCCTTAGCAGGTATTTCATCCCAATGGTGAAAAGAAGTATCTCCTTGCATATCTTTCTGCGTGTTAGGGCCCTCCAGAAAAGGTACTATCCAGTCTTTTGCTGAACCAACATAATTATAATTCTCATCGGTTTCATCAGCATGGTTTTCACCAGTATTCTCATCATCATTGTGCACTGAATTATATCTTTCTTGATATCGTCCTTGCCTTCCAACTCCATCCATCCCTTTCTTCCAAGAATGTAAAGTAGTGATATCCTCAGCAGATCTAGGGCGCACTAGAGAGGATGTTGAGAATTGCTTAGGGGAACCCAGCCTAGGTAGAGAACGAGATCTTGCAATAACATATCCACTATGAGGTGTAACATTACCAGAACCACGCTCACCAGATACAACAATATCATCTTTATCAGCACCTTCTATTTGTTCTGCATCTCCATTTGAAAATATGGACATATTCTTTGCGACATCGGAATCAATTTGAACAGAATCAGATGGCATTGGATCTTGAAGTTGATCCGAGAGGCTTTGTCCATTATTATCAATGCTGTCTTGAACTGTCCTACGATCACCAGATCCATCATAAGAAAATCTCTGCTCTCTTTCCTCCTCTAAGCCATCAGCAGCCGAGGTTCCCTCTTCCCAATTTAACCCATTTCCCACAGATTGACACTTTCTAATTTGTAAGTCTTCACGACCCATAATATCATACTCAGTACTATCCTTGCCATCCATTTCCTCAGACATACAGTCATGTTCGGTAGAAGAGTGATCAGTCGGATGATATGCAATATAGTTGACAGTAAGGCCCTCTTCCTTTAAGCATTCCTTATTTTCTGTATTCAGATCAGAATAATTCCTGAAGGCCTGTTTTTGTGATGAATCTTCGAGAGTCTCATGCATTGCTTCACTAGATTGAGGAATTGCTTTCTATACAAGGAAAACGACCAGCATAATTAGATAATGTGTGCATTTCAAGATAAACAGAGTAACTATATTACAACAGGATGATACAACAAACCTTATGTTTTGAAGAAAGTACGTGAGGTTGGAAGCATGAAAATCTAACCATCTTTCGGAAATTGACAATTGGATCACATCGAATCTAACTCTTATCACAGCACTGAAGATTACTGGCAGTTAGGTACTTCTATTGTCTTAAAAGCATTCAAGAACAACTAAAGAAAACAAGTCGCATGCTGCAGCAAATACTTCTCAGACTCAACACAAGCCAACCTTAGCCATAATCGAACAATAAACCCTCTGAAATACGGCACAATCTCCAAACATGTGATGATCTAGATCTCCTCAAAACACAAACGAAAATCACACTCTCGTTATCACCCCACACCTGCTCAGAGGTGCGAGAAACCTTAGAAGCTGTTGTATCTGCCAGAATGAAATAAAGACTTTGGCAACGGCAAGAGCACAATACTGATAATGCATGTAAGAGACAGGTGCCTGATAGGGAAGAAGTTGGTCAGTGCATAGATGATAAAATCGTTTATTCACGAATAAAGAAAGACTCTGTTTCCATTAAGTTTGAATAAGAATCTCATATACAAGATACAAGACTTCCAAACTCAAATTTCGAAACGTATTTAGGCACATAGAATTCATAAAGCCGTCATTTTTCCTTCAATCAACACTACCTTAATAATTCATCGTGAAAGTAATATTACAAAAATCAAACCGCATAATTGGCACAATACCCAAACAAAATTACAATTATTAACTCATAATTTTAAATGAACAAGAACCAATCCAGGATACCGAAACAAAATCAAAGGTTATGCAAAACCTATTTCTCCGATCAAAAGATCCAATCTTTTCCATCAACAATTAACATATTCAATCACAAGATAAAGAGAAACGATCATTAACCCCACAAAAAACAAGAAAAGAACTCCCTCGAAAAGAACATAGATAGAAAAATTAAACAAGTTACGATCTGACCTCTTATCAGCCAGATTTCCTGAAAACTGTAGCTCTTGGTGACGAAAAACAGCGCAAGAATAAAATCACAATTGAAAAGGGCAGGAGGATTGTAACAGAGCCGGCTAGGTCAGATATATGTAGTGAAATGAAAAAGGACAACGATATCGCGATTTGGGATTATCTGGAGTAATTGAATTCTTTACGAATTAGGACAAATTTATTTGATGGCCAAAGGAAATTCGGAAGGAAACAAGTTTTAAATAGAAAGTAAGAAAATAAAGAAAGAGCTTTGAATTGTGACCACGAAAAGCAAACGACACCTAATTTTATGGGCCTAACCTATTTTTTGAGGTTGTGAATTCAACAAATATATTTCTTTACTACTTCCTCCGTCCCATTAATAGTGTCTCATTTCCCTTTTTTGGTTGTTCATTAGAAATGTCCCATTTCTAAAAAAGTAAGAAATATGTGGACAAGAATCAACCACTCAAAAGTCAAACAATACACACCACAAAACAATATTTTCTTAATAACCGTGCCGAAAAAGAATGAGACATTACTAATGGGACGGAGGGAGTACTTTTTTATTTCTTCAAGATAGATATGATCTTTTACCACAAAATATTGACCTTCCTTAATTTAAATATATTTTATAATAAATTTATATGAAGATATTTTTGTGCGACGAACTGCCAACATCCCGATATTTATTGTCCAATTATTATTTATATTTGTTACCCCACAATCATATTTCTAAAATATTTAAGTTAGGTAATAATATTAAATTCATTCACTATCTATAAAAATGTCAATGTAGAGTCGAATCACTGTGACTCACATTTAAATTTTGGTAAATTGGTAAAAATAGTTCTTAAACTTTTACGTTTATGAAAAATTTATCCTCAAATTTTCTTATTTTTTGTTTTTTAGACCCCCAACTTCTTATTTTGTGATTTTGGTCATACCGTTAGATTTTCCGTCAATTTGACAGTCAATTCAATTTTTAATTAAAATAATAAAAAACTAAAAGGGCAAAATTAGAATTTTTTATTTACATGGACCAAAATTGCAAATGAAGAATTATTTGGGACCTATTTAGAAAAATAAAATAGTTTAAGGACTGATTTCACAAAGTTTAGACAAATAAGGTTTTCTTCGTATCGACGAGATTTTGCATTAAATTTGTCAACTTTCCGTATAACTTTATTGCTTCGTATCAAATATAAACTAACTGAGAATTCTTACCAATATAAACAATATTTAATTCAAAATATCAAATATATACTGTGAATTAACTATTAAAAAACAAAGTTATTATCACCCAAAAAATTTACTTAAAAAAAATTATTTACTTCAAAATAACTAGTTCCAATATTCCCCTTCTGCATGTATTCAATCCAAGAGACAAAAAATGTTCAAAATATACATTCTCATAACTTCAATCTAACATCCTCGAAGTTGCCTCCTTGGTTATGTGCCTATCCAAGCACGCTTCAGGTTCGCTGCAAGTCGCTCGATTGTGACCATCTTGGCTGCACCAACCACATCGAACTGGTCTCCTTTTTTTAGCAATCTTCTGAGGTGACTTCTTCTATATTGAACAAGATAAACATGTCATATATGTAATATATACCAAGCTATGAACCATCACAACCAAATAGATCCAATGGCATTCCAAAGTTGATATATACATCCAAGAAAGTGCCTAAATGTATAAGAAAAACTAAACAAACAGATCAAAACCAATATTGCACAAATTCTCAACAACCACCTTCGCAACCAAACAAATCAAGAGTAATACTATCTGCAACAAACCTAAATGAACATCTTGGCACAATACATTAAAGACCTAGAAACACTCCAACTCATCAATATAGTAAGAAGTCTGTTGGTCCGAAGACAAATATCAGGTGTAGAGGGGGGTGAATACACCTGAGTACCGTTTCTTTTTCTCGGTGAAGGTCAGCTGAAGCTGTTGGTTGCAACTGATGAACAGTGCCAAATAAACCTTCGATCACGGGACAGTGAGTCGGCCATCGAGCTCTCCTACCGACTTTTGTCGAGCATTTCAAACATCAGTCGGAGACTTAAGTGTGCAGATAAGTGTGGGGCCCGGAGTTTGTCTCTTTTTGAAAACGTGTTTTCGCAGATTAAATTCTTTTGGCTGTGCGACTTTAGAAATACGTTTTATGCAAACTTATGATTTTCAAAGGTTTGTATGCACTAAAACAGTAAAGAACACAAGCAGTTTAACGTGGTTCGGATACGCAAGATCCTACGTCCACGGTCCTAAACAGAGCAGGATAACTTGTTGATTAGTCTGAGCAAGTCTCAGCAAGGAAACTGTGCACATGACAGATCGTTCTAAGTTATAGTCCTTAGCGACTTTACAATTCAAACCTAAGTTCGAAAGGGAGCGAAATAGTTCTCCAACTAATGAAGGAGTTCTTACAATAAGAACAGTTCACTAAAAATGAACTCCTTCGAATCTAAGCTATAAATCTGACAATGAGCTTAGGTAGAGAAGAAAGGAATCTAAAGACTCTAGAGAGAAGAATCACAAAATATTCTAATAAATGCAGATTCTTCGCTGGATGTTCTGATGAGTTTGCTAGAGTGTTTGAGAGCTTGAGCAATTTCCCTTTTTAATTTCGTGCTTCTCCTTTTTTTGGAGCTTCGAAATCTTCTCTATTTATAGCTGTGAGCTATGGCATATGTCCGTTGGAGACGACGATGCCACGTGTCACAAGCTTCCAAAGAAAACGACCATTAATTCGAACTTGTTGCAGCAGGGCAGTTAATTACTGCACATGAGAGCAGCTTTATTGTTTGGAGCAGGTAAGGCGTTGTCGGCTTCTCATTGGTCGAGGTTTGTGGTTGGTGAGAATGTCAGAGTTGACCGTTCAAACAACCTCGTATGATCTTCTGCTGAACTTTCGAAAAGACTTAAGTAGCCGGGTCGCTTTCTGTCGGATACAATAGACTGCTAAGTCTCTGTCTTCTTCGACTGAGTCGGCTGACAAGGAATGTAACTTATGAGTAAGTCAGCTGGCGACTGCGAAGGTACTGGGCTTGTATGAGTTCTTCTGCTGATGACTTATCAGCTGCTGGGTTGGCTTCTACTGAGGTCTACTCAGCTGATGACTGAAGAACACAAGCGATTACACTGATGACGTGAGATTCTGAAAAGTATCTTCGGCAGAAGATCAGTTCAACAATTACTCCGTACAGGACTTAGACAAAATATAAAAATGATTACAACAAGTCTAACCTATACATCAGCTAATCCTAACGACACACTAAACTACTGATATCAGCTCGGTTTTGGGATCTTCAATTCCATAGTACTACTATGATTTCCCCCAATTTTCTTTTAACCACGAACAACTGAGTATCATCTACTGACTCATATCCAACAATTTCCCCTTAATTGATGATGCCAAAACCTCTACTTCTAAACTCTAAACATCTTATAAGATATGCTAACCTACTAACAACAATTTCCCCCTTAATCCATCTGAGGAAAACAAACTGATATGATGACTTCAAAACATCAGCAGGTGAGAGATAGGCAAAATCAGAGAAACTGATTGTGAGTGTGTGTCAGATCACTTAGTGATCAGTTGTGAAAACACAAAGCAAAATGCTGTAAGACAATGAGTAATTGTCTATCAAGCAATAGGAACGATATCATATATGATCAGGAAATTACAAGTTCCTATCACTATTACAAAAGAGAGGAGATAAAAACTACTGACGCTTGAAGCCTTGAGTATGCTTCTTGAAATCAGCAGATCTTTCGACAGGAGGTTGCAGACCATAGTATAAGTAGATTCTCTTCCTCAGTGTCTGGACATCCTCGTCGTCTTCAGCTAGGTCGACACTCAGGTCGAAGCGAGAAGCTGCAGTTCTGATCTCATCCTCTATATCCTTTGTACATAGAACTCCGCGCGCAGTTCTAGGAGGTGGGATCTCTTTTCATAATCTCCAGAAGTTGTTCCCTCAGCTCAGAGTTATAATTGAACATAAACTCGTCAAAGGCTTGTTTGATAGTCTGCTCACTTGGATAGAATTTCCATACGTAGTAGCCTTTGATAAATTCCTCTTTGAGCTCTTCCCATTGATCATTAACCAAAGCAGGAACCCATTTATCAACATGAAGCACAGGGTCCTTTTTGACATAAGGCGCTCTTTTCCTTGATCCTCATGGGATTTGTCTTCTGGGATCAGCTGCTGGCTTTTGAGATAAGCTAATCATCTTAGCCATATCAGCCATTCTCTTCTTTTCTCGGAGAGCCGCTGCCCTACAGTCTCCTTTCCTGAGATTTAGGCCTCGCAGCCGTGGCTTCCCAAGTGGCTCTATCTTCGGCTTCTCGCTCGGGTGTAAGATGGGTCTGATAGTAACTCTGAGCAGTAGCTTGACTCGTATTAGAAAGAGTTTTTGCGAACTCCTCCTGAGCCTTTTTCTTTTCTTCGTCCACTGACTCTTGCTTCTTCTTACCTCTGCCCTTAACAACTTTGCCCTTAGGATTTTTAGCAAGTTGAGCTTCTTCCAGCTGACGCTCATGGTCCAGCTTGTCTTGTAGTTGTTGGGCTACACGGAGGTCGAAGGTCTCTTGTTCCGCTTTAGATTTGAATTTTCGGACCGGGGAGGAAGGAGGAGTAGTAGCGGTAGCGATCTCCTTCCCGGCCCTCTGCGGAGGAGCCTGTTCTTCTTCAGACTCTTGTTCAATGAAGTGAGCCACATCTTCTATGTGAGCAGCAGAAGATGAGATGGGGGTAGGTTCTAGAGGAAATTCGAGCAGCAGAACCCCTGAAGTATCTTCAGCCTGAGCGGCTGAGGATTGAGTATGAGCAGTTGAGGGTTGTTCCGCCTGAATACCTTCCCCCTGAGTCTGAGCATTTGAGGGTCCTTCCTTCTGACCACCCTCTACTATTTGGACATCAGCCATATCCGTATCAGGTTCATCCTTCATAATACCTTCCCCCTTTTTGGCATCATCTGCCTTAGAGAGTTGGGTGCGGATGGCTTGAATGTCTCTTTCCACATTGTGGACTGAATCCTTAATATGAGTTGCTGTGGATTCGAAGTCCTTGACGAGATCGCAATATAATTCCCAGTCTTTTTCCTGATCAGCTCTAGATGTTTTAAGTCATGCGGTGACTCCCGACGGAGTTTCAACGAGCCCGATCCCGCGATTCTCGTCATTTCTTTCGAATAAGTTTCGTAGCCTCCGCCTGTTGGGTAATAGATTTCGAAGGCTAGAGGTGGCAATCTTATTCCGTTCATCGATTTCGAGCTTAACAGCTTGCGAGAGCTTCGAGTCACTGCTCCGAAAATATCTTTTGCTGATTCTGGAGCAACTGCTGACTCTGAGCTTCTAGATCGACTTTCTGAGCTGCTAAGGCTGCCTCAATAATCTCCTGAAAGTTGGGTTGAGGAGGAGCTACTGGAGTCTTTGAGATGCCTACAGCTATTCTGTCTAAGCTCTGTGTCTGAGCCTTTGTATACTTTGTCCATTTCAGATGGACGTCCTTAGCCAAAAGTCTGTTTTTCTCTCCTTGGCGTCGAATGACTTTATTTATAGACTTCGAGGACACGGAACCGATAGGTTGTATCTGGTACGAGCTGGTTCCGAGCCTCTGCTCAGAAAACGTGAGGATATGAGAGACTATCTAGGCTAGTCCTCTGTATTGGGGAAGCAGAAGGTTCTTCTGCAGAGCTGACTTGAATGATATGTCAGTTCGTCCGCAGAACTTATGGACATACTCGTTTATCTCCTTCTCCTTGTATCCGATAGGAGAAATACCGGAGTCTGGAAGATCAAACGTCAGCATCAGAGCGTCCCTGATGTTGAAAACTCTCTGAGTAGCATCCCAACAATTATGATCAACTTCCTTCATGTAGACGAAGGAAGATTCCTCGCCTCTAGACACGAGCGACCTCCAGTTGTAGTACACTTCTACCACTTGCCTTGGTAGATATGATTTTGGGTGCTTCGTCACCAGCTCCTGAAGACCAGAACGCTCCAGAGCATCAAACACCGGCTCCAAATAAGAGATATCTACTTGTCGGAAGGCCAAAGTCGGTTCAAACTGAATCCTGGATGACATAATCTCCTCTATATTCTCAGGAATTTGAGATGTCGCCATTGAAATCTGCAAAATAATTTGTTAGCACTTGAAAATAGAGTAAGTTAGTAAGTATGCAGCAGGTTTCAATACATTACCGAGTACTAAAGAGCTTGAGAGATGCAAAAGCGACATTTAAGATGATTTTTGAGAAAGAAACTGAACGTTTGAAGATAGCTCTTAAGTTGAAAAATGGCGGAAAGGGAGGAAATGGATAGAAGATGAAAGATTTGTATATATTGACTGATTATAAGTTTAGATCCAACGATCCTATTTTAATCTTTCAAATCTATGGACGGCTGAGATTAAAAGTTATAAAAGGAATGATTACCAAAGCCGCCTCTAATATAGATTTACGTAATAAAGGTAAGTGAGAAGACATGTATTAAATGCGCGACAGACAACATTAATTACTCAGTTATTCAAATGAGAAGGTTTCCTACTGACCTTTCCTTAAACTATTAAAGGCGGGAAATAAATGCATATTAACTGCTGACTATGTGCGACTGATATAATAAGTGCAAACATGCTTCTGAAAAGAAATTAAGTATATGATACTACGCAAACCTCTTCAGCTGAACTTTCGATCAGCTGGTTACCGTTATATCGCAGGAGGGTGATTGAAGTACTGATAAGCACGTTCCCCGCTAGCGTGTACAAAGGTGATTCTTCCCATTGAATCAGCGTGCGGAGTCTACCGACTTGTCGTCTCGGTTCCATCTACGATACCAAATATTTCCAATTGTCTCCAAGGGCTGCTATCAGTAGTTGTCTTCTACTGATGCATTTCAGTAGGATCCAGTAGACCTAGCTCAACTGATAATTCTCTGAATCTGTTCTCAGCTAGTGGTTTGGTCAGTATGTCTGCCCTTTGCTTGTCAGTATGGATCTTCTCCATTCTGATATCCTTCTTCTCGACATGGTCCCTGTTGGGTGATGATTCAATCCTCAGCATGACCATACTTGTGGGAAATGACTCTTATCTTCCATACTAAATCATGCTCAGTAGCCTCGTGCTCTGAACTGTTGAGAAGATTTGAAGATCCCAAAACCCTATCTGATTGGTGAACCATTCCTTTGTATTTGTATTTGTCTCTGAGGTTTCGGACTCGGTGGACACTCTGCTCTGGTCAAGGCGCTCGGAGCTTATTTGCCTCGGCACCGATGTACGAAGACTCGGTGATCTTGGACTCGGCGGGAGCAAGATATGCGAAAGACTCGATGATATTGGACTCGGCGGGAGCAAGATATCGAGAGAGTCGGTTAACCGAACTCGGCAGGAGTAGTTCATCGAACTCGGAGCTGATCCTCGGTAGATTTATCTCGGCGAGCCTATCTATCGAATACAAGGTCGACTCAAGAACGGCGGATAGTCTTCGGGGACTGTCGAAATCTTTTGAAAGAGAATCGGCATTGTGCGTATGCGAGGAAGAGAGAAGCCGGCTTCGGTCCTGTCTCAAAGTTTGTCTTTGTCTCAACCACTTCATTCACCTCAACGAATGACAAACATACACGTGTCTTCTCACCGCTAAAGTCTGCAATCAACCTTTTACCTAAAAAGGTGGGAAAGTACAATGTTACCTACACCAAAAGAGCCGTTTGCTACCAAAAAGAGAGAGAGAGAAGAAGATCATCTCCAACGGATCTATTTCAATCTCTCGCTCTATAAATAGAGGGATCATTCAAGATTTAGAAGAGAATGCGCGCCTAGAACACGAGAAAGCATTCAAACGAGCGAAATTAACGACTAAGTCCTCCGCAAGAAACAACCGAGTTATCTCCGTGAAAAGACTACATCCAACTTCAAAAGGAACTAAGCCGAACCAACATAAGCTTCTAGCATCCAAGCGATTGACACGAACCTATAGCTAAATCCTCAGTGTTCGTCGCTCTAGATAGCTACATTCTCGTTCCTTGTCCCTCTAACACTAAGCTCACTTGTTATATCCATAGCTTAGACGAAGGAGTTCACATTTGAACCCAATCCTTATTGTATAAGGACTCCTTCACCGTTGGAGAAGTTTGTCAAACACTTTAAGTTTGATAGTGTTGTAAGCGAGACTTGGATCGGATAAAAACCAAGACGCGGCTTTGCCCGGTGTGCAAGTCGACTCGAGACTAACTTCGGGATAATAAATAGCCTCCCGATCATTCGGGACAGTGGACGTAGGATTTGAGCGATATCCGAACCACTTTAAAAATCCCGTGTCTCTTCTTGCTTTCTTAAGCTGTTGCATTGATTTTACTATTCTTACTTGAACATCATATTTAAATCAATCAACTGTCTCAAAGATACCGAACTTCTAAATCTACCGAACCGAGACTTAAAACGTTTTCTCACAAAAATTGATTTGGGCTACACAATTCCGCACACCGAACTCTCACCGAACGATACCGAATTCGACCTAGTCGGTTAGCGGATCTCGATTGAGTCGAGTACTCTTTTAGCCTTTTACTCGATTCGAACGGTTATGCAGTACCGTTTGAACTGCTTTCAGACACCACCATCCCGAATAGGACTTTTCAAGTTCGAAATTGAGAAATCGAATCGGGTGTATTCACCCCCCCCCTCTACACCCGACCGTACACTCGGGACCAACAATTGGTATCGAGCCCGAGTTCTTTGACTCTTGTTATCTTTGAGACTGGTCTATTCGAACGGATCCGAGGGAAAACGCTTTTCACCGCATATCACTCTACATTCATATCTATATTCTTCATGGCCGATATGTCGGTATAAGGATGGTACCCATGTTCTCGGTGGAGAATTATGGAGTATGGCGAGTCGAAATGGAAGCACATCCGACATCCCTCCATGACAAGTATGACCGAAGTGCTTGAAGATGGACCTATCGTTCCTATGATTGATAGTGTCGTGACTCGGGACCAAGCTCAAGGAGGAGGAATGGTGGCCGGGGAAGAAGATTCCCAAAGACGAAGTCTCTTCACTCCCGAGGAGAAGAAGCTTCACAACTTAGACCGTGTTGCCGTAAACGCCATACCGACCACTCTTAGTGATTCTTATCTTGGCGGGGTTCGGGAATGCAAGACTCGCTAAAGAACTGCGGGATGCTCTTGCGCTTACCGAGTCGAGGGACTCGAAAGATTAAAGCCAACAAATTAGCATTGGAACTCCAAAAGCCGGAAAGCTTGTCTCTCATGCCAGTGACAAAATCGAAGATCTCGAACGTCGATTTACCAATCGATGAACTCTATCAATGGGCCGGGAAAGACATTCGAAGAATCGAGAGATGAATCGAAGATTCCGAGGGCACTGCCGGACGGACACTGGACACCTTTTGCCACTATATTGCGACATTCTGACTTAGATGATGTGTCTCCTGACCATATCTTTTCAGAACTACAGGCAGAGGAGTTTGAGTTCGACGGACCTCAAAGAAAGCAGAGCTGAAGTCGACACAAAAATCGACCATGCTTTCAAAGCATCGGTCGGCCACATCATCTCCAAAGAACGAGCAATACGACGAGTAAGGCCGAACCTTCACTCAATGATCTCGCAAGAAGGAAGTCTCGCTCGAAGTATGCGCGCTCGCCGTAAAGTATCGAAAGGAGAAGGAGCGACGCGAAAAAGTGACTAAAGCCTATCGGGAAACGAAAGGTAAGTCAAATTATATGTCGAAACACACTCCCGACTCACAATCTTCCGAATGCGAAAGAAAGATGACTCGAAACCATCAAAGAATAGCGAAAGCAAAGAAGAAAGAGTCATCGCTTGTTACAACCGCAAGAAGCCGGGACATTATCGGTATGATTGTCCCGAGCTCGGTAGTGCTGAACGCGCAACAGACGTAAGGCAAGGAGAGAGAAATTCGCCCCGAAAAGACAATCCTACATAGCTGGTGAAATCTCGGACGACTCGAAGAGGTCGACTCTTTTATGGATTCATCGGACGATGAAGCGGCTTTCATGGCCTTAGAGCTTGAAGTCGAAGAATCGGCGAAAAGTGCATGATGGCGGGCGAAGAGGATGAGGTAAATTCTCATGAACCACTTAACTTCTCTTCACACCGCACACACGACACTATTTCAGGTACGGATGAGAATTTGGACGTCGCAACCGCATACGAAGAACTGCTCGACGAACAAATTCGGATGAGTCTGCAGCTCGAGAAGACTCTTCGGGAGTTGGATACCCCGAAAGTAGAAAATCGAGACTTTCTCGGGAGAGTCGGAGCTACTCGAGGCCGAAGGACTTGTGTTGAGACTCGGGGAGGAAATAAACTCTCCGATGGCCAAGTCTCGGCATCAAGAAGATCGGATTTCGGTTTTGACCAATGACTTGACTCGAAAAGATACTTGAACTAAGTCTCGCCGAAGCAAGAAATGTCGGGACTTCGGGCCGAGCACGACACACCGAAGAAGAGTGATGATGTGCGGAGGAGCTTGATGACCGAGAGGTACATGGGTGCTTGAAAAGAAATTAGAGGCTATGCTAGCATGCAATAAGTCAAAGCACCGCAAGGAAGGACTTGGATTCAGCCGGGGAGCTTCCACATCCGCCCCGATACACTCGGAAGTACGGCTTGCCGATAGATTTGTTCGAGGGGAGACTATGAACGCAAATATACCGAACCCCCTAGCAAAGAACAAACAAAAGATGAAAGCACCTCATCCCACACGTCGGCATTCCGACAAGAAGATCGGTGCCAAGAAACCCCAAAGACAGGTCAAGAGGGGGAACCAAAGAAATTAAAATTGGCGTATCAGTATGGACCTCCAAAGCCGACACATCCAGCTCGGTATGGGTCATACTATTATGAACCTATAGTCGAAGAGGCTCCAAATGTCGAAGAAAAGGAAAGCCACACGTAAGGCTAAGGTCGGCACTCCACCAACTCGGAAGATCGGGACTCCCGAACCTCGAAGCCTCGAAGTCACCTTTGACCATCCGGTGGTCGATATGTTGACTCTAGTGGAAAGAAAATGTCCGAAACCACCGGGGTTGTTAGACAGATTTGGGTTATGAAAACTAACATCTAAGGACCCAAAATCAAAAATAAAGGGTACCCGAATATAATTGCTTTTTGCGGGTGCGTAAAGACCCATGGTATGTGGACAGCGGATGCTCAAGACACATGACATACCAAAGGAGTCTGGCCAAGAATTATATCACCGAAGAAGGACCCGAGAATGAGTTTGGAGATAATGCCAAAGGCTACACGAGAGGATATGGGACACTCGGTATAGGAACCGCCAAAGTTCCAAGAGTATCATATGTTGAAGGACTTCAAGCATAATCTTCTCTCTGTTAGTCAATTTTGTGATAACTCAAATAGAGTGATTTTTGACGCCGGTTTTACGTGATGTTATTGATAAATCCAGGGGAAAACAAGTGTTATCGGGTTCTTGCGAAAAGAACATATATGTGGCCGATCGGAACTCAGCGAACCTCGAAGCTTGCTTATTGGCGAAGAATGACAACCGCACGGGGTGGCTATGGCACGTAAGACTCAGCCATCTCAACTTTAAGACGCTCAACAAGCTTGCAAGAAACACTCTAGCAAGGGGACTGCCGAATGAAGTATTCGAAGAAAGACACTCAATGTGAAGCATGTTCGAAGGGAAAGCAAACAAGGAATCAAAATCCTCCGGTTCCATCGCCTTCCACGGATGGAATCCTTCAATGCTACATATGGATTTGTTCGGTCCAGTCTCCCCGGTGACGATCGGAGGCGAAAAATATGCATTAGTGGTCATAGATGACTACTCGCGCTACACACGGGTCATATTCATTGCCAACAAGTCTCGACGTCAAAACGAGTTACCAACGCTTACGAAAAAGCTCGATCGAAAAGACACCAGATCGAAGGAATACGCGGAGGAACCGAGTTCCTTAATTCCATGGTAAAGGAGTTTTGCAAAGCGTAAGGAATAGAGCATGAGACTTCACCGCACGTACACCTCGAGGAGAATGGAGTTCTTTGAACGAAAGAACGTAACTCTAAAAGAGGCAGCTAGGACTCTACTCGCAGACTCGGGACTCCCAACCAAATTCAGGCGTAAGCTACCGATACTGCATGTTATACTCGAGAATAGATCTCTACCGACAAAGCGGCGATAAGAGAACACCATATGAACTATGGAACGACAGGAAGCCTTCTCTATCTTATTTCCATATTTTTGGTTGTTCATGCTTTATCCACAATAATGGGAAAGATCAGTGAAGACTTTTGATAGCAAGTCGATCGGGGAGTATTCTTAGGATACTCTCGGGTCAAAAAAGCTTTCAAAGTATTCAACTATCGGACTCTTTGCGTAGAGGAAAGCCCTCATGTTGTCTTTAACGAGTTTGCTACTGAAGACAGGAGCAATAACTCAAATTCCGAATCCGAGGACATCGGTAAGCGCCTACATGATCTAAGCTTAAAAGACAAATCCGAAAAGATCCAACTATGTTGGGATGATGATTCGGACGAAGAAACCGAAGACAAATCTATCGAATCTCAACCAGTGAGCAAGTAGGCGAGCGGATTGATTCTCCCGAACGTAATCAATCCCGTGGTAACTCAGGTCGATGAGGAAACCGTAGAGGTAACCGAGACCAACACTACCGAGAATAACAACTCGGGGGGAACGTCTAGTAATGTTCCCGAGCCGAATGCCCCCGAACACAGTGACTCAAGAGACCATACTCTTGTTCTTGAATTATTTCAATCTCGTGAATAGTACAACTGAAATGCCTAACTCACCTACTATCTCGTGTTGAACAAATTTCGGATGAAGAGTTAAAACATCGTAGATCGTGGCTAGATGCTCACACCGCCGATCTTATAATTGGAGATCCTTCAAGACATGTCAAGACAAGATCCGTATTCTGTCAAGGAGAAAGCGCATTATTTTCCTCGCTTCTTGTCTACCGAAGAGCCTCGAATATTGAGGATGCACTTAAAGATGCTTGATCGGATCATTGCTATGCGGGGAAGAGCTAAATCGGTTCACGAGAAACGAAGTATGGGAGCTTGTAGACGGACCCAAAGCATCAACATGTCATAGGAACCAAATGGGTCTTCAAAAACAAGCGAGATGAAAACAACGTTATAGTAAGGAACAAAGCAAGACTCGTGGCTAAAGGCTACTGTCAAGCCGAAGGGATAGATTTCGATGAGACATTCGCTCCGGTTGCAAGATTGGAGGCAATTAGACTATTCCTAGCCTACGCAACACATCAAAGATTCGGAGTTTATCAAATGGATGTGAAGTCTGCGTTCTCGAATGGCGTGCTTTGAAAGAAGAAGTCTATGTGGAACAACCGCCCGGCTTTCAGCGGGGACATCAAGTATATAGACTCGAAAGGCTCAGTACGGGTTAAAACAAGCACCCGTGGGCTTGGTACGATACCCTGTCCGAGTTTCTTCTTCGTAAAGGTTTTCGAAAGGCACGATGAGCCGCACTCTATTCGGCAGATTCGACCGGAAGAAGACTTATTACTTGTGCAGATCTACGTGGATGACATTATCTTCGGTTCGAAGAATGTCATCATGTGTCGGCAATTTGAAAAGATGATGAAGGATAAGTTCGAGATGTCGATGATGGGTGAAATGAACTACTTCCTTGGTTTTCAAGTCAAGCAATCCGAGAAGGGAACATTCATCAATCAAGGCAAATACACTCGAGACCTCATCAAAAGATTCGGCCGCACATCCGAGCAAACCCTATCAAGATCCCGATGAACACGAATATGAAGATAGATCTTGATAAAGAGGGAGTATCAGTAGACCAAACCGAATACCGTGCTATAATTGGTTCTTTATTATATCTAACGGCTACTCGTCCCGACATAACTTATGCCGTAGGTGTGCGTGGCTCGATTTCGGGGCGAATCCCAAGCGAGTCATATGGACTCAAAGAAAGAAGATTCTCCGCTATCTACGAGGAACACCCGACATGGGTTTATGGTATCCAACTGATGATAATATTGAACTAACTGGTTATTCTCGATGCCGACTATGCGGGATGTAGAATCGACCGAAAATCAACTTTAGGAACATGTCGGTTCCTTGGCGGCAAGCTAATCTCATGGTTTTCAAAGAAACAAGCACTCGGTGGCCACGTCGACTACGGGGCTGAATACATGGCTCGCTGGAAGTTGTTGCACCCGCATCCTTTGGGCCGAGACAAAGCGAGAGACTATGACGTCATTCGGAATGAAGTGCCGATTTTCTCGCGACGATACATGCGTGCTATTGCAATCACTCGAAATCCTCGTTCTTCACACAAGATGCAAGCACGTGGACATCGAACATCACTTCATTCGTGACCATGTCGAAAAGAAGGATATCGAAATGGAAAAGATCCATCTTCGACAAGCAAAGGGGCGATATACCGACTAAGCCTCTAGCCGAATCCGGATTCGAGAGAACTTTCGTAGAGCTAGGTCTGCTGGACCCTACCGACCCTAGTCGGTAATAAGGTTTCGGGAGAGGAACATTCCAAGTGAGGGGGAATGATCACTCTCGATCGAGTAAGTTCGATACATAGAGATTCGAAAACCATCTACACGAGGTATCAGTGACTACTATGTTCAGCGACGGGTTTGCGTATCTCTACTCGGTAGTAATTTAATACTACGGTACTTTGCATTTATGGCAAAGATTCAGCATGACATTAATATCTTTTGGTTTGTCTTTATTATTAACGACTCACATTTATTGCACGACATTCCATACATAAGCTTGCCGAACTCGCACGCATTTAATGCATGTCTTTTCACATTACTACTTAGGCTATTTTACAACCGGCTTTGACTTAGGTGCCTTTTTGTGATCATTGCCTATTGTTTTAACTTCTAATCTTAACCGTCCATATCATAAAGCAAGTTTACATTCAGGCCTTCGATCGAAAACCGTTCACCTTCATAGTTGATATATATTCGATCAAATCTTAAGAACCGCCATTAGCATACTTCATAACTTTCAAATTCCGAAAAATCCGAGATCCGCATTCGCAATCCTTACTTGCTATTACACTCTCAATCTTATCTCGAATTTTATCCATTGGTATGCTTATATCTCGGTAATGTATTTGTTATATGTTTCGAAGTATCGCATTGCAAAGACTGTTCTATCCAAAAATAGTACTCGATTCATTTCTTGTCACAGTACAATGGCGGAAACCAATATCTCTATGATATCTCCAAGCAGATATGCGAGAACATTTTGGAGAAGGATCGCGTGTGGTTTGAACCCACCATGGATTTCTATTCATGCGATCTGGAGTATATGGATGAGATCTTCTCAGCTCTGCGCGAGTCAGGGCTGGAGAAATTTCTGTCTAGGAGGCCTTCGTTCTTCCTCCCGAGACAGGTTGTAGAGTCGTACTTGAATTCGTACACGTAATGCGGAGATATAGTGGCGAGATTCGTTGCCCATTCTATCCAAAACGCCACTATGGAGTCAAGCAAATGTCCATCAAGGATGCCTTGAAGCGGAGTTTTGATCTGCCCTCCGAAGGGACCAGTACAGTCGGGTACAGAGATGACCAAGTTGATGAATACCTTACCGTCTTCTGTGGAAAGCCCACTACATTCAGAGCTGCCTTTCCGAAGAACAGCATGTTGCCTCAGTTCAGGGCACTTGCCTATATAGTGACGCAGCTACTGACAAGCCAAGCAGGGTCGTTTGACCAGGTGTCGAGGCCTAAGATTCAGATAATGATGGCCATATACGACCGAGCCCAGATAAATTGGACGGAGTTCTTCCCCGAGAATTCATGGCTCAGGGCTGCTAAGTTCGACAAAGCATCAAACACGCTGAGCGCAAAGGGCAAATTGCTGTATGGACTCAAACTGTCCATCATGATCGAAGATTTATGTGGATCTGAGCCTATCACCTACAGTGACAAGGAGTACTTCAATGTGAAGAAGGTCAGATTTCACAACAAGACAAGAGCGCTTCGGCGGAGATAGGGTCGGGACCCTCGGCGGTCTCTCCAAAATCAAAGTCTCGACGAGCTACGCCTACAAAGAAAAGAACTCCTCCCGCTAAAACTCCTAAGGCACCGCAAAAGAAACCAAGAAAGCCGTTGAGGTGCCGCCTGCGAGGAGGTTCCACAAGTGCCCGCCGAACGGGCTCCCCGAGAAGACTACTCGGCCCATGCAGTTGGTTGATGAGTCCGAGTCTTCCGAGAAGACTCGGTCGGTGGAAAAGATTGTTTCCACCGAAAGGGACCAAGGGGATGCTTCCGCAGCTCGGAGCGCGAGATATTCGGCGCCTGGACGCCCCCTTTCGTCCCTCCACTCGGCTCGGTCCCTCCAACCGAAGAGCGAGACTTCACACATGGACTTGGAGTCCGAGACCGCATCCGAAGGTGAATCAATCGGGATGGAAGCTTCAATGATTATATCCAGAGCATCCCGAGAAATTCTACAACTAGTTCCGGAACTTGCTTGACTACTCGAGACTTGTTGCTCATCGCCAAAAAGCGCAAGGCTCCACATGTTGCCGCGACATCGGGAGTGGCCTCGTCTCTGGCGCCTTGTCCTACACTACTCCCGTCGGCGGCCGCATGAAGAGGAATTGAGACCGAGAGAGGAGATAGGCTGTTCGTAGCCTCGAAGACCTCAGCTCAATGGACAATCCGAGGGCTGCAATGCGGCCATGATTCATGATCGACAAGCACGCCTCCGGCCCAAAGACCCTCGGATGGGTCGAGACCATGACGACCCGCCCGATGATTCGAGCCCCGGAAAGCCCGATAAGGGACATCCAGAGGACAAGGATACCCATACCGAAACCGCCCCACCTCTCGGTATCCTTGGTCCCGAGAAGTCCAAGGCCGGTGCTTCGTCCTCGGCAGAGCCCGCTCGGCTCTTGCTGCAGATCGACTTTCGAAGCGGCGCCCGGCCCAGATCCGCAAAGCGATCTCGATCGATGGCCAAAGCCTTAACGCCCAAGGGATCAAAAATCGAGATCTTGCGAAGGCTATCCATAGGACATGGAAGCAGGTCGCTCAAGCCACGACTAAAGAAATTCAGGGGTGAAGTCCTCTCGTCTCATCATCGGCCCGCCCCCGATGTTTCCACGCTTATTTCGAAGCGTTGGCTCAAGAAAAGTCAAATTCGAAGCTCAACTCAAGATCTTTCGGGAGAGCCAAGCCAAGCTACTTGGATGAATTTTTGGCCTCTAAACCGGCTCATACCGACGCTATCACCGAACAATCCGAGGCCACCGAACAAAGACTCGAGAATATCCAACCGGCCTTGGAAGACAAGATCACCGAGAAGCCGAAAGACTTCAAGGAAGCAATGACCTCTCTCACAAGCGGCACAAGGAACACCTTACCATGGAGAGGAACGAGTTGCATGAGGCTCGACTAAGCTCCATGATCATCTCGATGAGTCGTCAACCTCCTACAAAAATCGAAGAAGTCGGTCCTAGTCCCTACCCCGGTGCTCATTGATGATGCCAAAAAGGGGGAAAGTGAAGGAAAAAGGGAAGGAAAGAAGAGTACCGAGAAGCCGCCTCAAACTCGGCCTCGTAAGGGTGAGGCCCGGGGTGTTTCGGCTGCGAGCACGGCCTAAAACCGGCCCAAGTGGCTCAGGACCCCGAAGCGACTACTCGTGACAACCCGGACTCCCAAAGACATTATTAAGGAAGTTGCTGAGTATGGCGAACGAGGCGGTGGAGGACTCGAAGAAGAAGAAGCTCCCATTCCACCACCGGTTCAAGAAGGTAAGGGCAAACAAAAGCTTAAAATTCCAACCCCTCCAAAGAAAGAGATTAAGATACATATCTCGAGGAGGAAGCCCAAATAGGCTGGATGAGAAGGCGGCGGAGAAATTGCGGAAGCCGAAGCGGCCTAACAAGCCAAAGTCTAAGCCTGCCAAAGGAAAGACGAAAGCTCCATCCAGAGGAGGAAAGAGAAGCGCTAGATCGCTCTCGAGAAAGCTCATCATAACGAGATGAAGAGGACGAGAGAAAAAGAAAAGGAGCGACGAGAGAAGAATACTGAAAGGCAGGGTACATCCAAATCTAGATCTAGTACCCCTGCTGAATCAGAACAAGCTCCTCAGAAGCCTCAAGAGCAAGATGCAGAAATTGAAGAAATATTTGCTCAGATGGATAGATATCTCTACAGAGGAGAGGAAGCTAGACAGATAGAGGCTGCCAGACAGAGGATACATTTGGCAGACCTTGAGGCACTCGGAAACGCATCGAACAAGAGGCCAGGCCGAGAATTCCTTCGAAAGCCGACATTCCTTATCGATACGTAAGGTTCAAGAAGCCAAACGATCCGAAAACACATAGATGGCCAAGATCA